>VXBQ01003826.1:2276-61998 GCA_013400175.1 Phainopepla nitens
TTACTGAGTCTAGTTGTGTGGATGCTTAGTTGTTGGCTAGGGTCAACCCACCACATTTTTAAAGCATGCAGTATGATTATTTAACTTTGCTTAATTTTGGGAAAGAGAGTGAGAGGACAGGCAAGAACTAGAATTTGGAGCCAGCAGATCTTTGTCATTCCTAAATATGTTCTATATAATGGTTATCCTTTGTTGTGCTATTTGTTTAGATGCCTGTGTTCCCCTCGTCTCTGTGTTCTTTCTTTGATGGTGTTAGCTCTGTGACTAATTGAATCATTTAGAATTACATCTCGAAAGTAGCTGTCAGTTGGCAGATGAAAAAGAGGTCAGTCTCCAGAGCACTTGGAAAGAATTTACTATTGTAGTAGAAATAGTGGCTTTTTTGAGAAGGCAGTATCTTATTTTCATATTGTGGAAGCTGTTACTTGAAGCCCATGGTAACAAGCTCACTAATTAAAATCAATTGAGTTCAGGTAGACCCACAGTTACACTTTGCATTTGCAATTACTTGGTCTTGCTCTAAAAGCATTAAATGAGTTAGGGACAGGCATTTATTATGGTCAAGTGAGTAAGTGAATATGCTTTAGAATTTGAATTTAAGATGAAATGAGGATCCTAAAGAATGAAACAGATGATTGTTGTTAGCTCCAGGCAGGTATGGAGGCATATGAAAATGCACTAAGTTAGAGCATATGCAGTGCTGTTGCTACACAGACCAGCTGATTGTTAACCCTGTCATACCACGGCTTGACTTCTCTGAAACTTTGAAATTACAGTGTGGCTTTCATATGTGGGGTCAGCTTTAATTTTAGCTTTGTATCTCATAGTCCTAGAGCCTTGAAATGCCTCTGTTGTGTGACCAAAAAGTAATTGCTGGAAAAACATCACTTGATAGGCATGTAGATTGGGTCAGTGGTAGGGAGGGAACGCTGGAGTGCCTCTGTGTGATAGCGTGTGGTGTGCTCTGATACAAGCACTGAGCACTGCTGTGTAAGTGTGTGCATCTATGTGATCTTCTGCAGAGAACACACAGCAGTGACTTTTAGGACACATCAGGAGAATAATGATATTCTCCTAATATATATAGCAGGGGTTTTTTTCTTTTCCTAAAACCGAACCATTTTTGTTCTTGATAGAATGCTGAATTGTTCAGCCACTTCAGAGTTGTTACTGTCTTTCTTGTCTCTGTTTGGGAAGGAAAATGAGTTTTTGGGGAAAGTGGAATCTCTTTTCAGGAAGTAGAGCAAAAATAGTAGGCTGAAATAGTAGGAAGTGGTGGCCATCTCTGATTCTCACTGAAGCTCTCCAGTGAAAATAATAAGAAAATGACATTTTCTTTAGCATTGATTTCTGGAATCTTGTAAAGGGAAGGGTTTTGTTTTTTGAAGGCTAACTTTCAGAGTTAATGCAGCTTTTAATTTTTTGCAGACCTTAGAAAATACATATTATTTACACCGAAAAAGGAACATTGTTGCATCTTAACACTTCTGTTGCTTGGTAATGCTTGGGAGCTGAACAATGGCAAACATAAAGCCTGTCAGAGGAAACATTTTACATGGCAGAGAAGGATATGGAAAGAGAAGAAAAGGCTTGTGATAAGCCTTGTCGGAAGATAAGAAGGAAACAGAACAGTTAAGAGTGAGATTTCCTGCCCATCTCCCCTTGTTTCTGGAAAAAAGGACCAGAGGGTGCTGTACCTTGGTGTGTGGGAGTGGCTGCCTGGGGGCTGCCCATCTTGGGGTTACCAAAACTGGCATCTGGAAGGGAGCTTGAGGCATTCCGTGGATGTGTGGGCAGTGGGCTCCATGTACTGTGTTTGTTTTGCTCTACAGTGTTGTTCTTTTCCTTTCAGCAAGTCTGTTTTGAAGAGGATACTGGAGTTGTTTTAATGGTACACAGTTTTTGGGCTAAAGAACTTGCTTTAGTTTGCATGAGAAAGGGCATGCATAGCCCAGAAGTTAATGCAGCAACAGCCTGCTGAACTCCAAAGGCAGAAGGATTTGGAATTTCCCCTTGAGTCAAACATATAAGTCAGTATTAAACTATGAAAGGCTTTAGAAAATAAATACATGGATTATCTAAAGGGTTTAATAATGCAAATTCTTAGTTATACCTTCTTGAATGGGAACTTAAATTAGAATGAATTTATTTGTAAACTGGAAGGTTCATGTTACATGCTAGGGAATTGTGGAAATTCCTATGACTAAAAAACATGATGAATCATGCATTGAATAGTGAATTCAGCCTTCACTGTGGAGGTACATCTGGCACCTGTAGAGTATTTTTTTTCTATTTTTAAAAGGAAACTTTATGAGACTTAAAGGATACTTTAAAAACAAAATTTTCTGTAAGACGGATTTTTACTTTTACTTATTTACAATATACAGATGTAATATGTTAATAGTTTAAATTATATCATTGCATATTAAACAATATATTATATAATATGATAAATAATATTATAGATACATTAATATTATTAACAATGATTTTGTATATTGTGTAGGGATCAGGAGGTACTAATAGTTGACTGTTTTAAAGCTTACATTGCTTGTGCTTCTACTTTTCTTTTTTGAGCACTAAAATACATGTTTTCTTGGATTGTGGGAACTACAAAGAGTATTTTAAGTTTATTAATCATCTTTAATACAGCTTAAATCTCTGGATTTTGCTCTTTACACAGTATTTTCTAAAAATACTTTGTAGTCTAGGAATTTATTGTTATCTATCTTCTGGTAGCTTTGATTATGAAGAAAGATGGTTGTTGATGTTTCCTAGGTTGTGTTTGTGGCTTTTTATTTGTTTCTGTTGAGTGGGATTTTTTGTTTGTTTGTTTTACTCCCTCCAGGCTTTGGAGTCTAACAAACCTGGCTAAAATGAGCTCTGCAAGGGTCTGGCAATACTGATCATTTTGCTGTCATTGTTTCAGTTCTGTTCTATAAAATATCTAATATAAATGAGGACTAATAGTTACATCTTCATTGTCAGCCTGTTTATTGTCTCTGATCCAATGTGTTCTGGATGTGATGGTTTAAAAGCTCGTGCTCAATTCCACAGAAGAATTGGGACTCTTACCTGCCATGTTAGTACATCTTAGGGTTTTATTCAGAAGGCAGTTCAAAGAGCACATATGACAAGGCCTGGCTATCTGAGGATGTGTTTTCCCACTGTATTTTTCCCATAAATATTTCTGTTGTATGCCCATCATGGCATAGTTTAATATCTTATGGTGAACATGCTGTGTGTCTCCTCTCCCCACAGAGTGCCAGCAAGGGAGGTGCAAGTTCTGCTGAGATTTCCTTGCTTCTGACTCACTCTGTAGACAGGCAGATGATCTGGTTTGTGACAGACCCACGTTACACGCACTCAGTTTATTTGGGTTTGTGTTTTGGTTTGGGATCTATTGTGACTGTTTCCTCTTCTCATTTTTCTTGACACCTGTAAATATTTTATGCTGGCTTGGACAGATATAAAAGGTTATAAAAGCTTTGCCTGGGAGAGGATAATTCTTAAGTTTGCTGGCTAATGTCTGCATAAACAAATATGCAAATACCTTCCATCAACATGTAAGTTATCAGTTACTCTTTTTTTGTTGATAAATTGATTTGTATTCTGTTACTTTTGATGCTGTGTCCAAGGTGCTTGTGACTGAATTTTTAGGAAAGTTTTAATTCATTACTAATGATAAAGAAAACTGAAGTTGATTCATGTCTTGTACTTAGATACAGTTTTTTGTCTGAGAAGATATGTACAATCTTTAGATATCAGATTGTTTCAACTCTGTTCAGCATTAGATTATCTATAGCAATTTTATTCATTAGCATCTTGTCTAATTACATTTGTTTGTTTTTTTTTCTTTTGCAATTATGTGACGTATGGTGTTGCTACACATTAGGTTTCTAGCTGACCATGGAGGTGCCTCTGGGCTCAGTCTTGGTGACCTCACAGTGATTCAGCTCACAGTCATGATAAACCTCCTAGCAAAGTTGCCTCTGTAAGAGAAAAAGGGCTGCTGCTGAATGCAAATGGCTCCTAATGGAGCATTTTCCAGTTCAAACTGTGTGAGTTTGTATAGTTTATCTTAGCTCTCTGGACTTTTATATTCATTTCAGCTTCTTATGGGAAAGTAATATCTTTGGTGGGATGGTCTTCTATCTTCTTTTTTCATGATGGTAATGATGGTTTTTTTATTGTGTTTTCCACAGCACTTTATGCTTCTGAATTTCCACCTACTGTATTCCATGCAGTATACATATATGCTGTTATACATATATACATATATACATGTATGTATGCATGCTATGTTAGCTAGTGCTTCAGAGGTCTTTGTGAAGTGCTAAGTTTGGCTTCCAAGCCTTCTAGAATGGGATCAGCAGCTTTGTGAAAGCTTAAATTTTTTCCAAATTTCTTTCAAGTTTTTAAATTTTTGTCTCATCTCAGGTGGTCTTACCCTTAAGCATCTAATATTCTAGAGAATCAGCAGTTACCAGCCCAATATCTTAAATGATAACCTGGAGTTCAGGGGAACATGAACTGCCTTTTTTTTTTTTTCTTTCACATGAGTTCAGAAACCTGTGTGTATTTTATTATTGCTCTACGTTCTTTCTTTTGCCTGAGAAAAATATTCTTAAGATGTTATGGTTGTTAAATTCCATTTTAAGCTTGTTAGGTAGTACCCTGAGCTGATCAAATGGTGCTCTTGTTCAGTGACCTGACACTTGGTAGGTGGCAATGATATCTCAGGTTTCAGGATACTTTTACCTCCTTCAGCAATAGCTCTAAGTTGCTGTAACCAGGCACAGAGTATAACTATGTAGCAGATAACTCATGCATTTTCTTCAGTGTCTAACAAATAATAGTTGTCTAGTTTCTATGGCATGGTGTCAGGTTTTCCCCCCAAAAGGAGTGTGCACCCCCTCTCTGCTCTTGAGTAAGGTGTAAACATATGTTTTAAAACCATAGATGTTCTTTGATGCTGTGACTTAAGTAGATCTGTTAGGTGAGTGGGGATGGGCTATTCTCTGAAGTAACAGGCTAAGATCTATCTAATACTGATATTAGACATTGCGACCTAATATTTGGAATATTGCAGAATGTCTTCTGTTTCATTTTCCTTCTTATTTAGTCTGTTCTTAAAATTGCCTGAGGTTCCTTGTTCTGCTCAATAAAACTGAAGAATTGGTCTTGTGTTGCAGAGAATAGCAGAGACTAGTTTCAGCTTTCAGGCAGAGCTTGATCTAGTTCAGTAGAGGAAGCTCTAGCTTTGTCTGCTTCAAGACCTATATGCAGTAGAGTCCAGAAACAGAAGACAGAGCACATTTTAACTTGAAAACAAACACTGTTGAAATGTTATTTCTCAAGATCATAGAAGTGCAATTAAAAGCTTGTAGAATCACTGCACAGCAGCAGCTTGCACAGTTCTTAGTTCAGACTTGGCCACCTCAAAGTTCAGGTGTAGTGCAGACGACAGTCCTGTCTCCTACATCATCTGGAGATCCTCCTTCGAGGTACAGGGCAGCCTGTACCCAGGGGCTGGGAGTGACAGCCAGGGCTTGGTGCACTGATGTCCCTGCATGCAGAGGGAGGCTTGTCTTTGCAGTGGTAGTATTTCTGGTGTTTCCTTTCCTTCTGCCTTCAGAGGTGATGATTGTGACGAGTATCTCTGTTTCCTCCATTTTTATGGATGCTATGATGTCCTGGCCTTTCCATTGACTGTTTGTTTCTGAGTTGATGTGTTTTCTCTTGCTGTTGTCCTCAACTGCACACTCTCTTTAACCATGTTGGTGCAATGCTGATTTGTGTGGACTACAGTAGGACATTCATAAATGCAGGATTCTTTTAATTATGCCCCTATGCAGTGAGCTAATCTCCAAGGGGAGATTTGTTAGCTTTTTTTTGTTTTTTTTCCATTATGTACCACCATTCCTTTTTAGGGTCATGTGCAGCTTCATATTGTTTGTGGAGAAACTCTTGTTGACTTGGGCAGTACTTCCTATCCAAACTTTGTTCCATTCCTTGGTGCACTTCTGCTGGTGTGTCCAGACACTTGAAGAAAAAAGTGCATGGAGAAGTAAATTTTCTGTTTCTGAAACTGCTTTCTGTGCACCAATATACACCCCACTGCAGTCTTTACAGACAGACTGTGCAGTTTGCACAGGCAGTTGTTGGGTTGGTTCTGGTACCATTTCCAGCACAGTGATGTCTGTGGGCTCTGAGAAGCCTTTCACTTTTTTGTCAGTTGTAGCAGTAGTAATGGTCTCACGGCAATCCTTTAAAACATCTCAGTCTTGAAACAGTTTTGTAACTGCAGAGAGCACCCCTGGTGAAAGGTCCTGCAGGTTCCTGGGGGCGAGTGGTGAACGGAATAATTCATCTTTTGAGATTTATGCTTCTGAAAGCAACTTGAAGGAAATGTTGCAATGACGACTTCCATCTTGGAGAAACTGCCCTTCTTCTCTGCGAGAGTGTGGAAGTGCTGCACCTGCTTTCAGCAGATGAAGACAAAGGACTGCTCTAGGGGTGTCTTTAGAAAATGCAGAAACAGGCTCTTCAGCTCGCTGTTCTTGCAGTAAGACTTCAGACATGGACTGAGTGCTGCACCTGGGGCTCTTGGAGCAAAACCATTGCCATGTGGCAGCATGGGGAGGAGCACTTTCTGGGATTATTCGTATTTTTCTTACAGCTTTGGAGATTTGTTATTCTTATTTTTTAATTAAGGGTAATTTTACTTCTTGCTTTATAGGGAGTGGTTGCGAGAGAGTTTGTCTCATGTGTCCTATCATACTTGTGTGTGTTATGCAGGATCCTTTAGCTGTCTTGTGGGATGGCTTTTTTCCTCAGTATGATGTTAAAAGAATGACCTGGGTCTTGTTTTGCAGTTATCATATGCTTATTTGTGGTGTAATTTTCTTCTTTTACTATGAAAATAATACTACAGTAACCTTCAGGACATTTATTTTTTTTTTAGGATAAGGCCATTAAGCATCCTGAGTGAAGTAAAAATGGAATTAAGTGAAGAGTGCAAAATTACAGCTCACGCTGAAACAAGTACATAGTAATTCAAACTAGATGGCACTCAGCTTTTTATTGTGTAGCCTCATGAAAGTGGAAAAGCTTTTACTAATGTTATTGAATGTGAGTTTATGGTGCAGTTTAGATTAATGGATTGAATTTTAAGACTTGATCTTTTTTTAGGATCACAGCCAGTGCTGCAAATCTTTAGCATGTTACTGGAGATGCATTTCTCTGGGTTCCACTCTTCCTATCCAGTTCCAAGAATATGGCAGGATTAAGTGACTGTTTTACTTCCTAGAAGTGTGTTTAATTGAAAAGCATCCTGCTGACACTCGTAAGGGATGTGAGATAGTAAAACCTTTCTGAGTAATCCATCGTGGAAGATCCAAAACCTTGGATCTTGAAGTGAAAACTTTCTTCCTACCCTGAATTCAGCACTTACTTAGCTGGTGTGCAGAGAAGTTTTGTGTCCTGAATATCTTCAGTGATGCCCACTCCTGCACTAAAAAATGAATATTCTAGCCCTGATCTCTTCAGAATAGTCTGTGACTTCTGATATCCCTGGCAGGAAAGACAATGTTTTGAAACTGTGTGTGTTGAGTAGTGTTTTCAGTACTTGTTAAGAAGAGCAGTGTGTAATAATGAACTGCTTGAAGACAGTTTACTTTCTGTGACACAACATACCGTAATTGTATAGACACTAACTCAGTCTAGGTTTGCCTTACCTGCCAAAACTTCTTTATTGTAGCTCTAGCAGGAGTATTTGTTCTGTTTGCAGTCAAAAGTAGTACAGCAAGCTCCAATTCAGCTCCTGTGGTGCACATTGACTCACTTGCTGCTTGATGCTGCATCCTTAATTGTGCTCATGAAGCTGCTCAGTAAAGAGGATCAGGGAACTGAACTTGGATGTGAATTATCAAACTTAGTTACTTTTTTGTCTTGCTGCTTTTTTGCCTGGATCATTTCAGTGAGGGCTTTTGCTGAATGGTCTGCAGTCATCTTGATGCAGATTTATGTATAATATTATGATAGAAATGAGAGATTGAAAAAATTGCAGCAACTTAAGGCTTTATTATAGGAGTTTAGGAAAGGAAAAAAAAAGGCAATAAACAATAAAACAACCTTCCACAACCCATTTTTTTAAACAGACCCTGCTTAGAAAAATATATGTTAGACAAAATAAGTACTCAAAGTGGTATAGGTTTGTATAAACACAGAACCTTCTGCTTCCAGACTGTGCAACAAACGACACAACTTTGTAGCAGCTTTGATTTTTCTGTACTTGTCAGTTCTGTAGACTTAAGGTCATTTCTACTTGACACTAATGGAGAGTCTTTAACAGCCCCGTGTTAAATGCATGAACAGTTGTTGGAGCTCTGTCATCCCAAACACCAAATCATCCACAAAAACGTGAGTGTTCAGGGTGCTGGGGCTGAGAGATGGCCTGATTGCTTCTGTAGCTGTGTGACTGGAGGTGGCAGACAGGGTGCACTGAGCTCTTCCAGAGGTGATACACTGGAAAAGGTGTGTACAGAGCAGATGGACTCCAATGACTATTCTGGGATTTACACCTTCGGGTGCACTGATGGCAGCAAGGAAATTGCTTTCCCTTGCTTTTCAAGTTGAACACAGTGAGAAATTGGAATCTCTTCTTAGCACTGCTCTTTAATTCATCTGCTCACTTGGTTTCACTGAGGCTGTAGTAAGATGTCAGAGTGATCTTCTGGTGTATTACATATCTGATCTGTTTTTTTTTTTTCCCCTTCAGCAAATTTGACAGGCCATGCAGAGAAAGTTGGCATTGAAAACTTTGAGCTCCTGAAAGTCCTTGGAACAGGGGGTAAGAGACACTATTTTAAAGTTAAATGTTGGAAGCATTACTCATATGTATCATTTTGTTTTCTAGCTGAAGTTTTGGTAATTGGAACATTTCTTAGGAAGATAGCACTTTTGTATTGCATAGCATATTTTTTTCAATTTTTTTTTTTCACAGATATCATTTAAAATTGGAGGTCACATGTTCTAACACAGCACTTTTGAAGATGTACTTTTTTTGAAAAAAAGAAAACATATGGTTGAAAATTTGTTACAATTTAGTATAGTTTGTGAAAAATCTAATCTGAGCTAAGACATGATCTTGATAATTATTTTAAATTTTCAGAGTGTGTTTGGGAAACAAACTAGTAATTTTCATACTATATTAAATTAGATGCTCCATTTTTAAACTAATCTGTTTTAGGGTTGGCTTCTTATAACTCTCTGTCCTAGTCAGATCCTAGTGTTTTTTAGGATGGATAATGTTCATTGTTGTATTGTGGGTTTCAGCACAATGTTGGAGATTTTTAGGATGTTATAGGATTACTGATGGTAATGAACAGAAGAACTTTGTTTCTCCTTTGCTAAAGGAATGCATAGCCCCATACACAGACCAAAAGTAATGGCTTTTATTCTTTTTAGGGTGTTTACACTTTTTCTTTTTTGGTCAGTATTAAGTCAGATGCATTGTTGAGTGGATTGGGATAATCATGAGTGTGGACTGTCATCAAGGTCTGCAGGACTTTTATGCTGGTTAAATGATATTAAATGATATTAAGCTTCTGGGTGTTATCAGGCATTAATGGATGGCAGTGAGGCTGTAATTCATTAAGACATCACTGAGAAGAGCAAAGGATTTTGATTTTCATTTTTAGCTGTCATATAGATTCTTTTATAAATCGATTAAGCTGTTAAATCACTTGAGAGGATATTTTTCTCTTTCTGAAGTAAATTTTTTAAGGTTTAAATTTAACTTTTAATTTTTAATGTTTAATTTAATGTTTAATTTTTAATGCCAGAAATTTGAAACCTTGCTGTTAAATTACAATAGTTAGAGGTAGATACAAGGAATCTTTAATATTTGAAGATAAATGTTACATATTCCTAGGTAGAAGCAATCATTTTCTGGAATGGTCAGTGTGGATCTGAGTGCGGTTGACAAAAATGACAGTTATGCATTTATGTGAGAATGCCTTTCTCTCCTGCCAATGGAAACGTTGTCTGGATTTGTACATTTTTTGAATTTTGTCTGTTACCTTTGCCATTGGTCTGAGATCACACTGATATCCAGTGTCCCATTTGGGGTACAAAGTAAGTTGGTGGTTTCACAGGGGTCAGTCTTCAAGTTCAGCCTAGTGGCAGCCTGACCCCCTCTTGTCTTTAGGCAGTACCTCTGAGACAGCCCATCCTGCTGCTAAGCTCTGGTCAGTCATGCATTGCTACCTCCCAGTTTGCCTTCTTTTCTTCACGGACAGATTGGCCACATTTTTCTAGCCTGGAATACTCTTAACTGTAGCAGGCAGTGGTTATCCTTGCAGAGCAAACAATTCTATTCACTCAGGTTAACAGGATGATTTTGAGGAGCCCCTTTCAGAAAAGGCTACTTCAGTGGGTTGACAGTGGGATTGGCTCTGTGTGTGTGTGTGAGAAGTAAAAAAATGGAGTAAACCTGCCTGACTTCATCCTGCTCTAGTAGTCTTGCTGCTCCAAAAAGGTCTTTTGTCTAAGCAGATCTCAAACTATTTCAGAAACTGCCTACAAGGTACCTGCAAGCTTTAGGAATCCAAGGACTCCTTGGGTGTCCTGGAATGGCATTTGTAGGAAGAGTCGTTGGCATTTGTTGTGGTGTTTGTTTTTTTAGGGGTTTTTCACTTTTTTGATGTGCGGTTTTGGTCACAGCCTGAGGTTTTTGCTTCAGATATCTGTATCATCAGGGCAGTCAATTTTGCAGTCTCCAGCCTCTGACAGCTAAGACTCCTGCACTAGATGTGTCAGGGGTTGCTGATTGCTGGATGGCATTAGCTCCAGTGAGCTGGTCAGACTGGAGCTGGTTCTCTGTGCTTTCAGGTAGGTGCCGTCTGCCAGCTGGCAATGTTTGCTGCCACAGGGAACTGCTGCAAGCACGGTTCCAGAGAGGAATCACCTGTTCAGGCCCTGAACAGGTCCTTAATGGCTTGGCCCAAGGCACAGGCAGTTATACCTGCATCACCCCTGGGGGTGATTTGCTTCTTAAAAGCCTCCAGGAGCAGAGATTCTGCAACCTTCCTAAGATGCTCTTGCCAACGAAGTTTAATTTCCTAACTTGAGAAGCATTCTGGTCATTGCTATAAGCAAATAGGCAAAAGCTGTCTTTGCTCTGGCAGTGAAAGCTTTATCCTGGTGTGAGTTTTTAGGTATTATTGATAGTACTGTAATATAACTAAGGCTAAATAAAGCTGTGATGCTGTTTTTAAATGCTTCAGAGTGGAGTTCTGCATGCAGTGTTTTCAAACCAGTACTTAATCAAGCTACAGTAGTGCAAGGGATAATGTATTGAAACCTCACAGTTACATTAAGTGATGACTGTAGATGCTGTTTAAACTAATTACAATATTTTAGGTATATTCTGCCATGAAGCAACTGGAATAACCACAGAAGATACTTAAAACAAATTAAATTATACCTTGCTTCAGGATGTGTAATTGTGATAGTTTCTTACAGATTCAGTGATGATTCTTTTCAGGTAACAGCAGTGAAGGTTTATTTAAATCTTCATTTTTAAGCTTTGTTTTAAAAATACAAACATTTAAGATTATTAGAAATAGTGTCTGTGTGTGCTGATGTTTCTCCTGTGGAAGCCATTTTTTGTCATAACTTTTTTCATGCTATGGCTTAGCATAATTTCATACTTACTATTTTCTTTAATTTGAATTGCTTTCTTACATTCTTTTGTCTGTTTTCTAATATATACACTCAATTGGAAGCATACTTGTCATGTTTTGCCTTTTGGTATTAAAATTGTATCATCCTATATGCTTTCCTCTTTTAACCTGAGGCCCAGTGGAAAGAGAAGGAAGCAAAAGTCTGAGTTGGATCCTTTTATGTTGCATTAAGGGTTAGTAATACAATAAATTTATCCACTGAAGAAATCAGTAGCACTTCACGTCAGTAAAATGAGATACATGACAGTGTGCCACTGTTAATGAAGCTGTTAAAAGTGCACTTGTTGCTTTGGGAGCAAACTGTGGCTGGCTTGGCTTCTGACTGGCCCGTGTTGGGCTCAGTGTACACTGTTTGAAATTGCACACATCCTTCTCTCTGGTACTCTAGAGCCTTGCTAATACAGAATTTTGGGATTTCCTGTCCAAGTTCACCTCTCCAGCTTGTCCCTCCTATCTGGTTACAGCTTTTCTCCCTGTGATGAAGAAAACTAGAGTCTATTCTATAGAAGAAGGTTACTTTTCAGTAAGTAATCTGATTGCTTCCCAAAGCCAGGAAAGGAACAACAGGAGAAGGTGGCTGTGTTGATTTATGCACACCCACTTGGCTTATTTGCTTCATTCTTTGAAAATGTGTTTTTAGAATAACAAAACACTGTAGAGTGCATTCTGGTTCATACATTTTTCTACCAATGTATTATTCCTTTTTTCCCACTGAACTTCAATAAATGCTGCTTTCGTTCACTCTTTCAACTGTGGTTAAAAAGAGAATAAAATTGGTTCTTGAGCATGTGCACTAATAATCTATTCTGCCTTTTGAACTACAGGCCACTAATGAACACAAACAATAATGAGGAACAAGAATCTAACTACCATATATGAGAGGATGTTTTATGTGCTCTTTTGGATTTAAGTGCTTATGTGGGAAGGATATTCACCTTATATGTGGAATATCCTTTGAATCTGAAGGATTTATTCATATGAAGGGAATAAAATTAGTGAGATGAATGTCAGATTTAAATAACCATCTCAAAAACCTTGTTATACAGGAACATATAATGAGGCTTCATCTAAGAGGTCAGAAAGTATTCTGATAAAGTCGAGACTGTGAAATGAACTTAGTTCTTTCAAAGAATATTGAATAAAATATAAAATATTCTTGCATAAAAGGAGGAAAAAGAAAGAAATGGGGATACTGTGCTCAGGAGAGTGAGACAAAATTAGTGAGTGCCTAAAAATAATTCCAAACTCCAATTAAATATTTTACTTCAGTTTCTAGTGAGGACAGCTAGGATGTATACTGAATGGTAGGTGGGATGGCTAATTGGAGACAGGGCTTGGAAATGGAAAATTAGTTTTCTACATGAAAAACAGACTGAAAAGAGGAGGCTGTGTTCAGTGTAAGAACCTGGACAAATTTGTGCTTTTCATACACCAGAGGATTCTGAAAAAAATCTGTACATTAAACCAGAGATCAATAACGAAGATTCTTGTTGAAATTAGTGTCAGAGAGAATAGCAAAAACAGCCTTACATTTAAGAAGAAAAAGGAGGAAATAAGATGGTGATCCCAGGCAGCTCTTGGTTAGTTGTTCTGACTTCATCAAACTTCAGTGGCATGCAATACCTTTAAAGCAATTTTTGAAGAATATTATTTACCTTCATTTTTGTAGTAATTAAAAATTAATGGCATCTACATCCAGTACTAGATTGTCTTGCATTTAATAGCTGCCTTCTAAAAACAGATATGCTTTAAAAAGGAAAAAAAATAGTTAGACATTATTGTCTACCATAACTATTTACTGTGATAACCTTTACTTAAAAAAAAAAAGGTAAAAAAAAAAGCAAAAAAAAGAAACAAAAGCAAAATGCTGATATAAAGTGCATTTTAAGATGCATCTTACCCTCTCCTGTCACTTTTTGCCATTCATATTAATCATCACTCATTTGTTTAATGGGAGAAGAAATTTATTCTTGGAGTAAGTAATAATGTTGAAAACATTCCATTAATGATTCTTGCCTATCTGATATCTAAGGAAAGAGGACAGAGAATGCCTTGTTTTTGACAGTTTGGTCATAGACATTAAACTGGAAATATTAGAATGCTATTATTTGATGTTTGTTAAGGTTTCTGTTTGGCTTTTTCCCCCTGTTTTTACCTGCTGGAGCTATATGCTTCTCTGACTTTGCCACATCCCAATTTTTGATTCATATGGACTGATACTAGCACGGTGAGAGTTCTGCCTCCAAATTCCTTAGGCAGATTAAATCTAAATCCAAATTGCAGAGCAAAGATGGCATTAGGCATATATTGTGCAAAAATACAATGAAATTTATTCAATTCTAAAATATTTTGTACCTCTGAGTCTTTTCCTGTGGAGTCTCGTGATTATCCTTACACTGACAGTTTAAAAAGTGCTTTAAGAAAGAGATGTAGCTTATATTAGCACTTGAAAAGATTAATTTTAACAAACTGTCTGGATGCAAGTGTAAAAGCCTTGATGAATTCAGGAGTCCACAGAACCATCCAGTGTGCTATAAACAATAAGAATGGTGCCCTTTTTTCTGTGTAAGAATCAGCTGGTGTGATGCAATGCCTTCATGTGCTTGCATTAGTACAGAAACAAGCAAAGAATAGTTCATATTTTTAACTCATTGTTTTTCAGCAAGTGTGTATTTTAGAATATTCCAATGACCTGCTGAATTGTCACTTAGAATGATATGTATTACTATGAATATGACATATAATTATGTCTAAATATACTTACATGTATGCTTATATATATGTATGATATATTACTATGAATTTGTATTCTTGGAAAGGGCAGTAGTAAAAGGAAAGTTTTAGCACCCAATTACATTTTTCTGTTTCACAAATTGAGTGCAAATTTGGTATAAATTGCTGGTGTGAAATCTCTTAGTCACCATAAAGGTTGATAACCACTCCTTAAATTTTTATTTTACTTCTCTTAAGCTGTGAGGTCAGTCTAATGAAGTTTGTGTCTGTGGATGTATTATATAGTCTTTTAGTTTTTCTATCATTTAATGTATTTTCAACAAATTTGGGGGGTGGATATTTGGTGATTGTGTGTGTTTCATTATGGAGCATTTATTGCTGGCTGAATATTTCTGCCTTGGCAGTAGATGAGATGTGCATGAGATTTTATGAGAATGAACATTAAAATATTGCTCTTTGAGAAATTGAAAAAGCCTTACTGAAGTGCAATTGTCAGGTAAGAGTATTGCAATTAGCTTATGTGCTCTCTCCTTGCTGCCACTCAAATAAATTGCTTTTGCAGTGTTGTCTTTTAAGTAGATTTCTTGCGGTGATATCAGAGATTCTGGTGTTGAATATATTATGAGTCATTTGATTAAAATAGTGCTACTTAAGATTTATTCTCATAAAAAATGCTGAGAATCGTCATCATTCTGTCAGTCCTTTTCTGATTCCTGAAGAAACAATTTGTACCATGGCAAAGCTCTAAGTTGCAAAGTCTTTCCTTCAGCTATTACACTAACCAGATAATTTTCTCTGACACTCCATGTAAAGCTGTGGTAGTACTGCATCCTCTCACTTCAGATGCCTTATTATATTTTTACAAAATGTGATTAAAGGTACAGGTAGCCAAGTGTTACAATCACAACACTTCTGTTCATTTGAATTTAGCTAATGTTCTGCAGCATTTCTGCTGCAATGGCTGTTCCCTGGAGATGAGCAGCTGGTGAGCATTCAGTCTGGCTTACCTGTGCTGAAAATCTCATAACTACAGAGTTGGAGAATGCAAACTCTGGAAGGAGACTGTCCTGCATGTCTCACATAATAGACAGTTGTCACCTACTCTGACTCTATTTGCCATTCTTGAGAGATATGTTATGAAAACTTATTTCATCAAAGCTCTTTTTGGAGATAATGAATTCTGTGAAGAGGGGAAGCATGATTCCTTAGGGTGCCATGAGTCAGGTAAAGAACTTCTTCCAAAAAAAATGAGCAGTATCAGTTTTGTGTACTCATTGAAGTAGAGCTCAGATCTAGGAGAAAAGCTCACATGTCATTTGGTAGTTAAAAACTCTGTATTACCTGTCTGAAAAAAATCCAGAAAGAAATCTGGAGTTGCATGTGAGGCTCATTGGGAGCTCTGTGTGCTATATATAATGTATGTATACATTTTTAAAGGCCAGCTAAATTTGGGTGTCTCACATTAGGACAGTATACACTTGTCCAGTGTGTTTTCAGGTTTGAGATATGTGAGCACTCTCTTTGAGAAAGTAGTGTGAAGGTAATTACAGGGGTTGGACAAAACAAGGAGCTGGTTCGATTTTCTGTCTTAGGATAGCTTGAGAAGCTTACAGGGATGGTTTCCTTAGTGAGATTGTAGGAGCCTACAGCTTGGAGTCTGCCTGAGCCAGAGATTCTCTTCAGAGTTTGGCAACACTCGCTGTGCTTTCCTCTCCTTCAGGGATTTATGTAATCTTTTTTAATTCATCTGCATTTCTGTCAGCTGCAGTGTCATGTAACAGTAGTTCCACAACTTAACTGCATGTTTGTTCCTGTGCTTTGCATAGTTTTTAATCCTGATACCTAATGATTTAATTTGTTGCCTTAGTTATTTTGTTTCTAAAAATAAGGAAAATTTGTTCTTTACTGACCTTCTGATAGTTTTGGATTTTTTTTCTAACTCTCTATAATCTTCTTAAGTACTCTACTTTTCCAGGCTAAATAAAACATGGAAGTATGTTTAGTTCCCTTAATGTTCAGAGGAGTTTTTATCCTTTCCTAATATTTTATACTTTTTTTTTCTGATGAGAGCAGGTAGTTGGGGGCAGAAGGTACCAAAATAGTGTGCTTCATTCAAGACAGGAGCACACAAAGATTTCTACTGCAGCTTAAGAGATCTCTGGGTTTCTTGAAGGTGTGGGTATATTTGTGTCATTTCTTC
This sequence comes from Phainopepla nitens, assembly GCA_013400175.1. NCBI lineage: Eukaryota > Metazoa > Chordata > Aves > Passeriformes > Bombycillidae > Phainopepla > Phainopepla nitens. The sequence continues at coordinate 18,960 of VXBQ01003826.1, forward strand.
ACTTCAGTACTTTCCTTGTACCTTTTTTCACCAGGGCACCTACTTCCTTGGGCAGTGGGCCCACATTTTCCTAAGTCTTCCTTTTGCTACTGATATCCTTGAAGAAGCCCCTCTTGTCCTTGCCAGATTTTATTCCAAGTGGACCTTTGCCTTCCTTGACACATACCTGCTAATATACTGTGACAATATTCCTGTATTCCTCCCAGGTGGCCTCAGCCTCTTTTCACATTCTGTAGACTTCCTTTTTCTGTCTGAGTACTGCCAGCAGTGCCTTGCCCATCCATTCTGTCTCCAGCCCCACTTTGCTTAGTGTCTTATTCAAGGCATGTCCTGATCCTGAGCATAGAGGAAGTGTTGCTTGAATATTAACCTTCTCTTTGGGACCTGCCCTATCTTCTAGAGACCTGACCTCTGAGATTCCTCCAAGTAAGCCCTTGAAGATGCCAGAGTTATTTTTCCTGAAGTCCAGGGCTGTAATCCTACTTATTGCCGTGCTTCTTCCATGCAGAGTCCTGAACTCCACCATCTCGTGGACACTGCTGTCAAGGCTGCCTCCAGCCACTGCATCCCCAACCAGTCCTTTTTTGTTTCTTAATACAAGGTCCAGCAACACATCTCTCCTTGTGGGCTTCCCCACCACCTGTGTAGAAGTTAGCAGTGCTCTGCAGCAGCCTCCTGGGTTCCCACGTGCCAGGCTGTGATTTCTTTGCAGCAGCTCTTGGGTGGTTATGAGAGCTGTGGGCCTGTGATAGTTACACTACTTCTGCTGTCTGTGGAAGGCCTCACCTACTACTTCTTATTAATGAGGTGGCCTCTGGTTAACACCCAGAGCAGTAACACCATTAACCTATCCCTTAATGCTTACCCATAAGCTCTTGGCTCTTCCTCCATCCGCCCCCAGGCAGAGCTTGATACATTTTGGTTGCTGTCTTACATAAAGAGAACTCCACCACCCTGCCTTTCTGGCCTCTTTCCTAAAACGTATGTAACCATCCCTGACAGTATTCCAGTTGTGCAAGCTATCTCACCATATCTCTGTAATTGCAGTGAGGTCATGGCCCAGCAACTGCACACCAATTCTAACCTGTACTGTTTCTACAGATTTGCCTGTAAAGATATCAAATTTGTTTATGTAGAAATCCTAGGAGTCCTTTTAAGTCAAATATGGGAGCCTCAGAGAGCTCCTATGTATGAAATACTGATGGGAAGAATTCATTGGCTTTTCTGAAGATTTTTGTAACTTCAGTGCTATAAAACCAGTAATGAAAGCATATGAGTTGTGCAAATATTAGCAGACTATTTTAAGAACAAGAAATAGCATCTCTTACTCAGAACTCTTGCTTAATTCTAGGTATGGATATTTTAGATTATTACAAAGGACGAAGTCATCAGCTTTTAAAATTGTTTTTAAATACCGAAGCAGTTCACTTGCTTTTCCCACTCTTGTAGTGTTCAGTTATGAAGCTCATTTGTTTGAAATTTTGCTCAGAAAAGGTCAATCTGAAAACGTGTTTCAGTAGATTTTTAGCCTGAGTAATTACTGTCTGCCATAACAGTGAGTAATTGGAAGTAATAATGGCATCAGCCAGATCTGTAGTACAAATAGGTAACTTGTGGTTTTTGTCTCTTTTTTCCTTTCTTTTCTTTGTTTTTGGGGTTTTTTTCGTCCCCAATTTTTAAGCCTATGGAAAAGTATTCCTGGTGAGGAAAGTCAGCGGCCACGATGCTGGAAAGCTGTATGCCATGAAAGTGCTGAAGAAAGCAACAATAGTTCAAAAAGCCAAAACAACTGAGCACACCAGGACAGAACGACAGGTCTTGGAGCACATCAGGCAATCACCGTTTTTGGTCACGTTACACTATGCCTTCCAGACAGATACAAAGCTTCATCTCATTTTAGGTGAGTACTCTTCAGGATTCAAGTTCTTATTGGGGAAAAAAAAAAAAAAAGCCCTTTTACCTCAGTGTTTTTAAGGGTTTTTAATGTGGTCTAAAGTACAGTGTGTTTGGAGATTGCATGAGAAGGCATAGGAAGTAAAATACTGTTTATCTTCAACAATGTCTGTGTTTGTGGTTTTCCTGTTTGAGCTTCAGGGTGCTGCTCTGACTTGGAGGGGCAGTGGCTATCTGGGACTTCTATGCAGCCAAAAATGTACATGACTGTTCATCAATGACCTGGAAGCATGTGCTTTGTTAAATGTTTTGTTATGAGATAATTTGATCTTTGAGTATTGAGATACCTGCATGTTTCAATTTGTGGGTGTTGAGACAATCCAAAATCTCACATTTCTGTGCTGAAAGTAGAGCTTGTTCATAAGGTTTGGTACTACTCTAATTTTACAAACATTTCTGTTTCAGATTAGCAGCAGATGTAGTGTTTGGTGTATGAAGTGTATTTGTAAGAAAATTGCCAGCAATTTTAAAACCTTCTTACTTAGAGTATTTTAAAAGAATTGTAAAATGAATGATTAATTTAAGACTTGGTTTCATAATACACTTCTCTAGTGAAATGTTTGAGGAAGTAAATTGTCCTTTAATTGAAGTGCTGCATTCCTTTTTATCCATAACTTCAATTTTTTAACCTTTATTAACGCTCTGATTTACATCAAATTAGCAAAATTTTGTTAACGTGAAATGAATCTACACCTGTAGCTCTCAATTCTTAGAAAGCTGTTCTATGCACATATGTTAGTTTCATATACTACAGTGAAATAATAAACATGTAGAACTGAAATGGACTGTTCACTATAGACTCTTTTGAAATGAATGTTGAAAATTATAATGTAGTTTCTTACAAATTCCTCTGAATAGGACACTAAAGAAATACATAAAAGGTTATCACAAATACATAGTTAAAATATATTGATAGCTTTGTGATTCCTTGATAGTAACTGTTAAGAATTAAGGTTTTGAAATTTATATTGGATTTAAAGTTACTAATAATTTGGAAAAAATTGAGATATTAAATGAGACAAAATGTGAATATTTATTATAAATATTATAGAACCATTCTTTAAGTTCACGTATTTTTTTGCTAAAATGCATCTTAGATCCCATTAGAAATATTAAAAAAAAAAAGGGAAACCCAAAAAAAAAAATCAAACCTGAGACAGATGTAGTTGCCTAAAAATAAATACATAGTGGGGGAAGTTTAGGTAATAAACATAAGACCATAAAAACCTCTTGTATGAAAGAAAATGACAAGCTTGCTATTCCCATGAGAGTCAAAAAGGGGCAAGGCCAGTAGTTGTGAAGAGTGCTGCATTGCAGATGGTGCAGGTGGGCACGTGCCCACCCTGACACAATGTCCAGGTGATGTTTGCAGCAAGGAGTGCATAGCTGGGATATAACTACAGCCTTTTGTTTCACTTTTTCCTCTTTCATGAGTTCTACATCCATTCTCAGCTGCCTGTTGGGGCCAGAAAGGTCCTTTTTTCCTTCATTTTCAGCAGAAGATAGGAATAACTAGTTAAAAACTTGTGTTAATGACTTTCTGTAACAGTGAAAATTTCTCCTCCTTAACATGATGTAAAGCTACTTATAAATCAGCTGGGCTTCACACCCTCCCTGAGGGGAGAAAACCTAGACTGTTTGTTACAACTCTTTCATGTCTTTTTATGTAAGTCTGTGTAAATCACTTTAATTTAGTTTGGGAATTTAAGTGTTTCAGAGGCTTCTGCATTTTGGGGGAAATCAGTATCTGTCTTGTTTTTGTTCTTGGCTGGATTTGGTGTGCGAGCTACCTGCCATTTTAGTTTTTAGAGGTTTTAGAATTGGAGCCTCAGTGCAATATTTAGTACAGCTCTTCATGCTGTCGGATTACATAGCTATATTAATTTAGACTAAATCAAGTACAGACATGCAGCTGCATTTCTGCCAGATTTCCAGAAAACAGAGTTGGGAGTTGATTCCAGTTCTTATGTTGACTTTAAGCTATATGGAACAAACCAAGTGTTGTATCCATGTGATACACAATTCTGTGCAGAACTTGTCACACAAGGCAAACTGTCTAATACTTTAAAAAATAGCTCAGTAGTCTGAACTATCAGGTGGAGTTTTTACTGAAGTAACCAGGATTTTTTTTTTATATTGTGTCAGTGATGCATTTGATCTCGCACCAAGAATTTGAAGGCTGGTTGTTTCATTGGGCTGTGGTTAGTGTTACAGCCTGGATAGAATTAAGCTTGTTGTGCCACTCCTGTGGCAGCTTTGGTTTGGATCTGTCACAGTCCTTAGAACAATTCAATGGCAATTCAATGCTTACCTTGTTCTAAGTTAGCAGTTCTGGCTAGAAATATTGAAAAAATTTGGTTTGGTTTCCTTTTTCTGCGTGCTGAAGTTTGTTTAGAAGGAGGAAGCAATTGTAAAATGTGGGGTTTTTATACTTCATTAAATCTTTTTCATTTGCTTACTGATCTAGATAAATAATTCTTCTCACATTGTTTGATTCCACTAATATTCCTTTTCAAAGAGAGAACTGGAGAACTGAAAAGTGAAGAGAGATCAGAATGTGTGCAATTTGCACATGTGCTTTCTCCTTCAAACCATTAACTTAAAATAGGATTGAACTCCTTTCATGGATTTGTGTTTTATACCAACAAATCTATGGAAACAATACTCAAAAAAATACTGAGTAAGATTCTGTGGGGTATGTTCCCTGCTCTGTGTATGTAAACCTCAGATACAGTAATGGGGCTGTGAGGCTGCAAATCAATGGCAGTGATGTACACTGCTATCATAAACAGCTCTACATCTAAAATATGTTGGTGTTACAGTGGAGCTCTGTCGTAATATTTTTTTTCCCCTCTCCCTTACTGTGGGAAAATCCTTGTGTCATAGCCTGCAAAGAATGAAAGTGTGGTTTCCATGAGGGAGTGTATGTGGAAGTAATCTCCTGCAGTAATTTTTGCCATCAAAGTTTCCCTTGTGAAGGGAAAATTTTGTAATTGTCCATAGTTGATTATTTCCCCTAATACCTGCTTTCTGAATTGCTTTTCCTTGTGTCAGTCTGCCTTGTTGCTCCTCAGAGTATTTCATAGACGTCTACAAGGGTTCTTTTTGTAGATACCATTTGTACTTCTTTCTTTTCATACTCTTAAATAACTAAAAGACTGATTTATTTGAAAGAAACCCATATTTATAATTTAGGCATAGTTGCGGCTTATTTTATGGCTTTGCTGCTTATTCAGAAGTGGGTCTTGTTCTTCCTTCAGTCCTCTAAGAAAGAAATTGAAGATTGTACAGCATGATGAAAAACTAGAGAATTTCAATTAAGGAAGAGCATCTGATAGTAGAATGTGTTACTAAATAGGTTACAAAGTACCTAATAATATTGCAATAAGAAAATTGTCAGAAAGTGAAATTATAAGGTTCTGTGTTCCATTTTTTAGACTATATAAATGGAGGAGAGTTGTTCACTCATCTTTCACACAGAGAGAGATTCTCAGAAAATGAGGTGCAGATTTACATCGGAGAAATCGTTTTGGCACTTGAACATCTCCACAAGGTAAAATAACTTTATTCTGGTGCTGATTTTGAGGACTTACAATTGTATTCTTTTTGTATCACATAAAGTTAGTAAGGAGAATTGTTGTTTTAAATTGAAAGTAACTTTATCTAGCAATGGGACATTAGTTGTATAATTAGAAATAATCCCCAATGAAATGTCCCTCTTTATGCACCAGATGAAGGCTACACATTTTTATCTGCAGGGTGAAGAGTAGTGTTATTGACAAATGATTTGTTCATGTTTAGTAATTCTTGTGAAATGGTGTATGTCACTAAAACTAATTTGTAGTGAACATAAACAAGTTTTGGGTTGTATTGTTCAGTTACTCTTGTTACTACACAACTGAGTAGTAGAGTTTCTAGCACAAGTGTAGACATGAAAAGTGTTGCAGTTCTCAGAAGTAATAAGCAGATTTGTAGACTTGTAGACAAAGCATGCATGTATGTATGGTCTATGTCTAGACCCTATAAGAAAAGCATCCATTTTCATTCACAATGAAAGCAGAACTGAGTTTTGCACTCAATAGCAAGTATTTGGTCACTTTTGGATTCAAGGGATATACAGTATGTCCTTTACATTTTAAGACATTAATGCACAGTGTAATTTCTAAGATGTTTAATGTAATTTTAAAGTTATTTTTTCAAAGGGTTTTAAAAATTGTTGTTTTTGAGGTGCAGCTTTCATGTGTCATATTACCTTAGTAATGTGAGTTTTGGTGGCTTTGTATTTAAAAACATCCAGCAACATCATCTCGATGTGGTTACACTGTTTTTCTCCCATTCTGTTTGCAGTTGGGGATTATATATCGGGATATAAAACTTGAGAATATTCTCCTCGATTCTGATGGCCATGTGGTGCTGACAGACTTTGGTCTGAGTAAGGAGTTTCTGACTGATGAGGTGAGTATTGGACTCTCCAGTAAGTGTGGACAGAGTTGAGCAAGATGACAAAGTCTCATTGAAATCCTAAGCACATTTGAGAAGGGTGGAAAACCTACATTCCAGACTCCTACATCATAGAACAAAACCTAGTTGTCGGTGTTACTAGGTTTTGAGCTTTCAGTTTCTTGGGTTTAGGCCTGTCAGTGTTGTCATTCATCTTTGTTCTAGTTTTCCCCGAAAAGCTTTCATACTTTCTTCTGCTGCCCTTGAGATGAAAAGGGAGAGACCTGCATAAGTCTGAAAAGTCACTTACATTTTCATTTTCAGATGCTTTTTAAAAAAAAAGCTTGACTGTGCTAATTCTTTGCAATGACTAGGCAAATGGTATGCTATGACTCTTCTTTATGCTAATAATAATTAATGTATTATTATCTTGTCTTTTTCTCATGTCTTTGTGTCACTTTTAATAAGCTTAATTGCAAGCTTTTAGGATGAAAGCTTATCTCTTACTAAGTAAGTACATAGTACCTAACACAGTGATCTCTGACTATTGATGTTAGCTGTTAATTATTTGTAAGGTTCAGTTCTATTTCCAAATAGGCTCTTTAGATTTCGGAGAGTCAAAACTGTGCAGGATTTTACTTCTGAGAAAATTTTAAAATGGATATTTTTTGGCTTTCACATTAGCTATCACAGGTATTGAAATTTGGGACTGCAGATCTAAAAGTCTTTGTTAGAAGCAGCAGAAGGATTTTCTAAAAATAGATAGCTGGTAGTTTCCTCTAGAATATTTGCATTTCAAATGGAGTCTGGTAGGATTTAGGAGGGACCATTTTAAAGGATATTAAATTTGACTTTCTGAAACAGGGAAGTAGTAGAGATAATGTCAGTATATTCCTTCTGAGTTACAGCATGAAACCAAGAGGAGGTTCAACTGGTATGAGAAGGGATTAGCAGCAGATTGCCACACCAGTGCCAGGGAGTAAGTACAGAGAGATGCAGTTTTCATCAGGAAAGAATGATAGCAAAAGGTGTGGCTAGGGAGAGAGGGACCTGTTAGAGCTGTGAGAAGAACTGTGCTAGGCACAAGAGCCAAAATCAAGAGCTGGTGTTAGTGCACTGAGCAGTGAGAAAAGGAGCAGTACCCCAGCCTCTGAGCCAGAGCTGAAGGAAGCCTCAGTCTCCTCTGTGTTAAGAATGTCACAATGAATCTGAGCCTTGAAGTCTCAGATCAGGTTTTTTTCAGAAGTACATCTCATCTGTGCTCACGTTTGGCACATCATTTGCAAGCAGTGCAAGGAAAGGGGAGGACTTGGATGGGCATCAGAGATATCTGTTTGTTTTATCCACTCTCTGAATTGGATTCCTCTTCTTCCAGTCATTAAATAAAGCCATCATGCCCCTTGGTCACTTACTGTTGGTTCTTCTGACTCTAATCCATTCTGTTTTCAGCATATGCCTTAGAAATGGGTTCATTTAACTATATTTTTTCTTTTATTCTCTTTCACATTTTATATTTTTCTTCTCTGTAAAAAACTCAACATTTCTCATGTTTCTTTTAACAAAAAAAGTAATTGCAATTGTGTTGTTTGCTTTCAAAATCTAAGATTTGTCTGCATTTGACTGAAGTTTTCACATGTGCTATTGTAATTTAGCTACTGAACTTAAACTGATTTAAATGACCTATTTACACATAGAAATTGACTTTTCATATTGTATTTTCTGTAATTGAACCACTACTAGAGTGCTTATGGTTCATTACAATAGATACTTACACTTCTGAGCCAATGTACTTACAGCAGGCAGAATTTGCCTGTATAGCTGTTTTCATGCTCACTAAGGTAGCACTTTTAAATAAAATTACACAACAGTGAGAGTCAGATAAAGGTGTAGCATTTGTAATTTAATAAGAGCAGTGTACTTTTCTTTCTTTCCCTTTTTTCCCATCTTCCCTAATCCACCTGCTTCTTGCAGAATTTTGCCATTAGAAATGCATACTTAAACAAGTGGAATTTATTCTAGTAACCCCCTCTTTGAACTGATTATTTGAAACAAGTTATATTTAGGTTATTAAAAAGTATGAAAACTATATCATGGTGTAGATATGTACTGTATTTATAGTTTTTATTAGAGAGAAATACTTCACCACGTATTTATGAATTTTGGACAGTTTTGTAGTTAGTGATGCTTGCTAGAAAACATCTTGATTCAATGTTTGCATCATCTGTGCTGTAATCTGATGGCTGTTAAAGATTTCCATGTGCCTGGGCACCTGAGGGGTCAAACAGGACTGCAATGATTGCAGCAGACTGCTCTACACTGGGGGGTGGGAAGCTGCTTTTCCTTGAGCACTGTTCAGTGAAAGGAAGCAATTGCCTGTGACTTGTAGGAAAACAGAAACCTACTGATTTCTGCCATGCAGCTGCTGAAGCATGTGTGAAGAGTGCATTGTCAAGTGTTCTCTCTGTTTTACAGTTACTCTGTGAAAATAGCATGCAAGAATTAAACATCCAAGTTAAAGCAGTGCTGCTTTAAGAGCTTTGAAATATTTTATGGTACTGCTTTACTAAAACCTGACATTTGTCTTTTACAACTGAATCGACAGTGTTTGCCTTTGTTTTGCTTTGAAATGAAGCAATATGCTTTTATTTACATGCAAAAAGAAGAAATAACCTGACTAGAATAAAGTAGTTCAACAAAAAGGAATTTTCACATAGGGTAGGTCAGGATCACAAGGTATTTAAGTATGAAATTACTTTTGATGCAAACTTTATTTAAAAGCTCATGAAGACCTAGAGTTTTACTAGCCTAACCATAGAATGGGATTAGGTAAGCAATTAAAAGATTGAAGAGAATTAGTATTGCTTTTTATGGCATTTGTATTCTTAACTCCATGATGAATTTAAGGCTAGTGTTGGATTTTTAAATCTCAACTGAATTGTAAACAAAACTGGGATAAAAAAGACAATTTTATCCTTATGTTTTCATGCATCTCAGTCCAGTGTTTGTCTAACTGGGTTTCAAAGTATGTGACATTAATATAAGTTATTATTGGGACGTGGAGAATTGGTAGAGCTTGAAACTTCTACAGCACTGCTTTGTTCATTGCACAAGTGAAATCACTTCAGTGTTTGGTTTTTTTTCTTTTCTTTTTTTTCTTTTTTTTTCCCCAAGTCTTGTAATATATTTATCGTTAAAAACCCCAAAACTCATAATTTGTTGTTTTGGGGTTTTTTCCCATCATATTTCTTGTGTGTTACCTTTATCTTGTGAACTTGTATCTTAGGTATATTTTTATCTTTTTATCTCATTAAGAGCTCCACTTTTATGCTGGAATTATTTTGGTTTGGCCAATGTCAGTTTAACCTAGTCATCAGGTGTGTTCTTAATTTTGATGTGTAATGCTAAAGTGCTACCTTGTATTTTAAAATCCTTCTTTCCCCTCACATTGCCTTTAGTTCCGTAACTAAACTAAAAATCATATTTTAGTATATCTGGAGATCTTTATCTCTTAAGCAAAATGATATGAACACATGCATTGAATTACTGTAAAAGTGATCTATTTGACTATGCATAATAATTAATGTTTTTCTTCTTAATTAAATCCAGTAAAGTACACTTTCTTCCATAGTGTAGTGAAGTGCTCAATTCTGCATTGGTACACATCTTCTGCATTAGCTTAAGTTTTTTCTGAAGCTTTTGTGCTTGCTTAATGAAGTTTAAAAAAATAGATGGTAAATACTGAATGTTGTCAGTCTTCAAACAGTGTGTCTGTGAGCATACAAATGCCTTAGTAATAAATAATTTTAAAATGGATATTCAGTATGAGGGATGATTTGAAATGAAACCTAAGACAGTTGGGTGGATGTCTGTGTACTTCTATCTGATGTGTAGAATGAATAGTTCCTATACATTGTTGTTTCTTCATCTGAAAATCTCTTGATGGAAGTTGCAAATTTTGTTATAACTCAAATGCTTTTTACTGTGGAATTATTTGTTTCATTTATTTGATGGTAGAGTGAGCATTCAGTTCTGGAAAGAAAAGTAATGTGTATTTTCAAAAGATTTTGAAGGAAGTTTCATTGGAGGAGAAGTGATTAAGTGGAGGCTAGTCCACTCTGGGTTTTGGTGGGTGAACTGGGAAGAGATCTGCACACATTCTTAGTGCAGTTTAAAGGTAGTCCAGAACAAAGAGAAGTGCCTACAACTTGTCTCATTTAGTGCTTTAGGAGCTGTCATCTAACGTGGCTGACCTAGTAGATGAGCTGTGCATTTAACTTTAAAACACCCTTTATAATTATCCAGTGAGAATTATTAAAGTGATAATGTCTTATCATTGCAGTTAGACAATGCATCCTCCAACACTGAGCATTCTCTTGCAGAAATGACTAAAATGATCCATACTGCAGATGACTTGCTAATATGCTTGTGTTTTAGTTAAAGATTGTTCAGTGATGTAGACATAACAAACACAGTTATAAGAAGTAGATTTACACTTCTCCAAAGAGAAAAAAAGTGAGAGTAAACTGAAGAGTGAAATTAGTCCACAGAAGTTAACGTCAGTTACAGATCTGTCTGGATAATTAGTTTTGGAAAAAGAAATTAAACAATGACAAAACCTTTTTGTTTGGTTTGGTATAGTTCAGTTTTTACTGTCCCAAAATTGAATATTAAGAACACTCTAAAGGCACATCAGTGAGCTGGACTAATTTAATTGCAAAACCAGGTCATCAGTGATCAGTTGGCTGTTTGAGCCTTTGCCCAAGAGCTTTCCCTTGCAGATTGCACTTTTCCAGCATGGACCAGTAATGCAGAAGACCAGAACATAAAATAGTTTCTCTCCAGAATTAGATGCCAAAATATTTAAGTGCTGTTAAGAATCTTTGCAAGACAGAGCATGATTTCTTACAATGACTGCTTTAAAGATACTGTTTTCCTATTGTAATATACCATCTCCTGGATGTCACAGAGTTCTAACACTCTGTACTAAAGCTTCTCAGTGCCCTTTCTTCTTTTGATGAAGGAAAAGGAAAATGGGATGTTAAAATAAATTGTATGGAGACGTACTGAAACTGCCTTGGCAAGTTAAAGGAGTTACATTTCACCTGGTTGCTTAGATCAGTCAGAATGATAGCAGGGAACTTGAAAAGAATGCAGTGCACTATCTTTTTTAATATTGCTGTAGCTGGTGTGGGGAAATTTGTAAATCTACCCTGGGTGTACACTTACAGTATTTATTAGAAACAGTCTGGTAATATATACTGGGACTGCCACTGTGTCAGTGTGTGGCTCATCTCAAAGAAAAAGTAGTGAGGAAATATAACCTAATTTATAGCAAGATGGTTTAACAGAATGAACTGCCTACCATTACATTCCATGTGAATGTATCTATCTTTGACTATTCAAAAACTCCTAACAAAAATCTCTCTGTGGCTTCATGAGAAGTTGTTACTCTATTAAGCAGCTAACTGGTTTGAGGTAGCCACTTTGTTTACCTTTACTGAAAGATAGGTTATTGCATAAGCATTCAGGAATGATGCTGAACTTGGTAAACAAAGAGGAATCATAACCATCTGTTGTGTGCCAGAAGACTAATGTCTATCTCCATATTATCTGTAAACATTAGAGAACTGATTTGCAACAAACATAATGACACTTGTTCAAAGACAAAGTCAGTATTGTACTGAGTTATTAGTTATGGGTTAGCCACAGTTCTGGTTTTGTCCATTTTGTCCTTGTCTAATTGTCTGCTGTTCTGCAGCACAGAGAGAGCCACAGTGTTTAAGGCAGGCATGCTGAGCAAGGGAAGAAAGTGAGCATTCTGTGTTAGACAGAAGAATTCTTAAGCTCAAGTATTTGCAAGATGTACATGTTTAGTGAGCATTCACCTGCAGGTAATCCAAGTTCAGTTGTTTTTTAAGAACACCCTTTCTTCTCTGACATCTCACAACATGGAAATGTTAATGATGTCAGTTTTGGAATTTGGATTTCAGTTATACAGTTGAATGAGATGTAAATTTGGAGGGAGTACAAAATAAGACTTGGCTGTGGTTTCAAAAGGAATGTTGAAATACAGCTTACAGTGGCATTTTGTGTCAGAATCAGAGTGGAGGGATTACTGGAAGTCATCTTGCCCAGCCCTTTGCACAAATACAGCCACCTGGAGCTGGCTGCCCACAGGAAGCCTTTTGAATATCTCCAAGGAGGGATACTCCACAGCCTTCCTGCCAGCCTGTGCCAGTGCTCAGTCACAGTAAAAGTGTTTCCTCCTCTGGTCTTGTCACTGGGCACCACTGAAAAGAGCCTTGCTCCCTCTTTTTTTGCATGCTTCCTTCAGGCATTTTTGTGCATCGATGAGATCTCCCTGAACTTTCAGGTTCACCTCTTCAGGTGAAACAGTTCCAGCTTTATCAGCCTTTCCTCATAGGTTTCCTTAGTCACATTTATGGTTCTTTGCTGGACTCTCCCCACTATATCCGTGTCTCTCACATACCCAGGAGACCTGAAAATGACAGGAAATAAAACTGGGATTGGTGATAACGTTCTTTGAAAATGGTTTTAAACCCACATGTAGTGCATCACAGCAGAAACTATCAGTGACTTCCTGTAGGAGGTGTATTTAACAGTGACAGATTTACCTAAGTGTTTCCAGTGAAACTTCATTCTCTAAAACCTGTGTTTTCTGAGTAGCAGCTAGATGTAATTGATGAAACTTGTAACTTAATAAACCACAACATAAAGAAAGGTTTCTGACAAAGAAGTATCTGGATTTTATGACTTCAGCTGCTTTGAAGTCAGGACATTCAACAGTACCTTATGAAGGCAAATCTGGGTCAATCTACAGTTGGAATCAGAGTGCTTTGCTTTCAGACAGCTGTCTTGATATCTCACTTTGGTTGCATTGGCTTTCCTCTTTGGAGAGGTAGCAAGTGAAGAGCAGTTTCTTTCTGCATTTTCCACTCCCCTTCCTTTTCCTTATCTCACTCCCTCCCTTGATCCCTCCCTCCCTCCCTCCCAGCTGAAGGAAAAAAGAACAGAGAGACTGAATAGGTTTAGATTCTCTGGTAGAGGGCTAGGAATTTCTGACATTTTTGTTTGTGCTTTCTATCACACTATATTTCTTTAAGATAACAGGTACTGGAAAAGATTATCAAAGAGAAACAATATTTGTGTCAAAAGGAAGTGGAATCATGAAAAGTTCATTATTATATGGTTTTGTCTCAGAAGTTAAGATTTCAAGTTAATATTTAAACAAAATGAGGCCTTATAACTATTCTGAACTCAGAATTTTACCCCAAAACACCAGTCACAGTATATGTATTTTAAGAAATACAGTTTAATAATATGCTGCTGGACTGTTTAATTTTTATGCCTTAGGGTAGCACAGAGCACTATTTCTACTTTTAGAAGCTTCTTCTCATTAGTGTAGTCTCTTATATAGCACCTGTTTTAAACTCCAAACCTGAATCTACAAATGTAAAACCTGACTTTTGAAATATTTGCTTTTTTGAACACTCTTCTTTAAAGGACCTATCAGGATCTCTCCCCAAAATGCTAGAAGCATGAAGGATAAGGGAGGAACAATGTTGCATGGCCCAAACACATGTGCTTTCGTCATTAGCAAGGTACAGCATGACCTCATGTTGACCTCAAAGGTAAATGGCTACCAGGGAACCATTATACATGCCTGTGAAAGCAGCTTAGATTTGAACAAGAGAATGATTCAGTACATAGAATAAAATTGAATTTACATCACTGTCTGCCTTTCCCCTTCTCTGTCTTGTCTCTCTCCAAGTCTCTTCTTGAGAGAATGTTGTTTTTTATATATGTGTTTGTTGTGAAAGAAAGCAGCTTTTCTAGAGGTCATAATGAATTCCTAAATATGGGGAACTCAAAGGATCTTGTATCCAATTTAGTCAAATTGTGCATCTTACAAGTAATTCTCTTTTTAATGAAAAGTTTCATTTGTTATCTAGAGTATTGGTATTGCAGCCTTCAGAATGTATATCTGTGTTAGTTGGGGAATCTTGCCAAGTTCTGAAATGTATAGATCATTTAGACTTATGGGAGAGCTTTTCTAAATATTAGTAGATTAATTTTTTTGTGCTTATCTTAGACTTCAACACAAACTTATGACATTTTATTTTTTCATGGAAGACAAAATATTCTGTAGCATTATGTGATACATCTCTACATATGATGGAATATTATTTAGCTAGCAGTTCTGAGCTATTTGGAGAAGAATTGCTGCCAGCATCTCGGAACTGTTAGCCATATCTATCCCACATTATTTGTATAATATAATTTTTTGATGTAAATTTTATTTTTTTTTCTAGAACGAGAGAGCATATTCCTTCTGTGGAACAATAGAATATATGGCTCCAGATATTGTAAGAGGGGGAGACACAGGACATGATAAGGTATGTTCTAAGTTTATTAGTGAAAATAAACTAATTCTTCAGTCAACATATCACTCAGCTTCAGGGGGTTTTGTAAAATATGACATGTTATCATATTTAAGTAGGTGTTATTTAAGGTTGTCCTAAGACAGATTGTTTCCTGTGTCTTCAGTTGTATGTTGATATATTTTCCTGAAGTAAAAGGTGTAATCATAAAGGTATTGAGGCTTATTTGTGTTCTGTTCAAAATTTGTTCTAAATATGCTGTGGGACAATAAACTTATTGACACTTATTTGCCTTTGCATAAAACACTAGTTCAGAGTGGCAAATGGTTTGTGGCTAATTCTGATATATATTTTAAGCTGGACATCAGAGAAATCTGCTATCTTTACTGAGGTGTGGGATAGGTTATTTAGTGTTCTAAGTGTTCTCCTATTGTAAAATTGTTTGGCTTGCGATTCAAGTTTTATTATGCAATAAAATGTCAGTAATTGATAGAAAAGATCAAGACAAAAATAATTAACAGATCATTTTTGAAACAAACAAAAAACTCTACTCTCCAAAATAATTCTGCAGTATTCCTAGATAACTTACTCTGGTTGCTCACTATGCTGGGAAGTTTTGGAGAATATTTATTCTGAGTTTTTTTGCTGTAGACCAAGTTCAGTTGTCTTTCTGTAGTGGATGATGGAATGTAGTTGATTGTGGTTCCTTCTATAGCAGCCTGTCTAAGAACTGCAGAAGTCTGGCTTTTGCCTGAGAAAAATCTTTCTTTTCCTTCTCTATGCATTCTGTGTCTCTTTTGGTCTGAGGTTACCTTCAGTGAGGGAGCACTGAAGTGGGCACAGCTGGGCTCTGGCAGTTTGAAGTAGAGCAGAATGGCCTCTCTGATCCTTCTACTACACATGGAAGAGTGTGCTTTGTTTTTTCACTTAGTCATTGTCTCACACCTGCCTTAATTCCTCTATAACCTCTTTTCCTACTGTACTACTTTGCCAGTTGCTGTTAAAAATGGAATTTAAAAAACTTCCAAACTGAAGCTCTTTCCTGCACTCTCTTAGTTTAGTCATGCCACCTCCAGAGCATCTCTCCAATTTCTCAGTCTCCTTGAATTATGATTCTGGCTTCTCAAAGCTTATGAATTCAGTATTGTCACTGATGTAAAGAGGAATCTCTGTTCTGTTATCTTGGGTTCTGTCTGATATTTCATCAGCTGTTGTTCAGTCATACAGTATTCTATAAGGAGTAACTTCAGTTTGGTAGTGACTGTTAGCTGATCAATAGGGGTGATTTTGCAGCTGTGTGTGTGATGTTAGTTGTTTACACCACACACTCACTACCTTATCATTTGCCATGTCATGTATGGTCATTTTAGAAGATTTTTAGTGTATTTTATACTTACTGTATATCTAGAAACTCAAAGACCTTACAGAAAGAGAAAACAAGATGGCTTTAGTATGCTGTGCTCTCATTAATCAATATTTATCCTCTGTAGTCTATTCTAGATGATTGCAGTGTTTGTCTTAAGGACTTGCTCTAGTATTTCAGTATTTTTTTAAAGTTTGATTTCTGATTCTGCAGATCCTCCTTTTCTTTTGGAAAAACACATGCCAAGAAGAAATCCTTTGGGATTTTCTCTGAGAATTACATATTTGCAGAGATAATTAGTAACAGTACAGAAACTTCATCAGGTAGTTCTTCTAGATAATCTTGGCTGAATATATAAGACATCAGATTCTGTGTATTTTGAAGCAAAACCAAATAAAATATGTGGCCAAATTGTTGTGATTTCCCTAGTTATCTTCCTGTATTAATATTGCCAACATAAGTAAAGCAGAAGTTTCACTGATTTGCAGATTTCATGGCTGTAAACCTGAGAAGTTCAAACACCTGTAATTAATTTTGTTGAAAGGACTAAACTGCTTCCTTTATTATTCAAAATAGCGTCCTTCCTTTTAAAAGGAAGAAGTGTTTTGTAAGTGGTGAGGTATGGGAGACATGAATAATGTGGTTAGCATTTGGGAAGCCCAATGCCCCTGTGTTGCCATCTCTCTAGGGCCCTGAGGCTGAGCAGGGGCACTGAATGACCCCAGCTGGGCACTGCCTGTCCCTTCTGCAGCTGTCCATGCAGAATGAATGGCAGGAAGTAACAGGAACCAACCTGCAGGAAACTGGCAAAGTGGGAGTACCAAGGCTCGTGCTGGATCCTCACAAAAGCTCTTCAAGAAACAAAACCCCTGTTGTAGCCATGATCCATTGCAGCAGTGGCATGTTGGAGGCACGGATTTACTGAAAGCTTTGCCCGAGTGAAGCAGCAAACAGTGAAACATGAACTGGCTGAGATTGTCTTCCAGGCTGGAGATGGCACAGATCTAATAACAGGAAGGAACTGTGCTTTTAAGCAGATTCCTTGAAAATCTGCCAGGTTTGGAATATCTGAGAGAAGCAGATTTTACCTAAGTGAAAAATTCCAGGAGCTTTAAACAAATAGAGGTCCACGTATTTAAACATGAAAAAGTTATTGGTATTGGTGTTATTATTACTATTAACAACAACCAAAAATTGAAGGATGAGATGCCATCCAGAGGGAGCTGGATAAGCTGAAGAAGTGGGCATGCAACTCTCATGAGTTCTAACAAGACCAAGTGCAAGGTGCTGCCCCTGGGTGAGGGCACAGCATCAGCACAGGCTGGGCAGGAGCAGATCAGAGCAGCCCTGCTGGGGAGGACCTGGGGGTGCTGGTGGGTGAGAGGCTGGGCATGACCCAGCCACGGGCACTCAGCCCAGAAAGCAAACATGTCCTGGGCAGCATCCAGAGCAGGGTGGGCAGCAGGGGAGGGAGGGGGTTCTGCCCCTCTGCTCTGCCCTGGTGACCCCACCTGCAGGGCTGCACCAGCTCTGGGGGCCCAGCCCAGGAAGGACATGGACCTGTTGGAGTGAGTCTGGAGGAGGGCCACCAAGGTGATTAGAGGGATGGAGAACCTCCCCTGTGAGGAAAGGCTGAGAGGATTGAGTTCAGCCTGGAGAAGGCCTCATTGTGACTTTCCAGTACCTGGAGGGAGCCTACAAGAAGATGGAGAGAGACTTTTCACAAGGGCATGTAGTAACAGGACAAGGGGGAACGGCTTTAAACCAAAAGAGGAGAGATTTAGATGAGATGTTGGGATGAAATTCATTACTGTGGGGCTGATGAGGTACTGGAACAGGTTGCCCAGAGAAGCTGTGAATGCTCTGTACCTGGAAATGTTCAAGGCCAGGTTGAATGGGGCTCTGAGCAGCCTGATGTAGTTGAAGGTCTCCTTGTCCATGGCAGGGGGTTGGAACATGGTGGTATTTAAGGTCTCTTGCAATCCAAACCATTCTATGATTTCATAGCATTTTCAGGTGCCTGGGTTAACTAGACTGCGATCTTAAATTTTACTTTTTGAACACTCCTTTATTTCATTCTCAAGCTCATAAAAATTCAAGTTCCACTTCTTCCTAGCAAGCCTCAGGTTCCTCTGTTATTTTGAGTGTGTATTAGAATTCATACCACATCACAGTGGTAAAAATCAAAATAAATTTTATTGGGAAAACAAAAGGAACTTTAGTAGTCAGTGGAAAGAGTTCAGCTTGAGAAATTAGTTGAAGAAGCTAAATGGAGAGATTTCAATATAAAATTAATTTATCACAGAAAATGCCTTCAGTCAGTACCACAGTTGTTTATGCTTCATTGTATCCCATTTTGTATTTGTATATAGGTAGGTTCTTCCTGTGCTCTAGTTGCTTTCTAAGTGGATTGTTCTGTTCCTTCTTTTATTAGCAATTTTACTTCAGTGTGTTGTAACACACATAATTGCTGTTGTTCTGTAGGCTGTTGATTGGTGGAGTGTTGGTGTTCTCATGTATGAATTGTTAACTGGAGCATCACCATTTACAGTCGACGGAGAGAAGAATTCCCAAGCAGAGATTTCTAGGTAAGACTCAAAGCAGTGAAGTATATCTGCTTGCTAACACATGATCCTTATGCCATAATATACATTTTGTGACAGTTTGTTAATTTAAAATTTAGAAGGGAGTGCTGCCATGGTAACATTTTATGTGCTCCAGTTTTGTTCAATAGAATGACATCAGAAAGTAGGTAAGTTTTATTAGTTAATAGAACTGACTTTACAAAAGAACTATTTTGTTAAACAGTGGAGTCGCACTCTTGTAGATGCTTAGCCCTGTTGCATGTTTACTGTTGAAAAGGAACTCAAATGAAATATCAAAGTATGTTGTGATTCCAAATCTTAATACATTAGAGATATCTTTAGCTAGAAGTACTTTTTTATCAGCTCTTGCTAGGTTGTTCTGGCAGACTGCAGATTTAAAGTGTCAGAATGTACCCTACTCCCACCTTTTTGTTACAAGTAATGTTTATTTTATTAGTGTATAGCATGAAACTAAGATCTTTTCTAGCCCCACTTGCATATCTAAGAAAAAATGAATATGATACTTACAGAAATGAAATAAATGATAGCATTCTTCTCCTTTACATACAGCCTTTCAGTGATCTCCATGCTTTAAAGGTTCATTGTCAGTACCTGTGTAGAAGCACTGGAGCATTTTTAAAAGACAAAGCAATAAGCTTCCCCAAAACACATTACTGGAATCTCCCCCAAAATAAAAATTCCCTTTTACTGGATTTCTTTTGGAGCAGGAGGTTGAGGTCTTATATTGCTCAAATTACTAACTGCTGTCAAAATGAGCTTGTAAGTCCAGTCCTCAAACTGAAGTCTTGCTTCAGTTGGAAGGTATTGTCCTAGTTCAGACCCTCACTGAAATCACTTGATATTTAAGGTTGTAATGGATGACAGAACAGACCTCAATTATTTAGATAATTTATTTTACCTGTGTTATAGGCAATTTCTTGGGAGACTGAAGCCTGTTTATTGGTTTTTACTTCTCTACCACAGCAGGAATTTTGGAGAGTCAGTAGAAAATATACAGGGGAGAGGGAAGTCCATTAGCTTTTTAGTTATGTATTCTACAGGGCTTGACTTTCTTTTGGTAGACCCTTCTGTGCTTTTTTAGATAATAATAATTCTGATAGTTTGAGTAACCAGAAGGTTGTTAACATCTGTCCTCTGACAGCTGATAACTTACTTTCTTTAGTGTGGCAAGTTTACTCTGTTGCTGTTCAGTCTGTTTTTGTTCTGGTGGGTGTTTATACTACACATTTATAGACAGCAGTCCTATAGTATTTCAGGTTTGATTTTGGTACATTTAGAAGTTCAGTTCTTAAAGTTTCCTATATTGAAGATGTTTCCCAGTCTTCCTGTTTCCTGAAAAAGCCTTTTCTTAACTCAGCTTCTGTTGTTCTTCCTTACATATGGACAATTTATTCTTGTTGATGTTTCAAGAAGATCTTGGTTAAGGGAAGGAATAATTTACCATCTGAACAAAAAAGTACTTCTTCCTTTTTCTTGGGTTCCTCTTGTTGATGCCAGTGCTGATGTGATAGATCCAATTCCTTTTCCTCTTCTGTCACTTTCAGCTGATGGCCCTCTGGTTTATAGTTCTTCTTCCCAGCTATATAGCTGAAATCTTCTTCTTCCTGGCTTTATGACTGCATTTCAGACTAGATTTCATCTGTCTTGTGTTACTGCTGTACTCCTAAGTCCCAGTGGTTTCTGAATCCTTTCCACTGACAGTAATTTCTCTGTTGGCTGGCTGGAGTGTTCTGTGTCTGCAGTTTGTGTCATGAATGTTCTGATCCTTCTGAGAACACAGGAGAGCATTGCTGCTGCCCTGCTGGTGTGGAGCCTCCTGGGGAACAGTGACTGCTGTGTGCCTTTGGGAGGAGCAGGAGAGTTTGGAGCTTGCCTTGTCCTGAGCAGGCAAACAGAAACCAAAGCGTGCTGCTGGCCGCTGCTAATGAAATTACTGGCACAGAGATGAGAGTTGCTGCAAACTTCTTTCTTGATACCAAGGTTGTTCTAACCAGAACTCACTTTGGTTAACCTAAATATGTTTAAACTTGCCAATTGCAGTAGACTTAGAGAATTCGGTTTTTCACTTGCTCACAGGCTGTTGAAAGCATGGTTTTATTTTTCTGAGTTTAGGGGGAAAAAAGTTGTCTTCTAAATGGATCCAGTTCCTTCTTTTATTTTACCTGGGTGGGAAGTAATCTTAGATATTTTTAGCTGATTTTACTCCCTTGTGTGGCACAGTGGCTGTCTGATGTTAAATTTGAGCATGAAACTTGATTCTAAAATATCTCTCCAAGGGAGAGTTCAGTTCTTGTGTCGGAAACAGTGTGTAGTTTCTATTTTTTTTTTCCTCTTTCTGATGAAAAATTGCTGGTTTTTATCACAATTTTTTGGCAACATGGTGGACTTCCTTCATGGAAAATGCGAGTTAAATAAGTGCAAACTTTGCCTTTTATCTCTGTCTCTGAAGACTTCTCGTTCACATGCTTTGTTTTATGGTTTATTAAACTTGATTAAATAAAAAAAAAATCACATAACTACTCCAATATCTCTCCTTTTCTTGTGCACCCTCTCCCCTTTTTTTTTTCCTTGTTCACAAATAGCCCTTTCATTTTTGAGAATTCCTGACTTATATTGCTGCAGAGCCAGGGGTAAGAGCCATCCTGCAAAAGCATAGGCAAGGCTGGGTTTGACTGCACACCCAGGATTTTCACTTTGACTGTGAGTAGTTTGTAGTGCTGAACTGAAGGATGGGCAGTTCCATTTTAGGGGGCTGACTTCTGAGGGTCCTGTCATGTATAGGATTTATCTTACCAGCTTTAGCATTATGAATAGGTAGAAATTTTTTTTAAAATACCTATATACGTCTATAAAATAATCTATAGAAGCACATGATGCCATATGAGCATGCTAACACCAGCAGCAGCCCGTGGTCTTTGTTTGACATAGTTGGTTAGACTTTGTTTAAACTCCATGGAGGACAGCTGAAATTTGACATTGCTTAGATGCTGTGGAGATATTTCATCTGTGATCCTGCAAGAAACCTTTTCCTCATAGAGCTGTTGGGCAGATGCATAGCTGTTGTATACTGGGATGCCCTTCTTTATTGATACCCTTCTTTCATCAGTGACTCTCTCCAGTGATTGCTAGATCTTTTAAAGGATGGAACAGTCATTCAATCCAACTTCTGATCTGCATGATTTCTTCTAGGTATTTTGTCCTAGAGCTTTTAGCTGCCTATCTATAATGTACAGCATTTTCATGTTCAGATGCATGTCAGACTGCATCAGTGAGTCTGCCTATAGATCCATTCAACCATTCAGAAAAACAGATGGTTTTAAGGAAGTTGTAGGTACTGTAGCAAAGTTTCTGACTGGCCTAGAACCAGGGATACACATACATATCTGAGTGCTCCAAGCTGGAACAAAAGAGCAAGGGAGTTGGGCATGACTAGTTCTGAGGTGACAGCATTGTTCTCAAATATGAGGGTGAAAACCCTGCTTTGGAAGTCTTGTCCATTTACCCTTTAACAGGGTTACAGCTTGGGTTACTTTCTCTTATTCCAGGTGGATATGTATCTTTTTGATGATGCTTATAACACAATGTCTCAGTTTAGAGACAAGTTTAGGAAAAAACACTCTAGAATGAGTTGTCTCCTCTAAAAAAGGTTCCAACAATCCCTTTCCACCAATAGGAAATGAATACTAGTGGATGAAAACAAAAACCCTTTTTCTAGTGGTTCACTGACAAACAGAATGCCCAGAAAGCATGGGAAAAAGGTAAATAAATGCTAGAGATTAAACTGTCAGACCTTACCCCCTCTCCCCTCGTGTTGGAACAAAAACCCAGAATGCCAGGCAAAGAAGAAAAAAAACCAAAACACCAGCTTGCCACATGGTAGCTAGAAGATAGGCTCCTCTCTCACGGGAAAATTCCCAAAGAAGCAAACAGGAGATTCAAACAGCAGTTTGGGCAGACAGGTGGGAACCTGGCTCTCTGGTACTGGTCCCTGCTTCCCAGCAGATGAAGCAGGTGGGGTTGGTGTGCTTTCCCTCACCAGCTTGGCTTTTCTGAGGTATGGGGCCAGGATGGAGCAGTCCCTCTGCTCCCTCTGCTCCCAGCCAAGTCCAGTCTCACAGGTCCCTTTTCCTCTTGTCTCAGAATTTAACAAACTGCCCAGTTTGTCTGGGAAAAGCTGCCAAAGAATTGCTGCTGCAGCTTCTTCAAGGCCAGGGAAAGGGCAAGGGAAAAAGCTTCTTCCTGCTAGGGCTAACAAAAAAATCAAGCTAGCCAAGCAAAAAAACCAGATTCCTCAGCACCTTGGACACCTGGGGAGTGAGGCTTCAAAAAAAATCTGCCAAAGAGCTCAAGGCTCACCTTCCCCACCTCCCACCTTACCAGCACCTATTTTTGGGCATAAAGCACAGGGTCAGGGAGTAGACTGTCATCATAAATCACCCCAAGACACACAATTTTCAAGGCACTGTAGGATTAGATTAGGCATCTCCTTTTCTTCCCTATCATCCACTCGTGTGTCCTTTGCATTGTCGTGTGTGTTCTTGGTCTGTAGTATTTGTGGGGAAAACTCACCAGAGCCCAAGTTCCTGAAAAACAATACCAGTGGAGTTGCTCCTAGTTCTGCACAGTCTGCCATAGAGAAGGGTAAGATGGAAAGTGCAGAGTGTTAAACTTGACATACACAAGGGGTGTTTTCTCTGAGTGTTCAGTACAGTCAGAGTTCTCTCATCAGCAGGGTAATCTCATCTTGCCCCAGCTTAGAGAGCTTATAGCAGGCCAGGAAAAGCAATAAATAGAGCAGGATATTCCTTCAGCTTTCCCAATTGCCACTTGGGATACTTCATTCTTCCTGCTTGCATCTGTCCCTGTTACTGGGTCACTCCTGAGGACAATGTGGACAACCCCACGAGCATGAAATGTCCCAAAGGGTGGTGGTGACTGAGGAAAGGGAAGGGTTGTTAATGCTGAAGGCACAGCTTCTTTACAGAAGCACACACATCCCAAAAAGGATTTGGATCCCTTTGATGCAGCTTCCTTCTTCTGAACACTGTATGGGCTACTCTTAGAGCCTGGAGTAACCTTCAGTGCAGCCCTTCAGGAATGCTGAACTAGTGAAACCAGACTCTCTTCACTTGATCGAGCTGCTTCATAAACTTCTGCTCTCCCACATGTTGATCCAATCTGGTCTTTTTCTGGCAGCTTGATTTCCATCCTAATTAATGTGATTGCAGCTTCACATACTTCAATTCCATGATAATTTTAAGTAATTCCTGGAACTTCTAAAGAAGGTAACTTCAGTCTTCTACCTCTGAATGGGATTCTGTCCAGAGCACCATCAGTGTTTTCTAGTATCAGTCACCCTCAAAAGTATTTTTGAATTAAAGCCACTGGCAACTTACATGAATCTCCTTGTAATAGAACATGGCAAAATGCTGCCTTTTCTGCAGTGGGTTCTAGGAGGGTCGAGAGATGGAAGATATTTCTCAATACAAAACTTACTGTGCATCTGCTGGAAATGCAGTACAGCAGAGAGGAAAAAAAAAGTGAGGCTCTGAGAGTGTATGGAAGAGAACTTGCTCTAGAATTTCCCTTCTGATTTCTAAGGACATCTCAGAGTTTCAATCTCATTGCTTTAGAAATCAATTTCAAAAAATGGTGATTGGAGGGGCTTTCCTCCCCTCCAAGACCCCAAAGAGAACTTGTTGTTTTCCAGGATCTTTGGTACATACCTTTCTGATTCTTTTAAAGAAGCTTCTTCAGTCTTCTCTAACTGTAGTGATCCTCAACCTATGAAAACATTGTAGATTTCATTGGCTCTCCTGTAAATAAAGTAATTTTTCTATCAAGCTGTCCTGTTTTCTGTCTCTAGAACAGGTTTTCTTACTTCAGAAGAGACTGAGTCTTCTCCACCACTCCTGCAGTGTAAGAATACTCTTGTTTAGTGATGTTTAAATTTGTTATTAACATCCCTAATTAAAAATAATTTGATAATATTCTTGCTTCATTCTCTTTCCCTGTGAAGTGAAATGTGTCCAGAAGTTGCAGAGAAGTCTTATGGTTACTGTTACTTCTGCTAGCAGAAAGGCTGTGATTTAGAACCTTGCTGGCAGATAAACATAATTTTAAAATAACAATCCTGGACCTCTACACCATCTTAAAACTCAGACTGTATTTTCCTAACTCCTTTCAGCATTGCTTAAACTAAGAGGCTAGCTTGCTTTGTCTTTTTGTTTGCTTGACATTGGATACTATGTCCATAGAAGCTACCCCTGGGATGTGCACATTTTGAACTTGGTTTTGTCCTTCCACGCTGCCAGAACAGGATTATTTAGAAAGCAATCTGTTTGCATCTATTTTTGGACTAATCTAAGAAGCTAGAGATTTCAAGATAAAAATTTTCTCATGGGATAAATAACTCTAAGGATATGTCATGCAGTAATTCTAAACAAAATTTAGGAATGTCCTGCAGCGATCAACTTAAGCTCTGGCAGAAATATGTAATGGTTGAGATCTCAGTATTGCCACGAATTCGTGTCATTTCAGCCTCAGTCTCTCATGGCTTCAAAATCTTGCAGTCTGTGTTTAGTGGAGGCACTGGAAGCCCTGTTATGAAGTCACCCCAGTGAGAGTATGCATCACGCTGTGTGGGCACCAGACTGCATTGAGCCTGCAAGGTGGCCTTGTGGCAAAGGCAGCAAATGGTATCTGGGCTGCATTGCACACAGTGACAAGGGTTGAGGGAGATGGTCCTTCCTCTCTGCTCTGGTGGCACTGGGGAGGCCATGTCTGGAGTACTGGTGCCACTTCTGGTTTCTCCAGTGCATGAGAGTGATACACTGGACATTTGAGAGAGTCCAGCAAAGGGCTGCTGACAATATGAGGGCAGACTGAGAAAGCTGGCACTTTTCCACCTGGAGGAGGGAGAGCTCAGGGCCACCTCATCAACGTGCATAAATGCCTGAAGAGAATGTTCAAAGAAGAGGCAACCAGGCTCTTTCAGTGGTGTTTGGTGACAGGACCAGAGGCAGGGGCTACAAATTGAAACACAGGAGTTCCCTCTGAGCACTAGAAAGCACCTTTTTACTGTGATTGTGACTGAGTACTGACACAGGCTGCCCAGAGGGGGTGAAGTCTCTCTCCTTGGAGATATTCAGAGGGTTTCTGGACATGGTGGTGAACAGCTGGCTCTAGGTAACTGTTTGAGCAGGGGGAGTTAGACCAGGTGGCCTCCAGAGATCCATTCCAACCTCAACCCTTCTGTGATTCTGTATGCTAAAAGGTTTTTTGTGTCTCTGTTTTAAACCTGTTCACGTGTCTTTGGATCTGTTACTTTCCTTTAGAGTCCTTAGCTTCAGTATTTAGGTTTGGAGTCACTGAAGGAATACTTGCCTACGTATTAAAATGTGATTCTACTTAGGCTTCCAAGGTTTTGACTTGCACTGGCACAACGTGATGGTTTCTAGTTCTTGTGTGGAAGAAGTGGTGAGGTCTCTGTTCACTTTCTCTTTACTGTGTTGAGGGAAACACTGCCCAGCTCCCTTGAGTCATCTGTTCAGTAAACTGGGTAGTCCTATCCTTTTTATGAAACACATTCTGTGTTTCTGATTAGTCCTATTACTGTTCTCTGAAACTTTTCCAATTATAGTGCCTTCTTTTGAGACAAGGGCATGAGCACTGCACAGAGGGTGAAGGCGAACCTCCAATGGCCCAAATATAGGATTTTTTTTATTATTATTTTCTAATACTTTTTTAACGTTGGAATTATTTTTGGTTGGACTGCTATTAGGCATCAAGCTGATTTCTTCTTGGAGCTGTCTGTTGCAGCTATGAGATTTCTTTTAAATAGTAAACTCAGTATGTGAAATGAGGATTGTTCTCCTTTTGTGGATTGAGTTACATAATTTATCTCTTCAGATGTTGTGTTTCATGTCTGCATTTCCTTAAACCTTCCTTTATTTAAAAAAAAAGTTGGTTTCATATTTGTCATCCTCCTGCTTTTGGGTACCATAGAAGTTTAAGTAAAATGTTAACAAGTCCATTTAATTCTGAACATTTTCAGTAATTAGCACATTGTTATTTTGTTTGTTTTAAAGGAGAATATTAAAAAGTGAGCCACCTTATCCACAAGAAATGAGTGCTCTGTCTAAGGATATAATTCAGCGGCTTTTAATGAAAGACCCCAAGAAGAGGCTGGGCTGTGGTCCCACTGATGCTGATGAAATCAAACAGCATCCCTTCTTCAAGGTAAAGCAGACAACACAACTCACCAGATCCCACTTACTCTGCACTAGTGTCTGTGAAATCAAAGCCTAAGGAAATTCTGTTGTTCTGTTAACAGAACAGCTTAGGGACATATTAGTTGCATGAATAATTGCATAGAAGTTAGTGAGAATATCCATGTATGTGTTTGGATGGATTTTGTGAGTATAAGAGGGGCATGCTGGGTTTTTGATATATTCCATCTGTATCTGTTTGAAGAAGCCAACAGACATGCTGCTCAAATCAGAAGGTTTAATGCAAAACACTGCAATTGTGTTGTGTTGTCTGCTGGGTTTTTGTTTGGAAGGATTTTTTAAGGATCACCACTAGCATTATTAGTAAAATTTGAATGTTGATAGAATTCACCAAACTCCTCTATTTTCCTTGGCCTAATTAAATCTTTAGTCTTGTTTAGAAAATTTTAATTCTGTTCAGATTTCAGTGTACTAACATTTGCTTTCAAACCATGATGAAGATTGGATATGCACACAATATCTGTACTGTTCTTTCCACTGTGGTTAAAATTGTGTGCTTTCTTTGAAAAAACAAATGATGTATTTGTGGTGCTTCTGAAGTTAGTAGAGTTAAACAGAGTTAAACTTCCTTCATTCACTGTTTTGGGGGATACATTTTGTCATCATATAACACTTTCTATTCTTTACTTAATTTCAGTTCCACTCTTTACAGTAACAGGGCAGTTTTCTCATAAGTGCTGTTTCTGTGCTTCCTCTTTCTAGTCATGCCTTTAAATAAGAATTTGGAGGTTTATGCTCTCAGGGCTCTGAAAGCTGACATCAGTAATTAAGCATAGAAATTGGCAATGAAAAGTTGAAGATACTACATACATGTGCTATGGCTTACAAAAATATAAATATTGCTTATTCTGAAATGGAGGAAGAAATTCAAGGACCATTATGCTAATTGTTTGGCACATCTCCACTGTTAAATTTAATTATGTTGCTTTTCTTTTTGATTGTATTCTGTCTATGTACAAATAAGTATGATACTGCTTGGCTTTAGCTAAGCAAATTAGTAGAGCATAATTGGAATGTTTTTCATCTGCCTGTGGAAAATGGCAAAGGGAGTTAGGGCTGTGTGTCTGGACAAGTCTGTCTTTCCAATATCTCTTTCTGTAAAATTTTCATTTAATTCAAACTTATTTTCCTGGTTTTTGTTCAGAATATGAATTGGGAGGACTTAGCTGCCAAAAAAATACCAGCTCCATTTAAACCAGTAATCAGAGATGAATTGGATGTCAGTAATTTTGCAGAAGAGTTTACAGAAATGGATCCAACATACTCTCCTGCAGCAACCCCTCAGACTTCAGAAAGAATATTTCAGGTATTTAAAGAAAATTATTATTGAACAATTCCTCATGTACAGATAGCTTTTTTTTTTCTTTCACCTCCTGCCTATTAAGTTTTTGGAATTAATTGTGTAATTTCTAGTCCCATTTCCCAGGGCTTTTTGTTCAACAGTTGCAAAATGAGAGAGGTGGAAACAGTCCTGCTGCAAATACAAAATTCCTTGTTTCTCCATTGCCAGCTGAATGTCCTACTTGCTGGACTAAAGTCAGTCTGTTCTTTATTGATTCTTCACAGCTTATGACTCCATCAGCTTGGGCTGCCAGCTTCCACAAGAGCAATGTAGTTCCCATTTCCACATGATGTGCTAGTTGAGTAATCCTTTGGGAAGGGGGAGCTCCCTGCAGAGCTGAAAGCAGGTCCTGCACATTTTGGAGTTCTCTAGTTACTGACTGATGTGTCCAGATGAGTAACAAAGCTCTCCTTGCTGTTCCCTCCGTGCTACTAAAGAAAATCCCTTCTTAGACTGCACAGTCTGCATGTCAAAGGGCAGAAACAGCTCCTGTGCAGCCAGCTTGGTACCAAAGCTGCAGGTGAACAGCAGTTTGGATTGCTTTCTCTTCTCCCCTCCTTGTGCTTTGTTGTTTTTTAGTCTGTTTTTGAGCAGCTTAATCCTTAGGGTACAGGAATGCAGTGTCATATCTTGGAACTTGTTAGAATTGCAGTGACTGTAGCAAGCAGGTTCTGCATGTCTTAATAACATCTGATTCACCCTGCAGTGGTAGTCACAGCTCTTGTTATGTGATACTCAGACTGGGCAGATCCTTGCCCACACACATTGATATCAAGTTGATCCATTTAAAATATACAATCACAGTATCACAATGTACAAAGCTGGCTAGTTTGAAGTACAAGCCTTTATCACTGTTGTAAAGCAATTGTAGCTGAGCCAGATTAACATTAATTAAAATTCTTCTAGTATTATTGTTTTGTCTTTAACTGTGGAGGATCATATAACTAATTCCAGGAAGGTGCCTATTCATGTTGAACAGAGTAAGTTACAATTTCTCTGTAATGATACAAAAATTCTGATTTCTTGAAAAATTCTTCTGAAACTTCCATGTTTCATATGTATTATGGTAGCTTATGTGCAGCAGTATCAAGCTCTTCCCTTTTCTGATGTTTCAATTTCATAGGGATATTCTTTCGTTGCCCCTTCTATTTTGTTTAAACGCAATGCAGCTACAGTAGATCCTTTTCAGTTTTATGTGGGGGATGAGCGACCTGGAACCACAACCATTGCCAGAAGTGCTATGATGAAGGTAATAATAATATCAAGACTTCAATTAATTTGGTTAAATTAAAACTGTGTATAACTTTCCAAGCAGCCATCATAAGGTAGGCTACGAATTACAAAATAGTTATCATTCATTTATTAATTTTCTGTAATGGCTCCTCTGATGATTCAGGCATCTGATGATCCATCACATCTTGCATGTGATACTATTAAGAAGTGGTTGAAGTTTTATCTGAAAAATGAGATGATTGTCTAGTTTTCCAGAAGATTGAACTATAGTATAGTATTAATAATAATAATAATAATACTCCTGGTAGTTCTTCTTCAGCCAACCACTGCAGATATTTCTGAAACTACTTTATTAAATAATAATTCCATCTATGTTATATTTAACCAGAAGAGCATATAGTTAGTTATGTGAAACCTTACAAGAACACATGCTATTGTGATGTCCTCAAATGAGCACATAGTTTTGTGGATAAATGTATGTATGACCATCTTTGATCCTGTTTGTCTGAATATTTTGTACCTTCAGCTGTTGTAGCAGTAATGATTTATTTAGTGATTGTTTGTTTAGTGTAATGTAAGCTTTAATCTTTGATTGTTAGAATAATGTTTATGTATTTTATTCAATAAAATTTAAGGTTATATTTTAATAAAAAAGAGAGCTCTTTTACAGTTTTAAATGTAGATGAAAAATTCTCATGAAATTTTACTCTTTGTCTTTGACTGTGTGTACTAAAAGTATTCTGCAAAACTAAATACAGACAGTTTCCTAACAGGACTCTCCATTTTATCATCATTATGAACTGGATCTGAAAGAGAAACCATTGGGAGAAGGAAGTTTTTCCATTTGTCGAAAGTGCTTACACAAGAAAACTAGCCAAGAGTATGCAGTAAAAATAATTAGCAAAAGGTATAAATATTCTATAAGACAATAAAAATATTTTCTTTGCTTACTGTCATCCATGGAGTTCACGACATTTTTGGAAGTGGAAAAATAACTTGAAAATTATTTCCTGCTCTATGAATCTACAGAAACTTATTGTAACCTTATGACCGTTAAAAGATTCTGAGAGTCTTTTGAAATAAAATGTTATTTTAGTTGGGACACAAGAAGAAACCTGGAGAATACTTTTCTGGTTCCTAGTTGTATCCTACCATTATTTCTCCTAATTTTGCTCCTACCAAAGTAAGGCATAAGGTTCTTCTATCTAGCCACTTAAGTGAACTGAACGTAGGCCTGTGCTCGCTCTCTCCTCAGCAGCCCAGTGATTGCCTAGGACACTGCTTTGAAGAGTGGTCTGCAGTGTGGGCTGCCTCAGATCTGAGAGTGTGTATAAAGTGGGATTAGACTGTGGAATTGTAAGTTGCAGCTCGTTTCCTGGGTGTTCTGAAGAGAACACCACAGTGGAAGAAGCTGACTTGTTTTGTACACGGGTACCATCTGGTTCTCTTCAGAATGAATATCTCTGGGAGTTTCTGCCCAGAGAAGAATAAAGATAAGGGATTCTTTGAGTAGCAGATGGATTTTTGCCTTCATTTTGCAGAGTTCATTAGTAAGTACATCCCTAGAATGCTGGCAGGAGAGTAGAAATGTTCTGCTGCTATCAGAATGATAGCTCACAGTGATCTCTTGCCCAAGACATTTGGCTGTACCTCTGTTTTTCCAGACTCTAGAAGAAGCTGTCTGCCAGACCCAAGTGTCTGTCATTTCATCATATGCTTTCTGAATAGGACAAGTTCAAGAGCAAGAAGCTGAGGTGTAGGTGTCTGAGTGAGTTTTCTGAGGTCTGCTAAATTAAAGGAAGCTTGCCTGAAACAGTCTTGCACTAGAAGTGGGATTCAGTAACTTAAACATGGACATCTACATAGTGCCATTTTAGATCTGTTGGTGTCTTCCCTGTCCTCTGGTTCCATCAGTCTTGTGACTGCTACCTTTTTGTAGATGTCTTCATGGCTGATGTCATCTTCCAGGCTCTTCCTTCCTGTGCTTAGGCCCCAATCCTACTCTAGGTAGGTGTGTTACAGTGAGCTGGTTCACCCTGTGAGATGGATTCAGGGGAGTTCCTCTCATTGTAATGAGCCCTTAGGTGGTGTGTGGTAGACACCTACATTGGGTATTTTAATGTGGAGATCTCTGCCACGTGTCCACACTCACAAGTTTTTTCTGTGGTATCAGCAGAGCTGTAGGTTAGTGCTCCCATCTCACCTTAACATAATGTGTGTTTTGTTTCTGGATAAGTGAGCACACTAGTATTGACTTTTTCCCTAGAAGTTAACTTTCAGAAATTATGTCCCTGAATTATATTACTCATGGGTTCTTTTGCTCTTTCTCCTTCATCTTGGTGGCTCAGGCTAAATGAAGGTAAGAAGTAATCTGTAAACAGAGATTTTAATTTTTTTTTTTTAGGATTGCAGGGTGTGAGCAGACTCAGCATGTTTATACAGTATTTAGAGTTAGCAGTAAACCCACACTCTGAACAGTTGGCCAAAACCCAGCTCAAATTAGAATCTGTAAGTAATATTGCTCTGAGGATCACACCACTGAAGCTTGCTAAAAGGAAAAGTGTAATAAGCTCCTAGCAACTTCTTTGCCTCGAAGTCAGTCTTTCACTCCTACTGGGCAAACGTCCCCAAAAAGGGAATCTTACACCCAGAGAAACCTTTGCATGGTACTTGAGGTGAAAGCTCAGATGAACAGTTCCTCTGTGGTGTTGCTTTTTTCGCAGTGCTGGACCTGCCCCCAGCCAACAATTTTAGGTTTATCCGTATGTGTGATGACCACTGAAACAGTGTAAACCTGCCCGAGATACTGTTTTAGAACAACCCCCTTGTTTCTCACAAGGTTGTTTAAAACCTGAGATGGTAACTATTTACACAGCTGAAGTATTCAGAAAAAGCCAGGTACAGATTTCAGAGGTTTGTGCTCGTGACTGAACCTTTTTCATCTGTTCCCAAGATCCGCTTCCTTCCGATGGCAGTGGAGGGGGAAAGACTCTGTGGGTCAGGTTTTTTAATTCCTTAAAAACCAGAAGTCACTTTCAGTTAAAGAACTTCAGCAGCAGAGATGCAGGTGGAACAGCTGAGTTTACTTGTTGATTATATGAAGCCTACAGAAAGACAGAATTCTCTTGCACAGAATTCTCATTGTGGTTCTCATCCTAATTAGGAAAAAAAAAGGCAACCAAAAATTAAGAGCATGTGTGGTGAGAGACTCTATCTGTATCTGTTGCCTGTAAAGCCATTCTCCAAATCAGTACAGGATTAGCCTTTCTCAGAGAGAGTTTTGGCAGAAATTTTCAGGCATTTTTTGCTAAAAATAAATCAACATGTCTAACTAGTGGAAAACACTGTTCTGCTCTGTCACCGTTCATGTAGTTTTTATAACAATCACCATTTTCACTTTTTATGGCTATAGATTTCAGTACTTGAAAGAGAACTTGCACCATGATTTTTCTCTGGAGATAGTCTCTTATCTCTTCCATTTCAGAGTTTTACCATGGTCTGTTTAGGGGTTCATTTGTGTAACACATTTCATATATAGATGATGTTACTCTTTTTCTAGTAGAGCTCATAGTTTCCATATCATTTTGGAAGTACTTGTCCCCGTTAAAAATGGAAAAGGATTCGGCAAACAAATAACAAATATTGGCAGTAACAGAGGTGAAGTCAAATTGCTCTGGACTAAGGGCATGGTTTATTTTAGATTGAAACTATTCTATATCACATCAGCTTTTGCTGTAGGAAATGCAGTTGCATTGAAAACATTGTTTGAATTGGGTGTGGGTTTTTTAATGGACTAAATTGCAGGGTTATGGGGAGAGGTTTTCTCCACTTACTTTTAATATGCATTTAATTGTGTTCAAGTGGTTATAATAGTAAAAAAAATAAGGATTGCAGGCAGTTAAAAAATAACACTTGGAATGTGCAATTTGCTCAGTAAAATTGGTACAAAATGACTGCTCAATTTTTCCAGAATGGAAGCCAACACCCAGAGAGAAATAACAGCTCTGAGACTCTGCGAAGGACACCCGAATGTGGTGAAGTTACATGAAGTTTTTCATGACCAGGTATTCTGAAGAAACTGTAATCAGCACCTACCAAACATTGCCATGTGTTTTCCCAAGACCTTTCTGGACTTAAGCATACTGTAACTGTGGAGGCAACTTTTTTCCTAGGGCTTTTGTGTAGTCAGTATAGAAAAGGAAGCAGAAATTCTGCATTCAAACAATCTTGCAGTTACTCTAGTAAATCAAAACAGTATGTGAAAAAATGAGAGACTTGGGTTCTTTTAATTGTTCTGGTTTGTCTTTGTTTACCATCATACAATGTGTTCATGGCCCAGTTTCTGTATCTATGATACTGAAATGTGTTATCACCTTTCCCCCAGGGTCAGTATAAATCTTAAAACAGTATTTGTGAATTAATTTAGAAATGTTGCATAGAAGATTATATCTTTTCCTGCATGTTTGTAACTCGATGGAGATAACCAAATAGCTTGCTAAATTATCAAATGTGAAAGTAGAGCCCAGCTGAAAATCTCTTAAGATCAGTGTATTTAGATACCTTAATTGTCTTTTTCCTTTAATGTAATACAAACTCCACAGCATGTAAGAAACAATAATTTCATCCAGTTGGAAGCTGGCCCTGGTTTGAGCTAGGGTTTTGGGCCAGGTGTCCAAAAGCTCCCTTCCAGCCTGGACTACTCTGTGGTCCTGGTCTGTGATTTTGTGATGGAACAGGGGGTCTCTTGCCTCTCCACATATCCCAGTCTGGCCCCCTCATGCTGTTTGTACTGGGGCCAGCAGAGAGCTCATGTAGAGCACTTTAAAGTTAGCTGAGAGGGTGCAGTGGCTGTACTGTAATTTTAAATGACAAGAAAACCCTTTTTTTACATATATGTACAATATGAGTACACATGTGTAGAACAGGATGTTTCTTTCAGTTTCCTTCAAGTATAATGAATATACTAAATATAAAAAAAGGTTCTCCAGATGCTCTGCCACTGAATGGGCTGCTCTCAACCAATCAACCCACTGTATTTTTAGCTACTTCTGGTAGCTCCCAGGTGTTACCTTTCAGATTACTTGCCCACAATATTCTGAAGACCAAAACTGATGAAAATCTTCTCATTTTGACCTTTCTGTAGTTTGTCTTAATAAAAAGAAGTTCCAGTTTTTAACTTGCTCTGATACCACTCTGTTCAAATTCCACATTAGTATTCCAGCCATATAATATTGGATTGCAGGCTCTTGGTGAGCCAGAAGTTCTCTAGTGAAAAAAGTCTCTTTATCCTTTCTAACTTCCCTGTCAGATATTCCCAAGGCATGAAGAAAATTTGCAGGATATCATTCAAGCACTACTAGGCACCTTGGTTGTTCTAAGTGTTACTGTTTTCTGTCCACACAGCTCTGCTTCTGTTTTTTGGTATCTGAAGTGTGCACCTTCTGACTGCTGCTTTGAATTCCATTTTTGGCCACTTCTCAGAACTTTTTTGCTCTGCTTGCAAATAGTACTTTTGTTACTGTCATTCAGGGGAGGGAAGGGCTAGAAGCCATGACATGCCTACATCCATTGCCTTTTGAGAAGGCTGACTTCACTTCTTGTTCTGAGCAGTCTGCTGTTTACTGGCAAGACATTTGAATTGCAGTTGACTGTGTGCCAATGTTGCCTTATAATCAAGGAAGCCCCTGCTTATTGATTGCCTTGAAAAGAGCAACCTTCTAAAAACCCATTGCTTTTTTAATTAAAAAAAAATGCTCTTTCATTTTTGGGAAGATGTCTATTGTAATTCTAATGATGGAGTAGTTTTGGCTACTGCTCTGTAGGGGATAAAATCTCAAGTTCTAGATAATCTTTGACTTCAGAGGTAAAGTTTCAGGGTGCTTTTAAAGGATTTTGTAACATTGAAGTGGTTGACTCCTTATGCATATTAGTAGATATATATCTGTATATCAGAACAGGCTTAAGCAGCAAAAGTTCAGCTTTGTCCAGTTTTACTTGTTAGCCTAAGTAAAGCCTTTTCATCTCCCTACAAATGTATCCATTTAGCTGGTGCCATTGCATTTTTATTAATAAATATGGGTGCACATGGGGAAGACATTATTCTTCAGTCTCAACAAGACTGATGGGTAAAATGCCATCTGAGGTTTGGGGCTTTTTTTTGGCCTTGCAGATTACTACAGGCAGCAGTGCTATTTCTTCAGACGTTGAGAACCTGTCAGAGTAGCACCTATCTCTGACTAAAGGTTGGTTTGTGGTGCTCAATCTCTAACATGCTGCATGTTTGTTGTTTAGCTTCACACGTTCCTAGTGATGGAATTGCTGCAGGGAGGAGAGCTGCTGGATCGCATTCAGAAGAAGAAACATTTCAGTGAGACCGAGGCCAGTCACATCATGCGCAGGCTGGTGTCAGCAGTGAGCCACATGCACGACGTGGGCGTTGTCCACAGGGATCTGAAACCTGAGGTACAGTGACTTGTGTGTGTTTGGGCAAGAATTACTGAATGGCTGGAATGTGGTGTATCTGTCTCTTCAGCCTTTGGTACACAGTTTTCTACTTCTGTATCTTTAATTAGGTGTTACTTAGCAAATTCTGTAGATACTTTTCTGTTCATAGGTAAAAGTAACTCTTAGGAAACATTTTTAGTTCTATAAGCAATCTGTACTCTTGTTCAAAATTTTTTTCACCTATTTGAGGACACTTTTCACGGGCATGCATTTGTTGTGTGAAACAGCTCCTAAGCAGAGCTGAGTTGTTTGGGTATTTTGCCTGTACATTTCCACCTTTTGTTTGATCCTAATTTCCTCAGTAGGGCTTCTTTTACTGTTAAGTACTAAATGAGCACTAGCAGAGATGTGTGATCTGAGTTCAGTGAGTTCAGTAGTTTCCCAAAAGAAACAATTTCTTAATACCTATTTTTCAATAACTGCTTTTCTGCTACTTTTGTTGTGCAGCAATGTCGTGCCTTCTGGACCATTCAGTTTATTGTTACAAGATTGACCACTGGCTTTGTTCTGCTTCCTGGAGCCAGTGTTTTCTTGGGTGGTTTTGCCAGCAATGGGTTGGGATGCATGTTTTCTCGAGCCTGAAAATAATGTAGGTTAATGTTGATTCATCCAGTAAGGATGTGATACTGTAGGGTGATTCCAGCCATCATACCCCAGGAAATAGCTGTTCCTTTTGTAGCTGGAGTTAAAAAATAATCCACCATTCCTACTGATGTTTCATGGCTTTGTATACTTTCTGTGATATGAAACACCTGGTATTTTATAGTAATTCCAGTTCAGCTGGTGAAGAAGTCTTCTAGGTGTTGCTAGTTGTTTTTGAAAACCAATCCAAAATATATGAGTTTGAAAGAATCTCTGTCCTGGGCCTCTGTTGTAAGTAAACAGTTAAAGAGGGACTATTTTGAAAGTCCAATGTGTGAGTTGACAATGTCATCAGAGAAACTTTTTCCAAGAGTCACATCATCAGGGTAAGAAAACAGCTTTTGAAACAAGTAATTATTAAAAGGATGAAACCAACCCCTCTTTCTCTCTTCTATTCTTATTATCTTAGTCTTACTGCCATTTGGAATATAAAGGTACAATAAAGCAGAGCTTCAGCTGCATGGTAAATTAGGCAGACTTCAATTCCACATGATGTTAAAGAACAGAGGTCTGGGAAATACAAGTAATGAAGGGTTAGCAAACAGCTTGCAGAATCCATTGCCTCCACAAAGTTGGACTTAATCTGCTTGTCTCCTTCCTGCTTGTTTTGAAAGTTCCTATTTTAGTATTATCCTAACTTAGTATGGGATAGGCAGGTTTCCCAATATAGATATGGTTAGTGCACTTCTCTGTATAAAGATACATAGGAAATTCTGTTGCTTTTCTAAGAATTCCAGTCAGATTTTTTTGATGTTCAGCTTTGACATCTAATGTGCTACTGATAATTCTTTTTTTAGAAGTCTGGCTGGTTAAATGTAACTAAGAATGAGACTTTTTGAATTTCATGGGCTGGAAGACTTCCTGTTTAGCAGTAGTAATTAGATCACATATGTTGGTCTACAAAACAGAGGAAAAATACTGGGTAGAAAATAGAGAATTCATAGGAATAAAGAGTTTGTGTAGCATATGTGACCATATCTGTGCCTCTCAGTAGAGCATTTGAGGACTGTTTCTGGGAAGTGATCATTAATCTGTAAACTGGGTTCCTATGGTATTACTACAAAACATAACATGTGAGAGAGAATGTTTTTATATATCCTAAAATATATGTGGAATATAGATGTAAATATTTGGGGGATGGGAGGGTTCTGAAACACACTTCATTTGCCTAATTAACAGGAATACCTGAACCCAGTGTAGGATACTTGGACTGCACCTTTTTTTCCATGCATAATAAATTTAATTTTTATCATGAGAAAGGTCTTTTTAAACCAGTGTTACTCATCCTTTATTTACTCGTGACTATATAACATCACCATAGAAAAAAAGATTATTATATTAATCACTTCTTCTTGTTGTATGAACATTTTTGCTGAAACTAGGCTTCCTTTAGATCCATTTACACAACAATTAAAAACTGACTTCTCTGCCTGTGCATTAAGCTATATCAGCAGTACAGAAAAATACTGTTTTGTAGCAGCTGTTTTCTTTTATCCATAATGAATGCTCTCAGGTTCTTATTGATCTGCTGGCAGTCTAGCAACCATTTTTTACCCTTGTTAATGAGTTTGAAATTAATTACTCTGTGTGAGTCATTCACCTTTTGTATTACAAAGTTAGATAGGACTGCAGAATTTCTGATATTGAGACTTTTCCTAGCATTTATAAATTGAACAGTAGGGGCAATAGCAAAATGATGCTTTTCTCTCAGAAGCTGAAGGGAAGAGTAGAATTAGCTTTTAATTCATCTTGGCCTCAGACAGTTTTTCTGTGACTTAGCTTCCTTCTTCTTTCTTGGCAAATACAAATACTCAGGGGAGAAAAAGGAAGCAGATTGCCATATATTTTCCAAACTGATAACAACTTGTCTGTCTTCAAGTCCAAAGTGCCCCATTCCAGTGTGTAAAGCTGTGTTGGGACTGTCCCAGTATCTGCCTGCTGGGTGTAAGGGGTAGGTTTACATGACCTCAGTGCTCTTCCAGAGCTCAGCCTGGTCTGGCTCTGCCACCCGTGCCAGGCAGCTGTCAGTGAAAGCTCTGAGCTGTTGGTGCTCTCCCTGACAGCACTTCACCCCAAGGTGCACCTCTTCACCCCAAGGTGCACCTCTTCACCCCATCCTTCACCCCAGGTGACTCTTGTGCATTCTTGGCCCCCAGGATCCTCTGTTCCCACGCGAGTGCCAAAGGCTCTGAGGTCACGAGACATTCCAGCACTGGGAATCCCCACAAGAAAGCTCTTGTTCACAACCTGCCAGAAGGAAGTGGAAGCTTAAGAAAATTTGCTTTTGTTTGAGGAAGAAGGCAGTTCTCCCATCTCCACACATGTTGATGTTTTAGGGTTTTTTTCTTGTCAGTGTTCCCAGAATTCTTTTCTCTGCTGTTCTCTGCTACGTATCCATTTTCACTAATTATCTCAGAACTGCCCTGACTTGCAGGTGTGCAGGGGCAGGTGAACACATCACAGTTCTCACAGCCCAGGGTATTGTTATTTCTGCTTTTCTCTTCCCCCCGTGTCTCACAGTTCACGTTTCCTGTAAATAATGGAAAATTTTCTGTAGTGATAGATGTAGCAAAATAATTATAACCAATTTTCTACCCAGTGCTGATATTGATTTTTGTCTTTGCTTTTCAGAATTTACTATTTACAGATGAAAGTGATAATTCAGAAATAAAAATAATTGATTTTGGCTTTGCTCGTTTAAAACCACCTGATAATCAGCCTCTTAAGACTCCCTGTTTTACTCTTCATTATGCTGCCCCAGAGCTCCTGAATCACAATGGTTATGATGAGTCTTGTGATCTCTGGAGTTTGGGGGTCATTTTGGTGAGTGATTGAGGATTTGAACTATAATTTTATTACATGTATTTACTTTTTGTTAAAATGCAAGGGACTTGAGATGATTTCAGACATAAATTGGGTACATGCTGAATTCAAGGGAGGTGAAAATACTGCTGCACAAATAGTATGTTTCAAAGACAGATCTTTTCCAGGAGCAGAAATGGGTTTTTTAACCAAGTAGGAAATAAAATTTTACATTTTTGGGAATGGAAAAATTACTTGATACAGTCAGCTTCTCAAAATGATATATGCTTGTTAGGGGATTTACAGGCATCCATATAATCTTTCTACAGTTTTAATTCAGAGAAGGAATCAACTTGTATTTTGATCTGCAGAAAATTAGTTCCATTAAATTATTTATTATTATTATTAGTTCCATATAAATGGGGTAGAAATATATTTGGTTCATAGATTCCAGATGAAAGTTTTTTTCTAACAAGGATGCCAGAGAATGTCTTCTATACTATAAATTTTCTATAGCTTAAAGTTATGCTAGGCCAAGTTTTATTGTGTAGCATTGGTGGTGCAAAGAACAGCCCTTCATATTTAACAGCAGAGATGTCTGTAAATATGCTGTGCTTCCTAATGCTGCTTCTGTTCCTGGGGCAGTACACAATGCTCTCAGGACAGGTGCCATTTCAGTCTCAAGACAGAAGTTTAACATGTACCAGTGCATTGGAAATTATGAAGAAAATAAAAAAGGGAGAATTTTCCTTTGAAGGAGAGGCTTGGAAAAATGTTTCTGAAGAGGCTAAAGAGCTAATTCGAGGTATGTATTTACAGATATTTCATGTACATTATGTTTTTATTTAAAAAGATAACATTTGGAGAACCATACAATATCTGGATGCTCCAGAGTGTCTGACCTGACAGAGTAATGTGCACAGCTTGAGCTGTGTGCTGACCTCTGCTACAAGCAATGAGCAGTGATGGACACTTCAGAATGCATTACAAATTGCTTGTACACCCAGCACTTGCTAAAATGGTGATAAGGTTACTGGGGCTAGAAGGAACTGAAGAGCTGCAGAAAAAGTGAAGTCACTCTTACAACATATTTAAAAGCAGAGTTTTTCTATTATGTTATTTTTGCTTTTCTAAAAAACCAAAACAGCTTATGAAATAAATGTCTTAAAAGCTGAGATTTTGCAGAAAATGAATTTATTCCTATTTCTTTTCCATAGGCTATTTTTTAATTCCTGTACCAAGACTACTTACTATATTTCTGAGCCACTTCATTGACATTTGCCATGCTTTGGTTCCCCTAAGCTTTTGAGCATCTAATTGTTTTCATCATGAACTAGACACCTACCTTAATGCTATTTAGATGGAGTTCTGAATTTCTGTAGAAGCAGACTTGTAAGGAATTTTTCTGCCAAAAATGTAGAGATTTCCAGATTCAGACTTGGGTGAGTTGTGCAGGAAATCTGAGACTTATTCTTTTGAACTTCTTCCTAGACAGGTTTTGAGTGAAGGAATCATTGGGTAGTTCTGAGTTTGTGTGAAGAGAAATGTGAGTTTTCAAACAGCTAAAAATCAATTTTTTGCTTTTAAGATTCTTCTGGAGAGGATGATAGGATTGTGTGAACCTTATCTAGGATAAATATTGGCATACCTAGGATAAATATTGACATTAGTTACTTATCAAAGCAATGCATGAGATTTTATTAAGAAATATCTGCCTTTTCTATTGACCAAAGATAAATAGCTGACAGTTTTAAAGGATGTAATGTGTTTCTGTTAGGACTTCTTACAGTGGATCCCAACAAAAGAATTAAAATGTCCAGCCTGAGATACAACGAGTGGCTTCAGGATGGCAGCCAGCTCTCCTCTAACCCCCTCATGACCCCTGATAACTTAGGCTCCTCAGGAGCTGCAGTGCACACATATGTCAAAGCCACTTTCCATGTAAGTTCTCAGAAATTTTATGTCATGTGCTGTTTTGTAATGTGCCATCTAGATTGGTATATGTTTTCTCTTAACTACAATACATATCTGTCCTTATAATTCAGTATATGCTTATAG
Source organism: Phainopepla nitens (assembly GCA_013400175.1). Classification (NCBI taxonomy): domain Eukaryota; kingdom Metazoa; phylum Chordata; class Aves; order Passeriformes; family Bombycillidae; genus Phainopepla; species Phainopepla nitens. The sequence goes on from VXBQ01003826.1 coordinate 60,596, forward strand.
CTAAATTTTTTTTCCTCAATAACATTTCCTCATAACATCTCTGATGAAGTACATGAAAATATGAATGATGAAGCAAGAATAAATTTCTTGAAGGTATTTATATTCATGAGGATTTGGGCATTGAGTGCTGCTCTTGAAACAGCTATTAAAAGTAATCTCTTTCTTAGAGAAATCTATTAAAAGGTCTTGAAACTCCTATAAAGAAAAAAAAAGAGAAGAACCTTTACCTTAAGTAACTGTTTGACTTTTTGTCCTTATGGTTCCTAAACTGAGGTAGAATTTCTGCAATATATGTAGTTCATGTTTTTTATATTGTGGATACTCTTTTAGTGGACTTGCTTGTCTACTATTGTATATTTATTAAAATAATTTGAACTGCCACTGTATTTTACAAACAAAGCATCTATTCTCATAATACCCTCTACAGAAAATAAACCAAAATGGAGCTGATTTTTGCTGAAATGCTTGTGGGTGCTTTTTAGGAAGGAGAGAAAAACAAAGTAATTGTTTCTTGGAGAGGTCCAGATAATGCAACATAATTTGGGCTGAAAGAAAAACTGTAATTTAGCAGTGTACTCTCTGAAAATGTAGTGTTAAATAGCTTAAGGCTTAATAAAAAATGCTTCTAAAGTAAAAAGAACAAGGAGAGGAAGATGCCAATCAATAATGTTATGTATTGGCTCTTATGTACCTGTGAAGGCTGGTCATTGTTACAGCTACAATAGGAATTAGTCAAAAATTGCATTTTATCTTGTGGTGTACCACAGACCAACCATAGGACGTGATAAGGCATAAAGTGGGTTACATCTCTTGAAAAACTTCGAATCACCTCTTATTTTTAAACAGGCCTTTAACAAGTACAAGAGGGAAGGATTCTGTCTCCAGAATGTGGACAAGGCACCTCTTGCAAAAAGAAGGAAAATGAAAAAAACAAGTACAAGCACAGAGACACGCAGCAGCTCCAGTGAGAGTTCCCATTCTTCTTCCTCTCATTCTCATGGTAAAACTACACCCACAAAGACCCTGCAGCCCACAAACCCTGCAGACAGCAATAACCCAGAGACCATCTTCCAGTTCTCGGAGTGAGAGGCAGAGGATGCCCTGTCTGCAGCAGGAGCTGGTTACAGGCTTGGCAGTGCCTGCCCTGGCTGCTCCTGCCCTCCCTCCTGAGGCTCACAGCTGCCACAGGAGCACATCTGTTGCTTTAGCAATGCATTTTAGTCATGCCCTCTTAGCTTTCTATTTCCATTCCTGTCCTCTGAGCGTGCTTGGTGTCCCTGGCTGTGGTGTCCCTGTTACACAGGCAGCAGTGTGTTCCCTGAGGCCTGAGGGACTGGTGTGCAGGCAGGCTCAAGGCAGTGGCTGTGCTGCTTGGGAGAACTCTGTCCCCCTCTGTCCCCCTC
>VXBQ01003828.1:0-62986 GCA_013400175.1 Phainopepla nitens
GCTACTTTAGGCTTTCCAATAGACTCAAGTGTCTTTTCTCTTCGTGTCTCAGACTTTTCCTTTACAGTGGACACCAGATATGAAAAAATTCAGGCTAAGTAGTTTAGATAAGAGTTGCATTCCAGCATAACTTTCAGATTGCTTACTCCATTCAGTCTGTCATCAAGCTGCAATCTGTATGATCTCATATACCTTGGGTCATAGGTTACTCAGCTTGGAGTGTTAATTCTGCTTACAGTAGAAGACAAAAAATTCTCAGCTGAGGATGTATTGTCAATTCATCGACACAAATAAAATGTAAGGAACCCTATGTTTTTTGGTTCCAAACTGTTCTAAAAATCTTTGAATGTCAAATATATTTTATCTCTATGGAAAATGAAAACCCTTAAGAAGTGCTCATGCAGATAATTAAAATTCACATATGTAAAAATTAATACACTGTAAAGTAAAAAATGGATTAAAAAGTAACTTTCAAATTTTTTACCCAACACTGTTTTCCCAGCATGCTAAATTCACAGATGTGAACTTCCTAGTTACATTTCATCTTCATGTAATTGAGGAAACAGTGGATGATTTTGTGAGGGAACAAGAGATACATAGGGAAAAAATGTTTGTATCCTGTTGGAGGACTTATGAGAGGAAAATATACATTTTAAATTAATGACACACGACTATTATCTGGTGGCAAAGTTATATATATTTACAGTACATTTTTTTATAGCAATTCTTTCGTGTCTGTGCTAGAAGTGTAATTTACATCATAACAAGTGCGTTCATCTCCCTTTGAACTTGAAGAAAGGTGCTACTCTGGCTGTGATGTATTCCTACATATAGAGCAGTTTATCCTTTTGCAATTGTCATGTTAATTTTGAAAAATAAAAAATAGTCCTTCATTTAAATTTCTCCACCCATATGCAAAGCAATAAATAATATAAAAGTAAATATTTACTAGTGATTAAGTAAATTGTACTGATGGAAGACTCTAGTAACGGTTTTATCTATTTTAATAAGTTGGTTTTGAATTCAGAAACAATATGTGAATTGTATATATTCTAAAATAAAAATAAAATATTTAAACAAACTGTTACAAAACTTACATAAGTTTCCTTTTTTTCTCATTAAATGTTTTGACTACACTAGATCTAATGTAGATCTGCTTGACTTTGGATGAAGTGCTAGACCTGCACATCTGCCTTTTATCTGAAATTAAACCTGAAACGTCAGTTGTTAATAAAAAATATTGAAGTAAAATTTGTATTGAACATATTCTTTTTATGATGGAAAAAAAAATCTGTTAAAAACTAGTAAAAGCCCCTAATTCTATGTTTCTGCAAAATACCTAAACCTGTTTATGTTATTATGAGCTGGTGAGGAGTGCAGACAAGATCTTTCGTACAAATCCCTATTACAACATTTTAAAAAGCTTCAGCACCCCAAATAGTTCAGATAAATTTTTGACATGAAATGGAGTTGTCAATTAAGACTGTGAGTTTTTAGGGTTTTTATTTTAAATAAGCTGGTCCTGTACTGTGTATTGTATATTATGGTCCATACATACCTGCAGTTTAATATACAGGGTTTTTTTCTCCTATATTTATTAATTTCAGTTAGACAAAGTATCTTTATTTTTATTTTATTTTTGTATCTTGAAATCAGATATACAACTTTCATCAGATATATTTAAAACACAATTTTATAGTTAATACCATAAAAAAATTGTGAAATTTGCAGAAAACACACAGGTTCCTCATTCATTCAGAGACTTTGCAAATTCAAAAATGTACACATTAGGAAGTAATACACAGAAGCAAATTACAGAACACTTGTAATTTCCCATATGCATGTACCTGTCACTGCATATGCATAATGGCAGATTACATGGGAGATTAAGAACACATGTATGCAGCCAGAATTAAGTTATCAGGAGTAATACAGTACTACATTTAAAGAAATAATAACTCTGTGATAATTGCTTTCTAAAACTAGCATGAGTGGTTTGAAATCTTTTCTGATAAACTCCTAGTTCTCAGTATGCTGAAGAACACGATGTAATTGTATGAGCTGATGGAAATTCAGAGAGGCAAATAGTTACAAGGTTAGTATTTTAAACACTAGATGTAATAATAGTAGCACTAGATGGAATAATGGCAAATAATGAATCATTCATAACAGTTACAGGTTTAAAGGAGATACAGGCCTGGAGTGTTGCCTAACGATGCTTCCACAATGTCTGATATATCCTTTTTTCAGTTTCAGGCAACTTCAGCTTCTCAGTTAGAATTATAAAATTCTCCTGAATTTTAATTTCAAACCACAGGGCCTGTATTACCTCTGAATCTGTCTGTGGGACATCACTTAAGACTAAGTCTTTCCCCTGGGAATTTTAGTATCTGCTGTCACTCACAATGATGCTGTCATTCTCACTTTAGATGTATGAGGCATAATTAGTCATTCTTAGTAATCTCTGGGTATCCTCTGATCTGTTACCATTCTGCTTTACAGTGCTTTACTGTTTTCCTTTCACATCTGGCTGCTAAAAGGTATTATCTTTGTGCTTTGGGTGTAGGTACTTGGGCAATGACTACATGTACTGAAACTCTCCCCTCTGTCAAGAATTTACAATGTTAGCTGGGGTGATTGACAAAAATCATAATTTCTTGTTTCCTGACAAGTTACTTCCTTCTCAAAATTCTATGCAAAGGCAATTATCAATCAGTGCTAGCCACGTGTCTACATAAAGTACCATATCAGAGATGAGCTCTCATTACTTTAAAAGCTTGATCCATACTTCACACAGTTAAATGAAATCACAATTAGTTGGACAGTTTAATCAAAATTTTACTGTAATTAAAATAGCCTTTTTTGAAATATGCTTCTTATAACCATGTTGCATTTGTGAGAGTTTTTTTAAATTAAGGAACAAGCCTCCTGTCATCAAAATGGGAGAAATATCTTCTGGTAACACTTAAAAAACCCCTCAAAACTTATTACAAATTGAAATATATTCCATTTCTGCATTTTATATTAACTATTTCAAGTTTTCATTTAGAACTGATTCTTTGAAAATAAGTCAAATTTCAATATGTAGCTTGAAAAATACCATGTGCCCAAATAGCACTCATATTATTTCTATGTGAGCAATACTTTTTTGATCAAATCAAAATTGGTTGTTTTCTAATAAAAAATGTTAACCTTTTAGTCTTTTTTTTTCCAGTCTGCAATAAAAAATTAAAACAAAAAAAGAGAGAGAAAGGTATTAGGGAAATGGCGGTGCTCAGAAAGACTTACTGGTTTTTTTATTCATATGTAAAATTGATGCCTTGCTAGAGGCAAATTAATTGATTTTCTGAGTTATTTTCATCATTTACTGTTATAAAGTTACCACCTCATATCCAGGAGGCTTTTAACATACACTGATGAGGAAATACAGAATAGCTTATACGAAAATGTAGAAAACGTGAAAGAGCAGGGTACAATTTCAAAGTAGTCAAGTCCTATTTACTGTGACTGCCGGGTAAATTTATATGCAGGAAACCACAGAGAGACCTTGTCTGCCGCATTTTCCAGCTAGAAGCCTGACTGTCTCAGAGCTGCCAGGGGATCACGTTTTTTAGAGGAACCACTTCTTCCCCTGTTTCTGACCCTGAGATTAGTTCGGTTGGTTGGAGCGTGGTGCTAATAACCCCCGTGTTGTGGGTTTGAGCCCCATGTTCATTCACTGAAGAGTTGGACTCAATGATCCTTATAGGTCCCTTCCAGCTCAGAATACCCTGTGATTTTATTAGGAAATGAGCATTTTTATGGGTGTGACCACATGTGTGATTAGAAGGAGAGAGCTGAGGCATTTTAATTAGCCTTGTCTCATAGAAATAATCCTAGCATCTCTGAAGTTACATTAGCTGGTAGCAGAAGAGAATCTTTTTATAAAACTTTATTTTAAAAACATAGATGGTGCTGATATTTTTGGAAGACGTTTCTCAAGATTCACACATTTGTGATTTCTTCTGCACTTTCAGTGACATCTTCCAGTAATTTGCTGGAAATGAAGGATAATGCAATAATCCTAAAGTTTAATAGTGTGACGAAGAATTGCAAAAAGCTGCAGTAAAAAGTAAAATATATATGTACATACATACAAATAGATATGCACTTAAGTACAATTTTTAAAATATAAATATGCATATATTATTGCTTAGCCAAAATAAGAAGTTTTACCGTGTTTAAGAGGATTAATTTTTAGTCTGTGGTTATCAGGACAAAATGCTCCCCTTTCACTCATTGCAAGTCTATTTGTGGTATTATCCAATATGTTTGATTTATATGAAGGAGGTATTCTTAAAGCACGTTTTGTAATACAACTTTTTGGGGAAAAATAGAAAAATGATTGGGTACTTACTCTGTAAACAGGTCACATTTGTGGTGGGAAATAAATTCAGCCTTTGCTTTCTGTTTTTCTCTTTCTCCTCAAAGTTTTTTCTTTCTGCACTTTCCCCACCCACGTTCAAACTTTTTTTTAAGACTTCAGGCATTTAAGATCCTCTGAAGCTAATCAGAGTTTATGTCTCCCATAATATACAATGCTATCTCTATGGAGCTTAAAAAGGGCCTTCTATTTTTTTATGAGGTTTTAGACAGCTTCCCAGGGGAAATCCTTAGTCCAATAAATTTCTTAATCACTTTGAAAAACATGTTTCATTTGCTTTTGTTTGGTAGGTATGGGGTTGTTCTGGGTTTTTTTACTTATAAAGATATATCTAAAGTCCTTGAATTTGCCCCTGGACCCAATAGCCACCTTTAAATCTCATTTCTAATCCCTGAATGCTCTTAATCAAGTCTTCAGTAGTTTTAATTATTATTCAACATCTTATTTAGGATTAAAACTTTTCTATGATTGTACAGCGAACACAGATCATGAAATATCCATTGTATAATCACAATTAAAAGAATAATCCCTTCAACAGAATTTGAACTACTCGGGATTTAAGAGAGCTAAGTGACAAAAAGGGGAACTTTTAGCTTGGCCAAACCACCTGAAAGTTAAAACAGATTTGAAAGCATTCTTAGGAAAAAAGTAATTGTTGGAGTAGACTAGGCAGGGGTTGATAGACTGTCTCCTATTGTGGCCAGTTTAAAGACAACAGAAAGAGGATCTGAGAGCACAGAGCAAGAATGCATAGAAAAATTTGCATTTCTAATTTGATTTCTTCCTGATCTTTGATATCACAGAAAACATAAACCCTGAAGCCTTAATGTAAGGATCTCTGCAATCAAATTCTTAGCTATAAAAAATCCCAAGTTCTCTTGTTATAAATCCATAAATTCATTTATATTTCAATGAATAAATGATAATGTTTTCAGAAACAAGCGACTCTGGTAGGAGCAGGATACCCAGGCACAAAATAAAAACTTAAATGCATGATAAAATCCGGAGTCATGACAAATATATGCAAAACTGCAGTGTCTCTAAATCTTTTTTTCCACTAAGACCCAAATGTCACTCTATGAAGGTAATGAGGTAAATTATCCTTAGGTTTACAAAAATCAAGCATCTCATCTGTTCAGTAGAGTGCTTCTACATATTTTAACTCTATAATAAGTTCATTAATCTGTGAGTTACTGCAATGATGCTTGCAAATAATCATTTAGGTAAAATAGTTGAAGAGGGAAGAAAGGTTAATTCCAAAGTAGCATATGATGAACTCATGCTCCTCTCAGGAATTAATTTTTTTTTCTGATTTCCTACTATTAAGGCTTAAGAGAGACAGTTAACCCTATATAAAAAAGGAGTTTTAATGCAAAAAATCCTGCTGCAGATGGCTCAGTAAGATCAATGGTGGTCAAGTCCCTCCCATACAGAATGTCAAGATGGTTAAACAAAGTACTGGTCCATTGATGCTACTGTCCAGCTACCTCTTTCCCATGCAGGCAACTTAGATTTCCACTCCTGTGAGTACAGGCTTCTGTGGTCGGAGTGCAGCATATGTTGCCTTTGCATGGGCTTCAGGTAGTTTTCCCTTCCTGCCAAGGATGTAGACATTTTTGGCAGAGATAGTGCTTCAGACATCAACAATTTTTCTGATTTTACCAGCAACATACTTTTCGTGTCTCAATATCTTTCCTCTTCTACTCTGAGCAGTAGCTTGTGTTTGGATTTTCTGCATTACCTTACCCTTTCCTGGATTTTCCACATCTCTCTGAAAAGCAAATTTTTGTGACTTCCCTTTCAAAACTGCTTTTTGGTATTTTTCTCTCTTTGATCTGATTAAACTGCATTGGTGCAAGCTTAGTGACAAAATAACTCAAGGACGGAGGTATTCCTATTTCTAAAAACAAAATTTTCCTGTGTAATTGGTTGAGTGTCTTACACAGTTGATTAGGAAAACATGCTCTGAAATTCTCAGAACACACTTGAAAAAAAGTCTTTTCTGTTAAGGGAGGAGTGGGAGGAGAGGCAAAAGAAAGGAATTAAGCCATTCAGAGAAGAGTTTCCTTGCAGGTGGCTTGATTTGTGCCACTTCAGCAAGTGGAGAAAAACAAACAAGCAAAAAATTACAATCAATCGGGGTGATTCATTAAGTTATACTGTCATTAATGTTTTATGATGTCGTTAAAACATTAAAATATTGAGACATTTTCCATGTTTGGACATCAGCCATTGTATCACACTGGGATACAGCCTAGCACTCCCCTCTGTCTTACTGGGAGTCTGCTTGAAACCATCCCATGTTGTCTGTCATCAGTGTTCTGTGTGGGACTTCCTGCAAGTTTTCAAAGACAATAGTGAAACCTGAGGATTGTATCCTTTTGAGCAAGTGAGTCATCACAACATCACAGATGTTCATTACCATATGAATTTAGCACAATTTCTAAATCCCCAGGCCACTGTTATCTCTGAGTTTACCCTTTGTAGTGAATGGAGGATAAATTGTTATTTTATTTGTCTGAAAACTGCATTGTGATAAGCAAAGTACTGGAAATAATCATGTGTTCAGTGTAGCATCACACTTTCTGGTAAGGAAAAGAAAAAACTCAATAATTTCATATAATAATAATAATAAAATACATAACAATTTTTGTAGGATCAATAATTGTAATTGCTATTTCTGATACAATGTTTTATTTTCTCTATCAAGAAAAAATTCAAATTTTACATGAGGGAATAGAGAATACATAAGATATTCCATTGCTCTAGTTTGGCACTGTGTTTATGTTCCATTTAAAAGTGAAGATACTAAGGGTGGTACCTATGCAGTGTTTTGAAGGCACATATGAGCTCAACCAGAAAGCACCTGAGGTGGTCTAATTCCAACCTCAAAACAGCACAGGTGAGAGAGGGGCTTGTTAGAGAGGGTGCAGGGTTGTACCTGTAGCTCCACAAAAGAAACCTGAATCACGCATAGTTATCCTCTCAGAAACACTCCTTCACTTGTGGTCTCACATGATTAGCTCCAGTTCCTGAGCAGTTTTGGCTGAAACCAACCAGAACTCTGGCCCCCAGGCTTCCTTGAGACAGGTCAGTAGCTACTGTGGGCCAGAAGTTCTTATTAATCAGGTAGAGATTCTGGTGGCATGAACACAAGCTGTCCTGTGTCAGCTAGCATAGATAATGGCTCTGTTTAAATTAAAGCCATGATGATTTCAAATAACCTCAAAAATATATATTCCTCTTGCTTTGTCTGTTTCTCTTTCTGCATTATTTTTCCTTTAAGCCCAGATAAGTTTTTTTTTCTTTTAACAAGTTCTCTGTTTCTCTGTAATGAACTTCTTCATCACTCCTTGATTTTGTTTATATCAATCTGCTTACAACCATATTTCAAAAACATATTTTAGACAAGGAAACAGAAAAAAAAGAGTAGAATATGATGAGGACTTTACACAGGGACTTAATATCAGGAAACTTAAATTCACTGAAGAAAACCTATGTATATAAGCCAAGGGGCATAAAAAATATGGAGTAAAAATGCAAATTATCCATTCTGGGTCCATGATGGCACATACCTCCGTGTAGAGGTAGGCAGGGTGGGGAAAGCATTCAGGTGGCATGAAACGTGAAAGCAGCAGAGAGGAAATCTTTTTGCAAGTGCCACGTACAGCTGAAAATCCACACTGAGATTTTGTGGAGCAAGTACACCACTTGTTTTTTACTAAGTTGAGCTTGATATTTGTCTAAGGACAAGTGTGAAAAGAAAAGGGCAAGAAAAATCAGCTGATGAACATACCAGTATTAAAAGACATTTATCTATAGTGTAAACTAATCCCTCAACATGCAGTTACACATATTTGTAATTGGGGTAATTTGATTTTAGTTCTAATGTCTGCTAGCTCTTCATTTACAAAATGGACATATTTGCTATCCTCTAGCTCTTCAGGACAAGAAAGCAATGCTAATACATTTGAAGTGCAAGCTGGGTGAGATAAAAAAATGCCAGCTATTTAATCTCAAAGACCTGGCATTAACTGATGAACCTGTGACCACTGGTTTTAATCAATACATAGCAAAAAAAAAAAAAAAGTTCAGAAAACATTTTTCAATGATATTCTGGCTTTTAGAATATGAACAGAATTACCAAAACTGCAGAAGCATATTTTCTGAGTATTGGGAGTGTAGTAGGGTGTGTGCATCTATTTTTAATTAACTTTTCTGGATTCTCTCTGTAGAGGATTGAAAAGCTTTTCGTATTTTAGAGACCCTTGACATCCACTAGTGCATGGTCAGTAATAACTAGACTAAAGGAATAATTTTATTTTAACTCAGTAAATATCAACCTATTTGTTTCACATTTTTTCATAACAAGCTAGCTCAATTGAAGCTGAGTATTTCAGTGACAGAAATACTCCAGCCAGGCCATCAACCCTTCATAAGACCTGGAAGTAAATAGGAGTGATAATCTTTATAACTCCCCTACTGCCAACCTGTAAGTACAAGTGTTGCTTTGTTCTTTATGTATGTTTGAAACACTTGTTCTGGCAAACGACATGATCAGTGATCCTTCAGTACTCGGTATAATTGGTAGCAGCAGGTCAGCTAAATGGTTCATCCCCGCTTGTCTCTATTGCTAATGAAACTCCAGCATTACCACTTCTTTTCCGTCCCCAGGGAATACAATTGCCTAGTACCCTCACAAGTTACAGCCCTACCCTTTCCCCACTTGCTGAAAGACACTTCCGTGACCTATTTCCATATGAAAGTCTAGTTTCTTTTGTACTCTAGAAAATACAAAGTTAAATCCTAACCAGCTGAGGATCTGTCCCGGTTGCTTATTTTGTGTTAACTACTGCCTAGCACTCCTGCTGAGGCAAAATGCCTCACCAGTACCTCCTGCAGTGGGCTATGTCTTAAAAGCACACATTAATCGTTAATTAACAGATTATAATCTAAAAAATAAACTCCAAACAGCTCATTATAGTGACATTTAAATCACTCTATTCAGTTAAATAGGATGACAGTTTATTTAATAATGATCACAATGTTTCTCGATTCTGTTAGTTTTCTGATACAGACAAAAAAAGATACTGTCAACAAATACAATTCAAATGGTCTCTTTATGAAACAAAATTAGTGCAAGCTGATTTGACTCAGGCTGGTATTGTTTCTTGAAGGATGGGAGGGGTGGCTCTGAGAACAATCTGTTTCTTTTAGGAGCCAATTCTGCACGCCTTACTGTGTAAAATAGTAATAATTGTAAAAAATACCAGTTTGACTGAATGAGAATAGCAGGATTCAGCTGACTTCACAGTTTTAAGGGTATTCTTTCTTTTTAAGAATGATTGGTCATTGAAAATATGAGGAGAAAACAACATTTCAGGATCTATTTTTGTAGAAGGAAGCATCCTTCTGTATGATCCCCAGATGAAAAGCTGTCATCTGTCTTCTGAATAAGTTTTATCCTCCTCCCCTTCAATGGCAAGTTTTTTCCAACTGCAGAAGACTCCAAGCAATTCTTTATAATTCCCTAAATAAAGACATCAGAGTACTGGCAGAAACCGTGCATGAACAGGAATAGGCAGCTGTCTCTGAGAGGAGAAGAAAAAAATTAAAAAGGGGGAAAAAAGCATGCCTACCAGCTTAGTTAAAAGCTGTGAAATGTTATTATTGAGTGTATGTCAATGTGATGTGTCCTTCCAGTTTTAAATGGTGCTTCAAAATGGTGCTTCAAGCAGGAGATTTCTCATTTATGATATATTAGCCTAAGTCTATGAACTGTTCCGTGGAAAGAGTCTTACCAGTCCATCAAAGGTAATTAAAGGCAGAGAGTAAACTTCAAAGACAAAGTGCAAATTGAATTGAGGGGGAAAAAAGAAGAAGGAGAAAAGGGAAGAAGAAAGAAAGGAAGGTTTAAAAAAATTCATTTGGGAATATTTAAAAATACATCTATTGATAACATGCTAGTGAGAAGGTTTTTAAGTATGACCAGAAATGCCAAATATCCCCAAATTTTTTATTCTGTTTTAAAGAACTGATGTAAAAATATTAATCAGGTTGCAGTATTAAGTGTTATATCACATATACTTTATGGTACCTTATTATTAGGTGGAAAATACATTTTGCTAACAGCTTGGACCTTTTTTTTTGCCGAAGTTGTAGCCCACTCCTTTTCATTTTTTCTTTGTATTTGTTCTATTGCAGGTGAAATGATGCATTCTTTTTTGTACAGTGCTGTTTCCTAAATAGCTGTGCTAATTCTTCAGTCTGCTCTGGAGCACATACTTCTTCATCTCTGCATGTATTCATTATTTCAGTCTTTAATTACAGATTCAGATAATATTTCTGAAAAAGTAAAATCTAATATTACATTATTTGTTCTCAGATTTTTGCCCCATGTTTTTTTCTGGGAACATTCAAAAAGACTTGCAATAAATACAGTGCAGTGGAAAATTTAAATTTTATTTTCCTTATTTGAATAATTAAAGCTGTAAAATAATGTTTAAAATAGGCATACTTGCATTAAATAAAACATTATCTTCCTCTCTTCTATCCTGGTTATCTTTGAAAACTTGTCAAACATCTTGCATAAAAAATCTTCACACAGAAAATAATAGCCAGCAGTAAGAATAATGATAGTACCAATAAACATCAGATATGGAGACAACAAACCTACAAAATTCCAATCTGAAAAACTCTGAGTTTCAGAAAACTATGAGATGCTATAATCAATTGTAATGGAAAATAGGATCCATCTAACTATATGGGTTGATAATCTCCTGTTATGAATAGCAGAAATCATCTTTGCTGTCTCTAGTCAACTATAGAGTAAAGGTAAATTGTTAAAATACACCGTGAGATAAACTCATGAGCATTTATTTACCAAGAGAGGAATTCTTCACAGTTTTCATATTTTCAAATATATAATGCATGGAATTGGCTTTGTACCATTGGGATTTTTTAATGTATTATGCACCAAAACCTACTTCCAACAAAAAACTCTTTTCTTTTCAAGTCAGGATAGAGTTAAACAATAAATCACTGTATTGTTCCTTATTTATGATTCAGTAGTGGGTAAATATCTTATTCCACACCCCATGAGAAATGAGCTATTAAAACTTTCAGTTTCTTTTCATCTTAATCCAAAGCTCATCAAAATCAATAATTGTGTTTCCACTGACCTCTACTATCATTAATACTAGCTGTTTTGGAGGGTTAGTGGAATGGATATCTTACACAAGTTCAGCTTTACAGAGAACCACTTGTACCTGTTTTCTAACTGCTTTCTTATAGTTTGTGGCTATTTAAATAGGGCAAGAAGACCACCTGAACTATAGGGAAAAAAAAATAAAGAAAGTTGCTGACAGGAAAATACATAATGGTTTTAGTTTATATTTCTACTCTATTTTGATATAATTTTAAATTAAATTGAAATGTGAAATGTAATGTATTTCAGAAGATGAGACAGATGTCTTGTTGGAAAATAGAACTCCTAAGCACAGTATTAGAGGTAGCCAAAAGTTAAAACACTCAATGAATTCAAAAGTAGAAAAGCAGAGATTTCATAAAATTTGAAATAGATAGGTTTAAAATAGAAATAAAACTGTAAGAGAAAGGGAAAGGGGGAAAATGTGCATAAGCTGATATGCTTTTATTTTTATTTCCATTGTTTATTATATTTCCTTGCTTTATGTTAGCTTAAAATTAGATGAGAACTCTAGCCTTTCTTTTTTTTTTTTTTTTACATAGAAGTTTCCTAGGGCTTCTCATATTCGTGAGGTTAAACACATTTTTTCAAAGGGATCATAGTTTAGTTGCAAATATTTGCTTCCTTATTCTTTATTTCTGAAAATTCCAGATCAAAATTTATTATATTCATGTACCAAGTTTTTGGTTTTTTTTTTAATAAAAAGAAGGGATGAAAATATTTTGAGTCGGGATCTTGACATATTGCAATATATTTTGGTTCTTTATCAAGGTTGTTGCTTTCCAGTTTAGCAAACGGTCATAAACAGCAAGGGATTGTTGTTTTGTTTGTTTGTTTGTTTGTTTTTGTTTTTGTTTTGTTTTCTTTTTGAATGTTATTTCAACAGCTCTTTAGTAACTGGCTGAGTTCTGGAATCATCACTAAAATTTATTTCTGAAAGATGAAATTATGACTGTCTTTTTTTTTCAGGTCTCCATTGATAGAAGCATGAAACACAGGGAGTAGGACAGGAGCCACATTGGAAAGGCACAAATGATTGTTGCTTGGTTGTTGGCCTGATAGTTTGTAATTTATGTGCGGTAAACGTATATAGCTACGCTGCCTCATCTGCTCAGAGCACAGATATGTGGCTTCTACAATTCTACCTGATCTATAGAGTGGATGTCTTTTTCTCATATTTATTTGTCATTGTCTGGTAGAAACAGGACAAACATTTTTCCATGGGAGGAAAAAATAAATGATAAAGATTAATCGTGAATAGTGATTTGAAAAAATTACCATCTCTTTAGCATTGTTTTGTAAAGAGCTTGGTTCCTGGCCAGAATTTAACACTGTATGCTTAATCTCTGAGAATACCACTTGTAATGCCAAAGTAACAAGGGACATGTCTGAACTCCTGAAAGCAAAAGTCTGTGCTCATTTTCACCTGTTCATTTTTATATAAATGCCAATGGCATCAACATATTTCTCAGTGCCTGAAGACTCACCTCCAAGCTCAAAAATAACACCCAAAAGCCTTTAAATCTCCTTCAAGAAGGAATAATATATCTATGTAACTGTCAATCGGTGTTTAATGATTATTAGGGCAACCAATTAATTAAAATGAGCTACATGAAAATGAATGCAATTAAAATGAAAGAGGAAATGGGATTACAGCCTCTGCATTTATACTGATCTACCTGGAAACTTTTGTCCTCGGTGATCAGTTCCAGTGAGGTCTGAGAAGAAGGAAGAAGTAAAGGCAGCTCAAAGATGTGCGTGTTCTAAAACTTTTGTGAACTCTGGAGACGGAGTAAAGAACAGAATATATTGTTCCCTCTGAGGAAAGAACAATTATATCTCAGTCAATTCAGAGAGCCTAGGATGAAATTGGGAAGACTGGGAGCTCAGATCTGTGAGTTCTGTGCATATGGGAGGGGTTGGGGAATTGGTTAGGAATACAGTATACAGTCTCATAGGAATACCGGCTTCATTAAATTCTGCTAATTTCACTTAGTTTTAACTCCTAAGCACAGTAACAACAAAGGGAGAGCCCTTAAAGGGGTGAATGTGCATTGGAAACTAGTTATTGCAACCCTCACTTATAGACCCATTTACATGTATGTATGCATATACAGATATGTGTGTCTGCCTGTGTGCACATATAGATATGCAGACATGCATGCAAATGTATATATGTGCTTGTGTTAGAGAAGGTGCCAGCAGATGGCACTCAAGAATGTGTAACTGATGAGGTTGTTGGCTGCCTTTTCATGAAGAAATCAATAGGAAATCTAATCAGTTCTTGAAACAATGATGGCCTCCACCCAAGACAAAAGCTAACAAAGTCTCTGCTTTATACTAATACCATGGTTCTCTCCAAAACCTCCAAAGCCTTTCTTTTCACTGGGGGTGGTTTGCACATACTAAGGCTCAACTGTTAATACTATGGCTGCCTCTGAAGTACTCAGTAAAAAGATTCAGATGATTTTTATTTCTGTCTCTGACAGCCCCTGTCCTGGTATGATGTTTAACTGCCAAGCTAAACTTTGTTATCACCTGAATTAGGGCAGTTGTATCCAAACTGTTTGACAGGAGTTGACCCAGTCATGCTATCTATTGTGCACTCTGGGCATAGAATGGAGAATGACTCACCCAAGGAAAAAACATTCAGACTTTTATAATAATTTACACAAACACTCTGGTCCTTAGACCTGGTTAATTTCTGAATATAGGTCTTTTAATAATGTTTTATAAGTGGCATTGTATCTGCAAAAGAAATAATAAAAAACCTGTGTATTAATGCACTGAAATTAAGAAGAACTATGTGGAATTTGTTCCTGGAATAGAAGAATTTGAGAAGAAAGCATTTTAACATCAATAGACAAAGACTTCTTCATTCATCCAGAAGCCTGCTAGTCTAGAAAATACAACTGTGTCCAGGCAGCACAGGCAGCACAGGCTTCTTTATTGCACTGAGACTTCAGTTTCGCCACTACTACCATGTGTGTGCATGTCAGAAGACCCAGATCTACACTACCCGCCTATATCTCCAGATTCTTCTTGAAAGGATATTTGAGATCAGAGATGAGAAATAAACCGTACTGCACAACCATAGCTCTCCAGGTCTGGACAGCTGGGAGAATAGAAATACCAGCCCCTCTGTACAGACACAAACTGAACATTTAAAACTAAAGAAGGAGGTGGAGTGAGGGGTGAGGAGAAGAAGAAAAGTGGAGTGAGACAGAAAGAGAGATCATCAGTTCTTGCCATTGGAAGTGAGAGCTCAAGAAATCAATAATGAAAAATGATGTGCAGACTGGAAAACCACATGCTGGATAAAAGTGGTATGAAGACATGGATAAAGAAACACTCTTCTTTTGTTTGGTTTTTTTGTTTGTTTGTTTTTTTTTTTGGTTGGTTGGTTTTTAAATTTCCTCTGTGTTCAGTAGAATGTGCACGTGTTCTCTAAGAACAAATGTGTTTATGAAAATTTATTTCAATTCTGAAATTCTCCATATATGATACATCCCTCTCAGGCCTGAAATCTTAATCAGACAGCTCAGATCTCAGATGATGAGAGAGAACACTACTATGCAGCCTGGATTTGGAAGACCAAGGAATGTGTGTTATAAATTTCTTCTTTTCTAAAGATCTGCAGCTTTACAGCTTCCTCATTCATCCAACCTTAAAAAAAACAAACCTTGAGTGGGACCTACTTTAGGAGCACAGATGTTCAAAACACTCACAGAAGAGCAAATTTATTCCTCTATATTAGTCAAGCTTTAACTTGCTGCTTGTCAAGCTCATGTACACTCTACTGCTCACCCTCTGTATCTTCATTTTCCTTAAAAAGACCCTGTTTTGACATCTAAATCTTATGTGGCACCAAGTGAAGTCAGATGTACTGTTCTAATTACCATGAATAATCTTATTCATCTACAAACCATGATCACATAGCGCACGTGCAGGAGGAGGAATATGGGTATTTATTCCACAACAGAAAATGTTTGCATTAGCCACAATAGTGTTCCATGAGAAATATTTCTGCCTTTCAACCACTTTAAATAGCCAGAAAGAGAGAAATCCTCAACAAAACTCTGGAAGGCTACAGAAAAATCAGATTTTTTGTGTTGTTGACTTCTCACCAACTAAGCCTTTTTTTTTTTTTAATTAAATATTTCCTGAGATATGCTACACTCATATGCAACTGTCGTTCCTGATCTAGGTTTGACAGATTATTTTCTCTGCTTTTTTTCAGCTGTAATAAAAGTCTAGTAGAATCAATTGAGAGAAAAGGAGAGGTGAATCTGTTGAGAGTCACTAATGACTGCTTACTGCAACATTCTTTCCATGATGGCTTAATTAACCAGTATGGTATATATCTGCTATCCTTAGTGATGACTTATGAAAACTTTTACGAATACTTGCACATGCAGCTTTGAATACAGCTTTTAAAATACAGGTGCACTTTTTTCTTTTTTTTTTCCATTATGCTTTTCCTCTAATTCTCTTAGCAATCAGCTAACCCTAATTATATTTAGTCTACAAAAGGCTGCTGTATGCTCTTGTAATATGCCACCTGAGAGATACCTCCTTGAAGTTTGGTAGAGTTTAATAAAAAACTAGTTAGTGAAGGCAAAATCCCAGAAAGAACTAATGCCACAAAGTCACTTTTGTTACATGGGAATTCTCTCTTTGCAGTGCAGACACGTGCAACTCTTAAAAACTCTGGCTGGTTTGATAGATTCCTGCTTATTGCTACGTTTCCTGTTCAGCCACATTTGCTTAAGAAATGCTATTTTAAGTTTGTATAAGTTTTACAAGTCTTACATAAACTGCTTAGACAACTTTGCAAAACAGAAGGGTTTTTCCTTCCTCTCTCAAACTAAGAAAATTAATTCCATTCTTCTCTTACATCCCAAATGACAAATCACTTAAATTATTTAAGGAAAGACCATGTTTTTATAATATTCTGTGAAGTAAAATATGTAATAAAGCATAACATTATTTGCATAAGAACCGAGTTATAGGTATAATGAAAATTAGTCATTTGCTTATGTTTTCTGTTGACTCACCTATTCTGGGAATGACTAAACTAGCCTACACAAATATCATAAGCAAATTCCTTATGACATAAAACTCTAAAATAAGAATTCAGTATGCAAAGGAAACATTTCATATTCCTTCCAGAATTCTCCTATTCCATATCCCCTTCCATCGGACCGGGTTTTTCTGCATCAGACAGCTTCATGCAGGGCTCCATAGCAGAAGAATCACACATGAACTTACACTAAAAGGCTTCTATTTCTCCAGGTCATGAAGCCTTTGTGGTACAATGTCATTACTCTGACTGTAACTTTGGAAGGCAAATGACTGTCAATTGGTCAGTCACAAAGCGACAGCCACTGCTATGAACACATTTCCTTTATTGTCTTTTAAGCATAATTTAAACTATTAGCAAATTATATAAAAATATAAAAGACTAAGTAATGGCCCTGAGATGCAGCTGATGCAAGCACCTGCAGTGCTTCTAGAGACTTGAGTTGTTTCATTTTATATGCTTTAGGACTGAGAAAACTGGTTGCTGAAGATATTTCTTTTGACTGAGATTTTTAGCAATAATTCTTTTATTTGTTAAATATTCTATGGACTAGCACTAACATTAATAAGCAAAAAGATGAGCTAAATGAGCCTGTGAAAGCCTAGCTAAAAATTTCCAGTACTTGAGGTATTTTATTTATATAACTAAAGAAAATATTTCTGCTCTACCTTATTTCAATTTAGAGGTAGGAACCTAAATACTCGATATTTTATATCTACATTTTTTTTTTTTATCCCAGGGTGTATCTATATTCATGACTATCACCCTGTGAAAAGGGCACCGTGCTCTTATTAAAGGCAAAGCTGCAATCTTAAGTAGGTCAAAAGGAAGGAGCACCTGACGGAACACATCTTCCTGAGACCATAACTAAAAAACAAAAACACCCCTCTGTAGTACCCTTGCTAATGACAAGCTAAACCTGGGTGAAAAGGTTCCTTTCAGGAAAGAAATGGGAGGAGGGGCAGAGCAATAAATACAGTGGCACATGCCTGCTTGCCTGAGGAGTTTCCTCTTGCTCAGCCCTGATACCCCTCCATCAATCACGGCTGATGCCTGCATTACATTCTAATTCCTAAGACACATCTTCTGTCATCTGAAAAGATCAAAGGGGAGGCTTGCTCAGGGACAAGAGAACATGTTAATTGCAAACCCACCCCTTTGTTTGTAAATCCTTTGCAAGGTTCCAATTGTAGTGAATTAATTACATTTGTTCTCACACAACTGCATTGATTCTACCTGCTTCTTTCCTTTTTTGTTTGTTTTTAATCTTTTAAAAGAAATATACTCTGTAATATGCAGCCAGCATTTCAAGGATATGAATATGATCTTGAGGCATTTTGATTACAGAGCACTGGGAATCTACATGTATTTTCTCTCATACGAGAACTGCATTAACATTTCACTTACTTAACCTCCCAGTAGAATTGTGAAGGTATCATTTATAAGAATTGTATAGGTAGTATAGGAAGAAGAGAGGATTGATTGATTCAGGTGGGAAAATCATATTTCTTTCAGGCATATTACTAAATTGCTTGACACACATTTGCTTATATGTGAAGGCTATACTTGAAGGAAAGCTGATATCCAAGCTTGAATAAAATACATTTCAAGATAGAACTGAGAGAATTAGTAAGGAGACAGCGGACTGTGCAAAGGTTGCATGTACAAACAAGACATTTTCATCACACTTACACAAAATTTAAACCACTTTTTAGTCCACTACAATGCCACACAGGTTTATTAAAGTTTAATTTAAACAATTTCCGCCAAGCTGGTTCCCAATTAATTTAGAGTGTGTCCACCATAAAGATTTTGTTACAGTTTGAAGAGCCAAGCTGTGGAAAGTGAACTTAAACTCACACATCTGAGCTAATATAAACCCCTAATACAGACTGCGTTTCACCAGCAAAAAGAAATGTTCTTTACCTTGATTTGCTTCAAGACAGTGAATTTATTACATTGATACAAAAGCTCAGTTTGATAATGACTCCATTAGGAGCACTTTGCTGATTTACTCTATTGGTATTTCTATAATGGTAGACTGTTTCTAGTACATATGTGTCCATGAATTAAATTGAACCAAACCTGATTTAAACCCATAATAAGAGTATCACCACAGCTTTCCACATATAAAAACCCCTGTGCAATAGTGAAATAAAAGGAGTTTGTTAATCCCAATATACACTATTTTCAAAAAAAAAACAATTTTTTGATGGCATTTGGAGCTAAAGAGCAGAGAAGGCCATATATATACGTGCCAAAAATCACAGACTGTGCCTGAAGTTCAGATGAACTCCTCCAGAGTGTATGCATAACTGTATTAGCTTCTTTCTCTCTTTACAGGTATGACGTGCTTACATTAAGCTTTGAATCTCTATGAAGTAAGGCACTTTAAACAGGATTTGAAGAATGATTTAATCAGGCAACAAAATGGAACATATAAAATCTAAGATGTGGAAGAAGGAGATAGTAAACATACTCAAGGGGCACATTGATGATTTGAGAGTTTAAAGCTCTCAGAAAAAAATCCCCAACCAACAAACAAACAAACATAACCCCCAAAATAAACACAAACAAACAAACAAACCCAAACAAAACCACACACACACACACACACACACACACACACAAACCCCCCCATGATTTACAAATAAAAGAGTTTAGAATATTATCTCTTGCTACTGTGTTACCAGAAGTGGTGTTTCAAGAACTGATTCAACATCTCAAAGTAAAATCAGCATAATCTTCAAACTTAAATTCTTATATGAAAGCAATGGCTATTTCTACACTCTGACTTTTCCAGAGTTAAAGCGTAAGGCCATTTAATGTTTCCTTGTGCATTTTCTGGAGTGAATTTTCCTCATGTTTTATTTTGCACACCATGTTAAAATTTTATAGCTTGTATGCATAAATATTAAAAAAAATCTGATTTTAATGAAATTATGTGTCCATTCTTACCTTCCAGAATTCTAAAATAAAAACATCTCTTTCATCTTTTTTTTGCTTTTGGGTATCAAATTATTATAGTCTACCATTAAATGGTCACCTATTTGACATGGATGAAAAAATCATGCCAGGTGGAAATGGCCCATGTCAACACAAGGGTTGAAAATTTTAAAAAGTGTCAGGAGGGGAATGCAACACACTGAAGATGTTCCTCTTGTTATTTTCATGTCATAGCTGCAAAAGTAGGTGGGATGTGATTTAGGCTCTTAAAAATTGCTATTATCTTGGTAAAACATGAGGCTCTTTCATGGAGCCCTGAAAAATAAGAAAAGAAGAGAATGTGCTCCTTGAGAATTTACTTAAATCCTGTGGATGCCTGAAGATGTTCTTCTTGTACTAAAATATGGAAGCGCTTATGGTCTTGACGCCTGTGTCAACCCTCATGTTTCCTGTGTAGTAGGCATCTGTGTTAAAGTGTGCTGCACGTTTTAATGTTAGAGTCTGTGACCTCTACAAGTTCCTAAGATGGTGAATTCCACAGTTCTTCAAACATAAGACAAAAACAAGTCTTTTAATTACTTCTTAATTGTTCCTTTTCTTCAAGGAGAACCTCTGTGACCTCTTTTAAATTATTATATGCAGTTCTGTGAACTGAAATCAAAGCCAGTTTAATAAAACAGTTCAGGTCAATCGCCCCATTGCAAAGACAATAAACTCTAGAAAATGAGTATAATGAACCCTGGGAAGTAACTTCAGCAGACAGATTCCAATTTTCTACAGTACTGAAACCTAAACCCTTAGGTTACCATTTCCAGCACAAGGTTTTTAAGGATCTTTGGAAGGTATTCATCATATCTAACTCTGGGCATCAGCAGTATGAAAAAATACTCCAAGCTGCACAAAGTGGTCTTCCTCTCCCCCAAACAGAGACAATCAGTCATTGTAGAAAGTGCTTATCTTGGTGTGCGTTAGTTGACTATTTTAGAATGAGATTCAATAGAAAGAACCTGTTTATTTCTGAGGATTAAAAAATTAGTTCAAAGATGAGTATATCTTCATAATTAGCTCAAGGATTCATACATCAATATTTGTGAAATTTTTGTCTGTTTAGTTAGATGAATCCTATTCCTTATGTTGGGCAATGCTGTGGTTTTAATCTTAGATGTTAGTACAATGCTTAAGTAATCCGTCCAAAAGATAGTTTTGAGGGTGCTAAGTGTCTAGATCTGTGCTGCACAAATGAGCGTAAAATGGGTCCTGGCAGGACTATGCACATTTATAATTTGTGTCTTTATTACTTATAACCAGCCCAGTTGAATAAATGTGCTTTGTCAGCAAGCAACAATATCTACACAGTTATATTTGAAATGTGCATTTGAACTTAATCAGCGAAGCAGTGGTAGGAGCTTGAATGTTTAATGTTCCACCAAATAGCTTTACATGAATCTTTAAATTGCCTACCTAACACAGAAATTGAAGTCCAAAAACTATTTAGGGGGACTATTTCCTCTCAGTTATCCTATTGTAAAAGCCAAGCCACATCTCAGGCTAACATCTTTCCTCCCAGTAGTGGTATCTGAAACAGAATTAAACAAAGGAGAATCTGCTTGCAGTCTAAAATCTTATATTCTGCATCATTCTCAAATCTTCAGGTGACTGGATGATATATAACCCTAAATCTAGGGGTGGATATCAGATTTAAGAAACATTACATATATCGGTTCATAGCACTTCACAGCCATTTAAATGTCTCACATTTTATACACTAATTTAATGACAAGATGAACTTGAAGGACTGATATTTTTATCTTATCAATATAGGGAACCTAAGCAGTCAATTTCAATAAGGTTCATTTTAAAGAGCCATGGAAAAGATTAATCTTGTTTTAGGTCATCATTTCCCTGTTTATATGTAGCCTGGCTTCCATAGGACTGTAGGTGGAGGCTCTTTTCTGAGGAAACGCCTCAGGTTTCTGTTCACCCTCTTTTCAGTCCCAAAACCATCCAGGGAATTGTGCAACCAGGCTGTGCAAAATAGAAGTTCCATCTCACTGGCAATAGTGCAAGTCAGTCACAAGTTATTCG
Source organism: Phainopepla nitens (assembly GCA_013400175.1). Classification (NCBI taxonomy): domain Eukaryota; kingdom Metazoa; phylum Chordata; class Aves; order Passeriformes; family Bombycillidae; genus Phainopepla; species Phainopepla nitens. The sequence continues at coordinate 21,745 of VXBQ01003828.1, forward strand.
GCGCTGCACTTAATATTCTGCTTAAATTTAATGAAAAAAAAATTGTGTTTGTGTCAAGAAAGCCTCTATCTACTTTCTTATCTCTTCAGGGCTCCCAAAAAAATGCTATGTAGTAGTCCTTAAGAGCTCCATCTTCAAGGGAACTTGACAATTAAGAAGGGGCAGAGTGATTGTCTAAGTTGTTTTGAAATATTGGCTTGCTGCCTACACAAAACTGAACAAAGGCTTACTCTGCCTTTTAGGTCAAGCCAATAGAGGCCAAGCTTGAGCTCTGATTTGCCCCATACGAGGTAATATAATGGAGTGGAAGCAGCAGCTACTTAATATAGGAGTTAAAATTACCCATGACTGAAGTGAGCACATCAATCAAAAGTTTTGGCATGTAATGAACTAGAAAAACTGGTGTGGCAGGTTTGGGGGCAGGAAAAGGCTTTGCTCTGTATTCAGCAGTTTCCAAATTACCATGACATCCCTTTGCATAAACCACCCGACTTCCAGCAGGTGGATTTTACAGGCATTGTGCTGCCAGCACAAAGATGGATCAAGAGGGAGCATTCAAAATAGCTTCCTGTTTTGTGTTCTTAAAATCAGAATTCCATGAGGTCTGCCAAATTTCTTAACATTTTTAGAAGCTTGACTATAAAAAAATAAAAGGAGTAGCAAAGCAAGAATGAAAAATGTTACGGGTTACATACATTATACAAGCAACAGTGCTTACTTTCTCTCCCCTGAAAACCCTTTTTTTTTAATATAAAGACCTACATTAAAATGTATCAGAGCTATATGCTCTAATCTTTCTGAGGAGTCTTCCTAATGCACGCATATCTTTCAGCGCTCATTGCAGTAGCTCATAGCATCTCCTCTCTTATTACCTAAATGCTTTTTGATTTATTATTCCTGTCCTGATCTTTTAGAAACAGATACTGACATGTTTACATGTCTAAAATCATTAGCTAAAAAAATCTTTCCTAAATATATAATGATGCCAAAAGTGTATTTGGGAAGATATCAGATGCTTGTTATGACACTTTTCTATGAATGCCTTCCAGGCATCTATATACAGGGATTCAAATTCTTAATTCAGATTTCCACATGGTAGTGTGATTTGTGTGGGAAATTTGTGCAATCAATCCAGTGAAAATCACAGGCAAAGCAGGGGCTTCAGTGTGTGCTTCTGAGTTGGTCCTTGAGAGCCTTTCTGTTCTAGGTAAGGTATAAAAGCAGACTATATATTAGAAGTTTCTATGCTCTTTGTTTAACAAAATACCACTTTGGTGTGTTTTGCAGGCAGTGTGGAAACAGTCTTCTCAAGGACTGTGATGATTCTGCAGGGCTGCTGACTCACCCAACTGCATGTTCACTCTGAACCACTGCAAAGTGCATAACAAAGATGTTCACAAAACTGCTAGAAAAAGATCCAGTGTTCAGTGGTCAGAGGATTACTTAAGGCACAGAATGACAGTCGAGTTTCAGGATACACTGTGTTGTATAATAAAACACTACAGTTTGGAAGCCGTTCATTAGGAATGTTGTGAGTTTTTTTTCTTATTTATGTCACTGCAGGACTAGACCTCAAGATTTCAGCCAGGAGAGGAAATAAGAAAAAGTTGAAGACAAGGAAGAGGAGAAGAAAAATTACAAACCTACAAGAACTGCATGAATAGACAACTTTTGCAGGCTGCTAAGTTAAAAACTTAATATAGTTATTTTCTAGAAGCAGAAGAGAAGGCTTTCATCAACAAGGAGTTTTAAACTAAAATCAGAATATACCTTGAAGAATGATTCAATGTCTAGTGTTTGAGCTGGACTCATCACTGCTAGCTGGCAAAAACTTAGATGAAAACTAGGTTCCATGGCAATCGATTGCTGTATACCATTGATTTCTGTGGAGGCAGGATTTTCTCCCAGCCTCTCGACATCGACATATTACTGGAAACTTCCCCTCTCTTTTTGCTTTCTAGCACACCACAAATCTCAGCACACAAGAGAGAGTCTCAGCAATTTCAGCTTTAACTCTTGACTTATATCTCTGTTTTTCTGTCCTCATGTCATCTACTCATCTGTTCCTCACAAATAAGTTGTTTATGAACCCTTTTCTCTTCATAAAAATGCATTCAGTAGCAGGGTCGGAGAAAAAAGACCCTCATCAGCCATTGTATTTTTTGCACTATGTATAAGAAGAAACCAGGGATAATATTTTTTAAAGTTGAGTATGTAAAAGAAATAGCAACATTAAAAAGCAAATAACCTACCAGATTTATTGTTTTGCTTTTTATCCCTTAAAAAATTCTTCATTAAAGAGCATGTGCTTGAAGTCTGACACTTAATTGAAATATACTGGCTCTAGATCAAGAGGATTATTCTGATGTCTTTCCCACCCCCCTCAGTAACTAAATCCACAACCCCCTCACTGCCCCAATCTTTCTCCTTTCCTACCTTTAATGGAATAAAATTTTCTGAACTAAAGACAAAAAATGTTTTGAATTTAATCTGTGATATTTTCTGTGTCTACTTTTGAAATCTGACAGCAATTTGTTTTTCTGCTTATTTTGTGCAACTCATGATCAAACCCAAATATTTTGTTAATATAAGTTAAATATCAGAATGATGGAGTTGTTATATCTGCAATAAAATCCTAATCTAACAAAAAAAAAATTTCCTGGAGCTTCAGAGGTAACTGTTTCAAATCTTGTGTTTCTTGCATCAAGTTTTGTGTACTGTCTTTTCTTTTGGAGAATTACTTAGAAAAAGTAATTCCCAATTCCAGGGGAAGCCTAAAGTTCTTAAATCATTGTTAAATTACTTATATTCTTAGACACTATGTCCAGTATGCCAGTATGTTCCTTTTAAAATTGATCTCATAGTTTTATGCCTTTTCTGCTGTGGTGGGGAAGGTCCTACCTAGGTGCAATTATGGATGTACTCTTTGGAACAGAGAAGAGCAAGCTGCCTGTTTTAAGCCCCCAAAAAAAAAAAAAAAAAAAAAAAGAAAATGCTCATTGAAATTATGCTTATAGAAAGGAAACAAACTTACAATTAAGATTTTTAAAAGTAAAACTTTTAGACAAGATAAGTTGGTTGAATCTGTACCTGATTTTGCCTAAAGGAAATAAAGGTGGAATACTTATTTTTCCTACTAGCCAGGAATAATGTCTGCTTAAGCTAAGGGAATTAAATGTCTGTATTTATCCGTCTTTTCCCCCTGCAGTACATAATCACTGTCTGTCACACTTTGATGTCATAATCATCCACTGAAGCTTCACTGTTAAAGAGTAAATCTGCTTAACACACCAAAAAAAAAAAAAAAAAAAAAAAAAAAAAAAAAAAAAACAAAAAAAAAAAAAAAAAAAGAAAAAAAGAAAAAGCAGCAAGAAAAAAGAGCAAAGGAAAAAAAGTGCTTGATTTTTATTGCCTCGGTGGCAACAAATTTGAATTACAGCCAGGTGGTACCATGTCACTCTGGCCTTAACAAAACCATTTTGATAGGCAAAAGTGCATTTTTAAAGCAATACCTTAATCAGTTCAAGCAGTAACTACAACTCTTCTAGTAAGTAAGCATAAAGAGCCCTTTCTTGTGTGTAATGTATGTGAGTAGCATGACCTCAGTGTCAAATAGTGCTTCCCAATATCTTTTTGCAATCATTTTTCCACTAAAGGGAAGACATCTAAACCTTGGTATAGATTTCAGTTGTGAATGAAATACTCTTTTATGTATTTAGTTCTTCAAAAAGATTGGTTTACACTTGGATCAGCTGGCCCAAAATGAAGGCAGTATCCAATTCATTTCTGGAACGAAGTTGAAAGTTTCCATCCATTTCATGTTATATTATATTTTTAATGCTAAATCAAAGTGGTAGCTCCTGTTAAAATTCTTCTGCTATTTATTTGCACCAGTCTCATTTCCTATGTTGTTATTCTTCTTTTTAGTTACTGCCCAGTTTTTATCGAACCTACTAAGCCATTTAATGTATGATTCACTACATTCTTCTGTTAAAATTAATCGCAGCACTCAATGAAGAGAATGGACTCTTATTTCCAGTAATTGTTGACATTCTCCTCATGGATACCATGTTATTTGGTCACCTATTGTAAAAGGAAAAAAAAAGAGATCTCAGAGAGAGGACAAAAAGAAGAATGGGACAATCTGTGCTGAACAGAAGTAGCTCACATTATTTCTTTAGAAACTTTTCCATTTTTATAAGACAATTTATAAGACAATTCCAATTTCCCTACAAATGTTGACAGTAAAAATTTCTCAGTCTAAAAGTATAAGTGAATAGTAACAATCAAGCCTTAGGGAGCCACCTCTATCATACAACTTATTCTTCCTGATTTTATCTCTGATATATTACAAATAAACTTTTTTTTTTTAAAAATCATGCTGATATTATTAACAACAATAACGACAGCAATGAATTTCCAACATTATTCTAACACAATGTTTTTGGCAAACGCTCCTGAACTGGTACTTATTTTATACAGTAGGTGAGTAGAGAAGCTGTAGCCAGATGCCAAAAATACCTCTTTGCTGCATAGAATACTCAATGCTCTGTTTATTATGTTAAGGAGATAATAATTTCAGCTTAATTATTTTTTGGCATGTTAATATAACATTTACAGTGCAAACTGCTTTCCCTGTTACATTTCTTTGGTGTTTTTCTACCTATTGGGTTTTCAAGCAGTACTGCTCTGTATTGTCCGGGGTAAAAAGAGTGGTTCCAGTATATTTGCATTTCATGCAGATGCTATAAAATGAAATCAGTCAGTTCACTCAATTCACGACAAAGTAGAAAAAGTGTTTCATTTCATTAGTGATATCATGTAGCAATTTTAACCTAGTTTAGGCTTTAGCTGCCTCTATAACAGCCACAAAAATTAAGGAAAAAGAAGCTCATTTTTGCACGGTCCCCACATCTCATCAACAGCACTAAAATCTATGAAAGGATTCCACATGAAGGGTTGATCAAGGAGAGCAGATAACATGATAAATAAATAAAGTCAAATAAAACTGATGTGGAAAAACTCATTTTGAAGTCACCAGTGCAAAGGTGAAATATCTTTCATTCTGTGCTCTTAATGACAAAATAAACCTAATGAGAATATGGACACAAGGAGGTTCTTGTAAACACAGACAATGAAGAGACACTTTTCTTAAAATGAAGAAAAAATCAGAGCCATAAGAAAGCATCTTTGGGATCAAGAAAAGATATACTGGCTGTTGTCAGTACAGGCGCCTGTCAGCTTGAAGATGCTTACTTTCTTTTATAATATTCTGAATACAACCAGTTTAATAACACTATGGACACTTTAATGCACACCAGTCAGTTAAAAAAAGGAAGGAAATAAATTGCATGTGGGTGTCTTTTAAGATCCAACAACTATTGTTTGAGCTTCTATGCCTGTTCTTCCATTATCCCAAAATGAGTTTCCTTTCAGAGACAGCAGAATGGTTTGACATAACAAAACAAATAGCTCTCCTCCCCCTCCCTATTCGACTCCCAAGCCACGTGCAGGTCTGCTCTGCTGCACTAAGCACCATGTCAATATATCAGTCAATTCACACTTCTCCACAACAGTATTCAGCTTAATGGTGCATGCTACTTTTAAAGGTACAACTTTTAAATTATTTTTTCTCTTGGCAATCGTGTGAGAAGCCAGTAACATCAGCTCAACTCAAGCCTGCTTCAAGGAACCATGTCTGAAGCGAACTCCCTCACTGAAAAGCAAACACAATTCTGACTCACAAGGTGTCTTCTGTCTTTAAGAGAAGTTGCACCATGAAAAGGAGACTTCATTTGCTAGACAATCTGGGGGCTTCATAAAGCATGCCTACTGCCTTTTGGCTTTATAAACCTGCTTTGCCTGCAACTATAATGGGGAAATTATGCCCTGACATGCAGGTATTGCATGTTTAAATAATTATCTAAGAAGATGGGCGATGTCCACTTTACAGGGCTGCTGTTGACTTTCTGGTTTAGAGTCAGGTATCATTTAGATGGCAATTCACTGACAATTCATGATTATATGCATTTGAAGTGTAAATATCTTTACTGATTCCACCAGAATTACTGACATCTTTTACTGACATCTTTTTCTAAGTTAAACAAGCTATGCAGAGAGAATTAATGTCTTTTGATAAACCCAGTGATACAGTTAGGGAAAGAAAGACAGACTTTCAAATGTAAGATCCACTTCTAGTCCAATTACTAGTTAATCTAGTGAAAGATCCCTCCCCATAAGCCTTACTTCCTTTTCAGAACCTTGGCCATGCAAGATAATGTTTCCCTCCATTCTTAATTTTAGACATATATTTAAGACTTTACTGCATCCAAGACTCAGTGAAAGCTCTAAGATATTTGACAGTAATTAAAGTCATTATATATATTTTTAAAGTTCCAAGCCTGTGTTTTGGCTCTAAGTCTTTACTCTTCACTGCATGTGAGCATCAACCATGTGATTCCAGCCTGATCTGAGGTGTGGTAGTGATAGCATCAGAGTGACTTGGACTCTTGTTATTGCTGTGAATGTGTTATGCAAAAGAACAATAGCATCCAAGTGTGACCTACCTCGTCAGATATATATTACTGATTTATTTTACCAATTCACCTTGCCCACTTTCACATGAGTAACTGGTTAAAAAAGGGAATTTGGAATAGATTTAATAGAAGAAATCATTCAGGTTATCATACTCTTTTCTAAGAAGCTTTGGGCTTAGAAATGCTTCATCCACCTCTGACAGATTTAGGAAAGATACAAAGAAAGATTAAAAAGATGCTTACAGCTATATGAATGTTCTACATAAAGACTACCTTGGAAAAGAGGACACAAATAGACATAATCCTATCAAAATAAACACAATCCTATAAAATAATGAATTTTTAGGAGAAGATGAGTGGGAAATCTGGTTTTTTTCCCTACAAGAGCTGGATAATATTTAATGAAATGATCAGGCAACAAACATACAATAGAAATCACATTTCTTAACCTGATCCATTATATTTGAAATTACACTATATGGATGTAATGTGTCTTGTCACAAAATCAAAATGCTATCTTTAATGTTATAATTTCTGAAATACAAAAAAATAAATTAGAATGTGTCATGGTTCTGTGGAAGAAAAACATATTCAAGGGTACACCATTATGGGTTTTATTCTTGCCATTAATTCACTACTATTCTCTATTTCCATAACTATATTTTACATATGTTATTGCTGTTATTTGTGTCTTCACTTTATATTAGGTCACAAAGTAGAACCTTTACCCTTGAAAAGAAAGTTTAAGAAAGCATAATACATATCATTATATTCTTTTGACATTACATAGTTACTGCATCCCAACAAGTACTTCTGGTTTGTAGCAACCACTGCTTCTTCTTAATTTTAGAGTTTTTAAATTCTGTATGCATAAACGAACAGAAATGCACTAGGACTAGACCATTAGTTCAGAATGCAGGGCAAATATAACTAAACTATATCTGAGAGATGTTTAGCTAAATTGTCAATAACCTTCAGTGACCTTACTTGTTTATTTTAATAGACATTTCTATTTTTTGCTCTCTCACTGGTATAATTTAAAATACATACATTGGAGGCTAGCAGTGTATGCCATATAGCTTTGTAAGAAAGCTAAATTTATCCCTTCTGTGAACCTTCTGTGGTGATTCCTGACCACAAGGGAATGGGATTTTTGTCATTATTGACAATATGAGTGCATACATCAACCTCCCAAATATAGAATTGTATATCTCTGTACCAAGGATTTTTCCCAAGTGACTTGGTCAAATGGAAGACATGGAAACAGGATTGTTCCCATAACCCAATCTATCTTGAAGTCTTTGTACTGCTTTTCTCTTTTTGCCTTTTTACACCTGCTTTATTGCTCAGCTGAAGCATCATGGTATGTTTTGCCCACTGCAAAATAATTATCTTCTAGCAAATTTCAGGTATCTGAAACTGATCTTTGATTTTTTTTTTTTCCCATGATGAGGTTCTTTTTTTCTTGCAATTTTGCTGCTATAAATTCATGGCTGATATTAAATGATAATGTTTCTTCTTTCTCACTGTTAACATCTCCATGCCTGTAAGACACCTCAGTAGCTAATCCATTTTAGAGGGATATATTTTATCTACTTGTAGGAAACATATTCTGAAAGTTAGTGAAAAAAAAATCTTTCTTCATTTCTCCATGTTGGAGACCCAGAAAAATATAACTCAGACCATCTAATTTGCTGACCAAACACATCTGCTGCCTGACAGCAAATATTTTGCATATTGTAGACAAGTAGCAATAATCACACTTGCTTTTGTTGATTAGAATTTTGGTGTACCATGCAAAGTTTAATCTCATCACCTTGTCTCATCCACAACTAATGAGTCTTGCTGTATTTACAGGTGTTGGTTTAAACAAACAGAAAACCACTCTTCAATTTCCTCGGCTTTTTTTTTTGCAGAGAATAAGAATGGTACTATGTGGCCACTGGCTTTCTTTTCTTGTTTACTTCATTTAAAACTTCTGTTTTAAATAGAACAACATAGCTCTCTATTTTGAAAGTTATGTCTTATATGCCAAATGATGCTACAGTTTATTACCATGAATTCTTCTGAAACAGGGAAGGGCTGATTCCTCACTGATTTTGTTCCATTCTCCTGATCTTGTGCCTTTCTAGAAGAGCAAGTCCACCATCACGACTGTGACTTTTGGTGCATATTTAGTATGTATTTCGTATTTCTCATCATGCCCATCTGAAAGAAAATTAAAAAACAGGTTCAATATAAATCCCTTTTAAACACCCAGCATGACTCCTGCAGACATTACTGGGAATACGCAGAATTTTTGCAAAAGAACCATGGAAAATAAAGTCATATTGCTGTTGATACTCGGCAATAGCGAGAGCTTTTTGAAAATTATGACTCACCTTAAAAACCTCAAATCAAAAGGAATATCTAATGGCTTTTTACTGATGTCATCATATTCTGTGTGTGAAACAACCTCTACAATCAATTTGAAAAGGTTATTATAATTAAAAATGTTTGTTACAATTAATTCAATATCTAATAACATGTTCTTACAGGACTAGAAAGAGTTCAATTCTGAATACTGCAATCAGAATTTATAAGTAGTTGGTGGTAGAAGTCTGGCAGATTATAAGTTTTAGTGGTATATCAGCAACAACAACAAAATTAATGAATCAGCTTTAAGTGTATATTTCAATGTTTTTGGAAGAACTTCTTACCTTAATCTCTAAAATTGAGAAAGACTGTATCCCTAAGTTTAGTATATGCTACACCACTAACTCTTTTAGTGGTTATGTAGCTCCTCTTTTCCTTAGCTGAACAACAATTTTGAAATACAATGTGCCCCAATGTTTAGGGATGAAACTTCTAAATGAAGAAATCATAATATTTTTCAAAAACACTTCCTCTAAATGGAAGAAATATCATAATATTCTTTCTCCTTAAATACAAATTATTAACCTTATATAAAACAACTTGAAATTAAATATAATGTTCTTTGGGTTTGACTGGATTTTGAATGGTGTTTAATTTTTTTGTCATAAATTAAATTATTTTCTCTTATGTGGTGTACTGCTCAATTCAATTTTTTATTTTGATGACTGGGTGGCATTTATCGGTATTTTTTCTTGGCATTCCCGTAAAAGATCTTCTTTGACCATCAATTCCTGGAATCTACTTTTACATCTTTTATTCATTGCTCTCTTCCCTTCTTCTCCAGGTAAGAGAGAGACTTTTCCATATCTAAATACTGGAAGTCATTGCTGGTCCTTTTGTAAGCATTAAAAGCATGGTCCTGGAACTGACATGCAGAAATGACTGTTTATTTTATCAATCATTAATCATTAATCTTGCCTTTTTTTTTTTTCCTTTCCTTTTCTATGCTAAGGCTTTTATTATCTTAAGGCCATGAATTCTTTAGGACATGGTCTGTCTTTTCCTTTTGTATATGTACAGTGCCTGTCAGAGTCAAATCAGTTGCATAAAACTATAAAAATAGAAATAGCAAAATATGGCCTTGAATTAATGGCTAAACAAAGCACATTTTGCTTCTAAAAGAACAGAAAGGGAATCTTCACTGTCAGCAGGGAGTGAGAACACACAATTTCACACAGAACCTTGCTTCCCTTTCCCACAGTCACGAATATAGGCATAGAAAAAGGAGAGAGAATGAAAAGATTTGCTCAAGATAATACAATAATGTCACTATTTACAGCAATTCACCTGCAGAGATATCTTAAAATTGCGTTTTATGGACACTGAATAAATAAGCACTTGAACAATATTCCTATGACTCCAAAGCATCATGCTCTACAGGAGAACTGAGGGTAAAGGAAAAGCAAACTCTGTAGTGATTTGATGAGTTTTACACTCTTCATTTGAACAAACTGAAAAACTTGAAATACAAGTCACAGCCTATACACAAAACATTTAAAGTTATTCTTGGTTTTTGTGCTCTTAATTTGAAAATGCAGGGATTGCAGCACTGTGGACAGGGACCTGATTTTTTAAATAAACCCATATTACTGAAAAAAGAAAAAATTCTGTTAGCTCTGTATTGCAGAAGAAATTCAGCTTTTTTAGGAGACAGTTTCAGTTGAGAGAGTTCACGGATGCACAAGCTAATGCTGACTTGGCTCTGAAAATAGTGTAAGTTATGTAAAGTGCTAATTAGAGAATTCCAGGTAGATGCAGAGGTTGCCCTTGCTCATTTTAGCTGGTTGACATCCCTTTGCCAAGGGCTGCTGTGTGGGAGCAGCGTAACTCCAACTCCAACTCACGCTCCCTCTCCTGACATACTATGGTGTCAGGCTTGGTGCTTGCACAAGTGGGAAACAAAGCAGCCAAACATTCAGGTTTATAAATACCTAATGAGGATGGATACTTCATTCCACATGGCAAAATTTCCCCTGGGATATTAATAGACTTCCCAAAAGGAAAAGCTAAAGTGTCTATGAAGAAAAAGTATGGGGGGAGCCCTCCCACATATACATTCAAGAAAATGCACATTTTTGCAACTTGCCGGCTCACTTATGGAAGATCAAAGTGAGCGTGAAAATAAGGACTATGTAATACATATGTTTATGTATTTTGTGTTCATACAAAACAGTTCATAAACAGGATGAGTACTGCAAATATGACACTATTTTTACAGGGTTTTTTTGATTTTTATATTTAAAGAAAGACTAGACTTATCATGAGCTATAATAACTGTTCATCTAGGATTGTTCATGTATTCCTAGAACCACTTCAACACCAGAGTCAGCAACAAAATTACCAGTTAGTCTTCAGATAAGAACACATCTGAAGGAAATGACTGTGATATGTGTGTTTGCACTTATCACTAATGTAAACATGATTAATGGTCTTGTAAACTCCTGCCTTGAAATATGTAACTATTGATGTAAATGCAGCAAGCCAAGAAAATTGATTTATAAAATGACGGATACATATCTTTGTTTCTTTCAATTAACTAATCCTGTGAAATAAAATCAATTTAGTCAGAATGAGAAAACCTTTTCCATAACATAATGCATGTGGATTGTTTGGAATTTAGGTGATTTTCCCTGTATTTCTCTTGATGAATCATTATAAATATATGTATATGAAAATAGCATTTTTTTGTCAACTTAAAAATTTGAAATATGTTAGCAAACAATTCTGACTGGCAGTATTCTTTCAGGAAGTAGAAAAATTATAAGGTAGATCACAACCATGAAATAATGAAGTTTTTTTGTGTATTCCTGCTGCAATTCAGAATAAGTATTGAATTAACAATCAGAAGAAAAGAAGAAGAAGAAGGAATATTATTTTTTGGACTGAACATTTATGGGAATTCACTTTATCACCAAGAAATGTCTTTTGTTTTATTTTTTTTTTCAGTGGAATTGTTTGAAATCTTAAGAAAATTAGACAAAAACAATGCATATGTTTTTATAATCAACAAAATTACCTGTGTCATCATTTTCATGATTGCTTGCAATTCTTTAAGAACGAAAACAAATTGTCCTCTCAGTTTCTTTCCTGTCTTCTGAAAGAATAGGGTCATTAGCTTTCTGGGTCTCTGATTACAGAGAAATGTTTGTGTTGGCAAGACTTATATCTAAGACAACATCACCACGACATTTTGTCTCCTCTCTGAACTTCTTTTTACTCACTTCCATAGCCAATCGACAAGATTACTGAAAAACCATTCTGTGTCTTTCCTTACATGCAGTCATTTCAGTTGGCAATGAAAAAAAATCACTTTAGATACACCGATATTTGTTGATAGTAATAGATTCTCTTAGCTAATTTTAGAACCCTCTTCTTCCTGTGGGTTTTTTGTTTGTTTCTTTATAAATGTACTCTTCCCTTTCCTACTAAACAATAACAGTCTTTCTGAAAGGTGGAAAACTGCTTTGTCCTTTTGGTGTATCTTTCAGGTTTATGAAGTTTTGAGAAAAAAAATAGGAAAAAGCAGCTGAAAAACTCCTAGGGGGGGAAAAAAACAACAAAAAACCAAAAAACAATCTAATGCCCATGTGATAAGAAAAAAAAATCAGAAATTTAAGATTAAAACCAAAAAATAGGTGTATGGCATAAAGGAATGTAAATTCTGAGCCTGAACAAATAATAACTGTGAGAAATATGCTTTTCCTTAAGAGACTGATGTATTTATTTTGTCATAGACTTAAATTTAATATAAAAGTTTTGCCTGATCTGTCACATTTGGAAAAATTAAATACACAACATAATGTTTCTGGTTGAGATCACATTAAAAAGCTAATTATCTGCTCAAGAAAATTGATTTGGGTTTCACTTGTAAGTTTTTTTTTTTCTGAAGATGCTGGAATACACTGAGAGGCACTGATTTACTTTAGAATAAAGGGAATTGGGTCCAAAATTTTCATTGGCATAGAATAAATACCTTTCTTTCTAGGTTCAAGTTCTACCAATGGCCTTGAAGATAAAGATTTGATATAAAAATGGTTATTGCTCTTGTGATTAAATTACCTCGAGAACCACATTTAGTTTTTTTCTGGAGGAATGGGAAGAATGCAGAAAAATTTTGAATAGACTTACAGTAGAGTAGCCAGAAGGACATCAATGCCTAAAAAAGTTGCTTTGCTTTCCATAATAATTTTTTTAACTCACATCTTTTCTCTCCCGTATTTATTTATTATTTTCCACCCTGATTATCTCTTGTATTCCAGGCCAGGTTTATCAGTATTAAAGGACCTACTAAAGAAGAATTTTTCCCAAGCTTGATATAGCTTCTTGCAGCCACCAGGATAACATAAAAAAAAAATTACAGAATATAAATGCTTTGTTGTTGTTGTTACTGGTATTATTATCATTATTAAATTGTTTGCACAAGATAAATATATTAATTATTTTTTGAAGGCAGATATGCTCTCTTCTAAATTAAGTCAACCTTTCAGTTATTATTGTATAAATAGTATATATTTATATCTTCTCCAGTTGCTAAAAAGCACTGATTGGGCACTTGCTTGTGGCTTGGAAAGAGTCAATATATTAAAATTTGAAGTAGATTCAAACACATATTACACACTTTACCACAGTTCATAAGCATGACTCATCCCTGTTACTGTGCACAATCTCTTTGAGATAAATCTTAACAAACAGCTATATTTCACAAGGCAGAAGGATTTGCTGGCAAGAGTATTATCTTTTGTTTAACATACAGATGTCATAGGGACAAGAAGATGAGTCTGGGAGCATGATTTCTTCATGGGATCCCTCATCAGGTGTATTCTATCTGTGATATTGGTTGCGTCTTCTTAGGGTTGGCATTTCACTGAAAGAGGAAACAAAGGAATGAAATAATATGACAAAAAAATTTCATTTTTAGCAGCATTTCTACCTATTTCTACTAGAAGATGACTAGCTTCTGTCTCTAGAATAGTTTGGGGCAGGTATATGCTCATTTCAGAGCTGAAGATATTTTAATCAACATTTTTATATGTGAGGGAAAAACAAGAAAGCAATACAAGATCTATTTCTGTGTATCTTGTTCTTGATACATATGCATACTTTAAAAATATTTTTTCCTCATTATGAAAGGAGACTTAGTCTGGGTTATTATTTATGGTTATGAATTATTCAATTAACATTAATGAACATTTTGCACAATTGTTCCCAGTGAAATGTCTGTAGCTACATTTTAGAGGATACTCAGCTCAGTAAGAAAAATGAGGAAAAAAAAGAGGAGTGTATTCATTATAGCTGAAAGGATCATGACTTAGTCTACCAACCCGAATTATGTATACTAATTTGGTCATCCTTACACTGAGCTCATATCTTGAGATTTAAATGCAAAGCACAGATATCTTAAAGAAAGATATCTGACCTGTGACCAGGAATCTGTAAGGCCTACACTGGTAGTCTGAAAGAAGTACAGAAAAAGTCCTTATATCTAGGGCAGGCTCATTATCTATGAAATATTGCAAAATATTTGCTATCCTATCCTAAAAATATGAGTCTCCCTCCAGTTGTGAGCAGGATGCCAATGTGCCTGGATGTGCCTGGATGTCTCAGTATCAGAATATCCAGTAGATGTGCTACAAAACTTATTCCCAGAAGAAATGATTGATGCCTTTTGTGCTACAGGAAGAAAATGGTCCAATATTGGAGGCACAGATGATTTAAAGCCAGAATAGATAGCTCAGTATTAGTCATAAATTTATTTTTCAATATTCAGGCAAATGTATTAGCAAACAACAAAATGTGGATTACACACTTATAAGAACAGTTTTAATGAAGAATTTTATTCAAGCTTATTTTGTTACTGTTTTCTTGGTAGTGTGAACTGTGAATTAAGTTGAATACAAAAGGTTTTCACTGCACTGAATTACCTGTTTCACCTTGAAAAGCCACATGAAATGAAGCTCTTAAAGCCTTTTGAAAATGACCTTTTTCCTCAGCAATGATTTATCTTTCCCCTCGAAAATCCCTTTTACAAAAGGGAGTATGATTAAAGGAAGCCAAGCAGCACAAACACTCGGTGAAGATCCTGCTTATCTGGAACTCACTTGACAATGTATGTTTTGGGGGTCGGGAATGCTGCAGGTTCAAGGGATAATTCTGCCTTTCAAGCACTTCAATTTATTTCATGCCTGAGCACTGTCATTGTATGCAGACAAGATGAAACGCATCGTTGTGTAAAGAAATTGAAATGAAATCCTACTTGACCCAGCAGGATGGGGCATTATGTTTGACTCAGTAGTGATTCCTGGAATAATATCTAATTCCAGGAGGAAAATTTCTTGATATGGCCACCTGCTGTGAGTGCCTTTGTCCAGGGATCACAAGTTGTTCTGGGTGACTGGGCTCAGGACATGCCTAGAAGAAAGCGGCCAGCCTCCTGCTGGCATTTAGATCTCTTCATTTTCTGTATGCTGCCATTCAGGGGGAATGAGTGAATGAAGAGCGGGAAAAGCTGAAGCACTTCCACAGGAAGACACATACTCCAGCTGAAATGAGAGCTAAAACCCATTTGACCCAGGTTTCTCATGCAGCTTTCTTGAGGAGAGGGGAAATCTGAAATTAAGAGTCATTAATTTTTTACCTTGACAGGCGAATTTTTTTTATTTTGGTCACACAAGCCAGTCACTGGGATGTCATTTCCCATTCAGTCCCTGTGAAGTGCTTACTTTGAAAAGGCTACACACGACCAGATTAAATAAAATGGGAGCACTCCATGTCTCACAAGAGGGAATCGTGCAGACGGCTTTATTACTTCTGTCAGAGAACAAAGGTTTTCCCAGCATGCAGGGGATTACTAGGCCAGCAGCAAATAAACGGAATGCGCAGTGTCAAAAC
Source organism: Phainopepla nitens (assembly GCA_013400175.1). NCBI lineage: Eukaryota > Metazoa > Chordata > Aves > Passeriformes > Bombycillidae > Phainopepla > Phainopepla nitens. The sequence goes on from VXBQ01003828.1 coordinate 37,584, forward strand.
TTCAGATATGACTAACAGAGACAAGAGTGGGGGGAGAATCCATAATTGATTTGTCTGCTGCTACAGTATGAAGAATAAGATTATTCAGGTGATACCACCTAGCTAGCTTCATTATTGGGGTAGAATCCAATTTTGGTGAAAAATTACATAGCTGCCACTAATACAATTACCACAGAAATTGATAATTAACTCCTCTCTCAGACAGTCCATCTGTATAATATCAAAAATATCTTTATATACATTAGAAATAAAATTTATTCAAGATAGGGAAAGCCTTTTCTTCACTTCACTATTCCTTTAAGATATCTTACATGTTCATTAGAAGACCCAACATTTATTTTTTGAATTGACTGAGTGATTCTTTCTTGTTAATGCATGCTAATGAAGGTAGTCTGGTCTTTTTTTTTTTCTATTTTTTTCCCTTTTTTATAAGTTTTTAACAGGAAAATCCTGCTCTTATTCTCCTTCTTTTACCATTTTCTCTACCCTTAAATGTTATTACATTTGCCAACTGGAGTGGAGGTCAAGGAGTTTTCATACATTCCTTTAGTCTGAGATGCCATATTTTCTGGATTGGCAGCTTTATACAGTGCAGCTGAGAGGATTGATTGCACAAATACTATCTATGCCATGGCACGAGTGAGTTTCTGAATATCACAAACACTGTAGAAGGTCATATCTTGTGAAAAACAGACTGTAATCGCAAGCTCTACAATAACCTGGTAAAGAACAGCAAAGTTGTGGAGGATGCTCGGACTGGCAGTATCCTATCTTTTTTAGAGAAAAAAAGCAGCTCATGGTTAAAAAATCCCAACATTTTTAATTAAAAGCTAGAGGGAGAAAAATACCTCTGTACAGTATTTACTTTATTTTTTTCATAATTAGTTCTGCTTTATGTTACATCCTTACAGCAAAACTGGTGGGAGTACTCCAATCTAAACAGAGTCCTAAACATACCCTTTGATATTTCAACTGCAGACACTGCACTTAGGAACCAGTAAAAAAATTCTGCACTCTATTACTCAACTTCTGTGCACTTTCCTTGCCCTATGCTATACTAGTTCATGTTTTCAGGCTTTGTACTGAAGCATGAGAAGTTAAGTACCAAAAATGTAATAAGAGGCAGGATAGGCTTATAACAATTATTTTTTAAAATGCCAAGAACAGTTTAGAGTCATGAATGCCTTAGGCCATGAAGCAATCCAAGTGCCCATAAAGAAAAGAATTTGTCAGACTAAAACATGTCAATTTACATCAAAGTAAAGGAGCCTCAATCACAGGCGCAACATCCAACAGTTGGGACCAAATTCTGTTCTTGTTCAGATCAACAGGACTTTTTGCCACTGATTTGAACAGCAGATGGAACCAAACCCTTCAAGCAGTATTTTCAATGCCAGTTTCCTGAGCTTTATGGCACAATTTGGCACTGGCAATGAATTGTGTATCGATTATGTGGTCCTGCAATTAATTATCAGAACAATAAGATAAGCCAGGTTACAGCGCTGATTCAAAATCAGGCTTTAGTGTGCTTCTAAAATATGATCAATCATGACAAGAGGCATTTCTTATCACATAGGTCAAAAGTTAATATTTGATCTATCAGAATCCAAACGGCCCCTTGTATGTGGCACTCTGTTTTAATTTCCAGGGGAATAATCCCTGGAAATGCTGATTTGCCAACTGAAAAAAAAAAACCAAAAAAAACAGCTTTGTTTTTTAATCCCACTGATACTTAATACAACACATATTATTCCAGTGTTTTCTAGCCTGTAAGATTTTACAGTTAGAAAAGGAATAAAATAATTTTAACAGTGTTAAGCTGTCTGTTAAATAATGCATATATATTATTATAGAATATAGAGAACTAATCAAACTACTGACCTTTTTATTTTTAATACAAGCTTATGTCAAGATAGTCCTTCTATCCTTACACTCTTTGGTATCTAATATAACAGTTTGCATAAGCTGAGAATGTTACAGTGGAAGAGAAATATGGTAAAATCTTTTCTGTAGTTGTAGTTTTTTTTACCATTTCATGCACCCATTTATTTTGTCTGCCTAATCTTAGATGGTTCCCTACTGTCAAAGGGATTTAACTACAAGAAAAAGTTTTTGGGAAAAGTGGGGAATATATTTTAGTTCCATTCAGGTCTACTACTACATATATTTAACTACCTTGAAGAAACTGATAGTAGTAAAGAAGACAGAAAAAATTGTAAGTAGTAACTGATAGTAGTAAAGAAGACAGAAAAAATTGCAAGTCTCTTATCAAGTTTGGAATTTCTATCTATTTTCTATTTGGATAGACGATTTGAAAAGCAGAGCCTGAAATGAGAGAAATTATATAAAAATAGGACATTAGCTCTTATCTAACCAGATGAATAACCAAGAGAAACTGACCCACAAACAGGAAAACTGAGAGAAGTCTGGAGACAAGTTACAATTTCATGAATTATTATTTCTATATGGACGTGCACATGGGGAGAGCTTGATCCTTCACTTCCAGCAATGACAATAGACAATATCTGAAATAGAGTCAGAAAAAGAAAAGCAAAGGGAGCAGGAAGAAGTGGGAAGTCCATTTCATATGGAAGCAAACAGTGCAAAAGACTTGAGATTTTAAAACTAGACCCTACCTCCCAGAAGCATGGAGTAAAGCTTTGCTGTGGACCCTTCAGTAAATTATTTTCCAATATAAAATTTTAATAGTAATGAGGAAGAGGAAGGGTATTTATCATGCACATACTGTTGGCACAGAGTGATGGAGAATTCTTTTTCCTGTATAAACTGATTGAAGACTTCATATCCCTTAAGCAATAAGGGTGCCTGAATTTAAAAGATTCAGAAGTCTGATTCACCTAAGCATTGAAAATTCAGGCATGAATTTAATGTGAGACTTCAAAACTCCCTTGCAGGAAAATGTTCTACCTGTTGTTAAAACCTGGGCCAGAGAGTTGGAGAACACAGCTGTCCTTGGATGTTCACTGACACTTATTGCCACTTAATATGGTCAGTCACCTAGTTTCTGGGGAGTGTGGGGGAAAGGATTATGCCTTTAACTTTGGCTGTAGATCCCTATGCATATTTTTGGCACTATAAGATAATTAATAAATACATCCCAGATCTTCCCAGGTGATTCAAATGCTTCAAATTACAGAGTGTGACTCAGAAACCCCAGAGTGTTTCAGATTTGAATGATTCTAGGGCTTCAGAGATATGCCATGTGCTTTGAAGCAAGATTTAAAAAGAAATGCTTAAAGCACCAGGAAATTTGAAAGGCATTGCTGCAAAATCCAACAGAAATGCTCACAGACCTGCTTCACTATGAATGATGTCAGTTACAGAGGTGCAGGCGGCAGGGAAAAAGGATCCTGTCAGTTCTGAGTACAGCTGAACAACTGTAACAATAAAAATCTCAACTGTGAAAGGAAGATGAACCCAGGGGACTTTTCCTCACAGCTTTGCTGGATGTTACTGCTGCTATTCCCCATTTCCAGCTCAGTTGTGAGGCTGAGCGCATATTCAAAGGACGCAAACATGTGCACACAAGAGAAACATGTCAGACCAACACACAGATCATCACAAGCAGGAGAACACGGCTTTTACTTACAGCCCCATCAGACTAACAGCACTCAAATAATTATGAAGAACACAAGTGGATCTATACTCTTCCTCAAGTCTGATTGATCAGGCTTGAAGTTTGCAGGTTGGTACGTTTATACACATTCACTCTAATGATTTACTGGCATGAGTCCCTCAGACCACAGACCAGGCCTTAAGGCAACATCCACAATTCATGTCCAGACCATCAGCCTTTTTTAATCCAGTGTCCAGCTCTGATCTTGAGCCTTTTGTAGTTCTGATTTCCTTCTTATCCAACTCAACGGCTAGTGCAGTGTAAACTGCATTACCAGATCACCAAACACACACAGACTGCATCACACACAAAGTAGAGTCTAGCAAGAGGATAGGACAGAATGCAACAATTAGATGCAGGTCTGGACCAGAGAATTACACTGAAACACAGCTTACACATGACTGGCACATTTTGTCCTCCCTCCTCCCCACATTCTTGCACTTGCTTCTTCATAGTCCAGCTTTTCCTCTCTTTTATTGCATATGTGAAAAAAATATTCCTAATATATTTAAGTTTTGCATATCTCCAAAATCCCCTTAAAACACCCTATTACGAGTTAATATTCTAATGAGATCTATGATAATTTCACTTTTCCTTCTTGTAACCACATGGTTCTGACTAAACCTCTCTGAATTTGTGCTTGAGTAGTTCCCTCCACAGACCAAAAATTTCACCGGCTCAAGTGACTTAGAATTTCTTCCTTTTGGTATTGTCTCTTTCCTATTCTGCTTTTCATGATCTAAATGTAGGTTCTTGTACAGAAGAGAGAAAAAAAAATCTTCCATGTTGGTAGAACCACCCCAAGGTAACTGACTAGCTGGACTAAATTTGGCCTGTCAGTTTTCCTTTTTGTTAAGATAGAAATCTCTCCCATGGAGGCCAAATCTACCCACAGCTTTCACTTTTGCTTTTGATAAACAGTCTGTCACACCCTCTCCCTCAACAAAATAGGGCAAAAGCCAAGTCCTATGTTGCCTCCTTTCATATTGTCAGATATTCTAAACATTACCAAAACTCAAGACTTCAACTGAACCCCAAAATAATTTTCTTCTCTAAGGTACTCTCTTCCTCTCTTTTACCTGTTTGATAGAAGTTGGTCTCATATCGTTGACCTGCCTTTATAGTCCAGTTAAAACTAATTTGATTTATCTGATAGCATGACTCAAAGACCTACCCAAAAGAAATCTGCATCAAAATTATAATGCTTAATTTTTAAATGACTGAACGAAATAACCCTGCATCAGAATGTAGCATCTTAGCACTGCAGAAAGTTTTCTTTCACACTTCATTTTCACTGAGGAGCTATTTCTGACCATATGCATTTCATGAAAACTTCCCTGAATTTGCAAAGGAAAGGGAATATATTTGAAGAAATTGTTGTCAGTTTTAAATTTTGATGGGATTTACGCACTTTTAGTACCAGAAGGTTATGGCAGAAGGGCACAGGAAACTTGCAGTTCATAATTATCACCTGTCCCATGTCCATCATTAGGTACTCACAGCTACTGTTGACATGTGCAGCTAATGTACAGCAAAAAAAAGGGAAATGTAGCCTGAAAATGAGTGGAGGGAGTGTTTTTTAACATGACTGTTCAGAAGGATTGCAATGACAAGTAGTCCTTGAGAGTTTTACTATTCAAAGACCTATGATAATTTTCATCATTATCCTTAGTTTGAAATGTCCAGGGTTTAAATTTTCTTCTTTCTCTTTTCCTAAAATTTATCAAAAATTAAATTCCTTATAATAGTTTGCTTATTCTTAAAATCAATGAACGCAATAAATTTTCAACAATATTTTTATTTACCAGCAACAGAATTGATATGCCTCCTTGTACTTTTGATGATCTGATTTTATTTCTTTTTTTAATTGCCTGGAAGATCTTAATGTTCCAAAATCGCACAGGAGAAAATGAACAGAATTCATGGTATATTCCATTTGATTCAATTCTAGAAAGAGTGTTTACAGTCTAAGTGTATCTAAAAGCACTTTTGTTAAAACATATTTTTGATTTCTAAACAAGAAGTCACATCTTTACTTGGATGCATAAGTCAAGTTTTTGCCACAATATCCATATATATATAAATACATCCATGCTTGGTTCCTAGATGACGTTCTTGCAAAAGACAAGAACACTTCATGTTGCTTGGGTTGATAATATATTCAGGTGTAAAAAAAGTTTTGATTGAAGATTCGGCTGATAATTAAAATATTTTTAACACTACTTGAATCATGTCCATATAACATTGGCTGAGGCAATAGAAAGGGAAAAAGTATCCTCAGTCCATGGAAAATGTAAAAGATTGCACAGCTTTATGCATTGAACTGAGAGGTCATTGCTATGCGTAAAGCTGTAAGAAACTGTGGTATTACAGGTATAATATATTCAGCATATTAAGCAGCCTTCACACTTAACAAAGAATGTGCGTGCATGCAAACTTTGAGAGGGGTTCTTTAGGAGTTATAGCTTAAAAGTCTCAGTAGGTGTTTGTTCTCATGGTGATGATTAGATTTTAATTAGCACAAGAGCAGTCCAACTCCCAAAGCCTCAATTACTTACCAGCTTGGACACTGGATGCTATTCATATCAACAAGATATAACTGGAAGACCGAATTCATGTTGAAACTAAAATTAACATTTTCAAAACCAATAAGTAATCCCCTTTATTTCTAGCACTCTCAGAGGATATAGATATCCTTTGCAAAATGTTGCTAGGCACAGAAACCTCCAAACCACAACAATCCACTCAAGTTTCTTTGCAGATATTGCTGGCTCTGTGTTAATTTCTAAAGAGTTCACTGCTTACCTCTATAAACTGCAGTCTATATAGCACAGCTGCTGCCTACAAAGCTTAGGCCCTAGAATACAAAGACTATTTTTGATTATAGCACGCATGAAACATCCTATTTCAGCAGATGTTTGACTATTTTTTGCAAAATTTTTCCAACAGTTTATGGATTTTTTTTAATAATGTAGGTAGATAGACACTGAAATGCTCATAGGCTAATTTAGGCTTGATTTGAAAAGGCCCTTTTATGGTCATCTAGTTCCGTCCTCAACCCAAAGCAATGAACAGGTTTTTTAGGACCACATCCTTGGAAAATGTCAAAAGATAGAAATTCCATAACCTCTCTGGTGAATATAATTTAGAGATTAAATACTTTCATAACCCCACCCAGCAACCAAGTACCACACGGTTGCTCACTCACTCCTCCACCACCAGAAGAGTCAGAAGAATATAAACTAGAAAACCCATGGGCTGAGATAAAGAGAGGTTAACAGGTAAAGCAAGAGCTGCATACTCAAGAAAAGCAAAACAAGAAATTAATTCATCACATCTTATGGCAGTGCACTGTTCGTCCATCTCCAGGAAAGCTAGGTTCCATCACGAGTAATCTTGACTTAGGAAGATAAACTCCATAACTCTAAATCTCCCCTTTCTCTTTTGAGGTGGTGAAAACACACAGGCACTCCTACTGTAGAATTTGTCATACAGCAGAAATTGTTTAGTCTAGAAAACATACAAGAATGTAATTTTCTGATGAAAATCAAGGTAAAATGAATTACAAAGGATATATTCCCAAGATTAGTTTTGATTACTGCATGAATATCAACTTTGTTAGTTTAATGGAAATTAACAGAATCTACAGACAGGGACAGTATGTACACAAGATGTCATTTCCACATCTTGTGTCTTGTGATATTTTTAGAAACATCTAATTGCATCAGTGTTTCTGGAGGCCCAAATTTTACTTATCTGAAAAGAACCAGATTGGGATATAGAAGCATGCTTTAAACATTTTAAAAAGATTAAACCTAATATTTTCTAGGATGGTTGTGTTCTAGGTCATATAAATAAGTTTTAGAATTTCATCATCAGCTAAAAGAAGCTATGGTTTCAGCACTAATGGTCTCAGGTATAAGCCTGAGGCACATGGGTAGTTTTCATTTAAAAGAGAAAAATACTTTGATGAATCAATGAGTTATGTTCTCAACAACACCTTGTTGGAGGGTCTATGGATTTCCTAGTATCTTACTATTCCAGTTATTTTAACTTATCAGAATTACAGCTGTGAACATATTATGGATGGCTTATAATAACTGTCTGAAGAGTGTATTTATATATATATATATATATGTATATACATGTACAAATATATGTGTGTATATATATATATATATCTCTGTCTGTGTGTGGTGAATTTATCAAATGCTAACTGATAATCCAAAATAGGTTACCAGTTAATAAGATCATAAGAATCACCTTTGATAGACGTAAAGATAGAAGTGAGAAATTTTTTTTTCAATTTGGTAGATAATATGACCCTTTAAAATGAAAATGCATACAGTATTATGTATGTGTATGCAAAACAGAGTTTAATTATCAAAATACTTTGATTAAGAAGAAGGAAGCATCTATAAATTAAGTGCACTCCAGAGTCCAGAATAAAACTATAAGACATAAAGAGCTCATTTAATAATTATATAATTAGAGTTTTGGTGTATTATTATATGCTGAATTAAAACTAAGTTTTAAATACAAATTAGGGAATTTTTTTGTTGTTGTTCTGTGAAGGAGATGACAGAAAAGGATCTTGGCTGAATATGAGTGCATATGAGAAAAAAAGCCCTGCATGTAAGGCAAGAAACTAAACAGGAGAGGAGCACCTGAAAATTACCCATGCCAAAAGCCAGACAGAAGTGCCATAGCAGAAGGTAAGGAACTTCATGCAGTGTAAGAGGAATTAATGCTTCTCTGCAGCAAATGTGGGGATATTATTTCTAGAGAAGACTATCTTTCCAGCAGGATATTAACTAATTGCCTCTGACAGAAAATTCACTATGATAGACACAACAAACAAGGCTTGTGGAGTTCTAACATTTTCTAAAGACAAAAGATGGCTAAGTTTTGAAAAAATAGGCTTGAAGAATTTCTCATTACTACTTAAATGATATGGAAGGGCCTTTATCAACTTGAAGATACCTAAAATGTTTCCAAAGTAAACTTATACCTTTCTAGAAGTTTTACAGTTTAGAGTTAGTTATATATGTGCGTGCAGGTGCATATGTGCATGGTACATAAGTAAGTTAAATGCTTACACAGGCACTCCCTGTTCCCCTCTCTGCAGCAGAACGGGGGGTACAAGAGGATGAAAATGCTGTTGTGCTCAGAGTCAAGGACATTTCTTACCAACTACTGTTTTAGATGTAGCACACTTGATGTGAGGAAAATAATTTGTTGTAAATTAAGAGATCTCCATCATTTGGAACAGAAGGACAAACATCAAAACGTCTGTCATCTCCCTTCCCCATGCTTAACTTCTCTCCTTCACTGCAGACATCTCTACCTGCTCCTCTAGGTAATGCAAGAGAGTGCTGTATGGCCAGTACACAGCAGCTCCTCTTTGCTGCTTCTTCCTTCTTACTCTTTTCCCCTGCTCCAGCATGGGTCCTTCACATTTTGCAAGAAATGTTTTTTCCACCATGAAACATCTCCTCTTCCTCCTCCGTCTCTGGCTTAAATGGTCCCAGACGTTTCCCACTGTTTGTTTTTCTTGGTTTTTTTTTTGGTTGGTTTGTTTGTTGGGTTTATTTTGTTGATGGTGGTGGTTTTTTTGGTTTTTTGGGTTTTTTTTGGGGTGTTTAGGGTTGGGTTTTTTTCTGTTTTGTTGCTGTTGAGACATTTTTCCTCCTCCATCTCTGTTTTTCTGGCATTTTCTCCCTTTGTTAAATACATTTTGCCAGGGCTGTCATACATTTTGCTGATGGGCTCAGCTGTGGCCAGCAGTGGATTAATTGCAGAATCAGCTGTGTCCAGCACAGGGTAGCCCAACAATCTTGCAAAAGCCATTCAGACAGACCACCACTGCCAACCAAACCTGCCTCCTTGGCGAAATGTGTGCAGTCCATATGAACTCGCTTTTCATCACCACCTTTGATAGATTCCTTAAAAGTAGTTCATGGACCATTAAGTGTCTTTTCTCTGCAGACAAAAAATTACTCTCCACATAATTGCATTCTTCCTTTTCACCTGCCTTAGAAGATTGTTATTTTAATTTCATAAACTTTATGAACACATATTTACACTGGTCAAGCCCAAGGATGCCTGATGTAGAGGCTTCTGATTCACCTTCAGCTACCACCAACTCTAAGTGAAGAGCTCTAAACCATATTGACCCAAGATGATACATTCACAGAGATCAGAGCCGCACTGGTTGAAAATGTAATTGGGTTACCCACCTTAATATCATTTAACCATATCAGCCCAACCTAATCACCATGTATGGTAATAAAATAATAAAATATTTTAAATGCCTTTTTTTTTCATTTTGCTCTCTTGGCAGTAGTGGTGTGCCAGTACAACATAATGTGTTCTTTAATTGAGTGCAGCCTTGAACATTGCTTAGTGATGCACCCAGTCTAGTGAAAGATATCCCTCCCCATGGCGGGGTGGCTGGGACTAGATGACCTGTAAAGCTCCCTTCCAAACCAAATTATTCTGTGATTCTATGTTCTTTCTAAACCAGACCTGAGTTTCTCTAGGAACCCATGTAGACTTATTGCTTACACTGCATGGTAGCTCAAGCATCTTGGACTCTTGCCTTTACAGTAAGACGCATTTCAGTCAGTATTAGATATAGCACAGTGTGGTGCAGTTGTGCTTATTGCAAAAGAGGCTACATTGCTGGTAATGTGTCGAAATTAGGCACATAGATAACCAATCATTTTTATTTGCTAGATGTTTACTTTACATTACTAGGTGGGAAATAACCGTTAGAAAATGGTATAGCCTGATGATTAAGATGAAAATGTCCAAAAGGTTCAACCCTACCTAATAAAGAAATCTCTCATTCTTTGCAGTACTGACACAGTTGAGATGAGCTTTAGCAGAAGGAAGCTGATGGCACTTTTTTTTCTGTGAGGCCTTTTAGAGTCAATCCCCATCTGTACTGAACTAGGCCAAATCTATAGACAATGAGGACATATTGCACATGTCATTTTCCCAAATGCATTTAAAATTAGGTTAACAAGGGGGAAGGGAGACTTGAATTTTCAAATTGTGAGACTCACTGTTGATGGATTGTATTAAATCCTGCTGCTTCATTTGTCATATTAAGATTCTTTTTCATAGATAAGAACAGTAAGAAGACCTACATAACACTTTAAAGCATTTAGATAAAACAGAGTGAATAAATTAAATACCTCAAGGTATGTCTTCAAACTTGCAGTGACTTGATATAGAAGCATACTACCAGAAAGCAAATGATAACAAATGGAGACTTTTAGGAATAGTGAGGAGGGGAAAGAACATCAAAACCGAATACAAAAACACTTGAGACAATACTTATGTCTCCAGCCAAGGAGTCATAGACAGGAAGAGTTTTATAGTTTTCCTAGTAATTGACAATGAATTCCCCCTGTTGTCTCTGCAATGGAATAGAGTCTCTGTTTTTTCAGCAGAAATGAGTTTCATGCCCTTAAAAGACTGGTGCTTGATTTCAAATGTTATGCCTTGTCACTTTTGGCTTGTGGCAGAATACTTTCGGCAGAATATACTGCATAAATGAGTCAGTGGAGTAGAGTGAGCATTAGAAGCATTAAATAGATTATGAGTATCTGGAGATGGCTCTGCATAGAGTCTATATCTTTGTGCACAAATTTGGGGCAATATTGTGTTGAGAAATACACAAATAGGAAGGATGATTCTGGCTGTGCTTTGCACAGCTGAAGTTGATGTGATTTTGTGTTTAGACAGGAAGTTTGACATAGTTGTAGATGCAAATATAAAACATGTAAAGTTTAATCAACTGAGGTAAAATCCAATAAAAACAACACAAAATCAGTCGGACTTCTGAAAGGACTTAGAAATCTTTTACACCTCAATCAATTTGTCAGTGCTTGTAAGGCCCTAAGCATCAGACAAATTGCTATTTTTTCACTTAAAAAATAACTTCGTTTTTTAAGACCATGAGTCCTGATAGATATCAAATTTATTTCTTATGTGTTGCAAGTGTATTAACATTGATGACAAAGATATAAAATCCCACATCTCAGACAATGGCCATTGGTTTTCTTGCTGTGGAACTAAAGGGTCTCTTGCCTAAGGCTACTACCACAGCTACGTTATGAAAGACAGATGAAATGCCATGGGGAAAACACGGTCCCCACCTTTCCCATTCTCCCCACTGTGGAGCCGGCTCTTCTCACGACAGGGGTTGTCTTTATGGCATGGCTACTAAACACAAGGATGCAGAAGTTGATCATCAAGACAGATTTCCTGCCAAGCAAGAGAGCAGTGTATGTAACCAGCACACCAGAAAATAATATGTGACCGCGGAGTTTATAAAGAGAGAAATTTAGCATAAATCTGACCCAAGGCACCAGAGTAAAATTTGACTAGGCATTCAGATCCAAACTGTGCAAATAACATCTCTTGGGAGTCACAGGTGTGGAAATTGCATGCCATTTCTGCACTATGGGGAGTAATTGGATTATTATAGTACAGCACTGTGCATATCAACTGTTATTTGTTTTATTCTTTTATTCAAACTTAAGCCAGTGTATTAGAGGATCTGCAGTTTGGCAGAGGGAGTTCAATGAAAACTATTTTCCTCATCACATGATTTGAGTCATTGTAAAATTAGTGTGAGAGTCTTACTTTACAGAAATTGTCTCAAACAGATGAGCTTTTTTTTGACAGCAATTTAATTTCATTTTATTTTTATTATTTGTATTTATGTAGTATATACACAAGTAATCACATAATCAAGGCCTTACATGCCAGCTCACATCATTCTGTTTAATTAAACAGTTAATGCCATTATCAATCTGGTAGTATACTTCAAATTTTACAAGAGAGAATAAGCATATTATTCATAATATTTTATTATATTACTTGGAGCTATATACACACATATATATGTACAAGGAGCTGGTTATAGCTAGCAAAGAAAGCAGAAAAAAAGGTAGAAAATGCTTCAGGTTGCCTAAGAAATTCAGTTGTGATTACACATTGGTTTTATGAATGAATAGAAAGCTTATTTGCTTAATTTGTTAGTATGAATATTTCAATTCTTAAATGAAAAGAAAATGGCTAAAATGTTGTCTAAGTAGGTATATCATAAAAAAGGGATATGGGAGGAAACCATAATAGAAAGTCAGGTTTCACCCATTCTATCTGAGGGCTCTACCAACTTGCCATATGCTGCTTTTTGCCTAATGAGTATTCAGAAAAGTGAGATATGTAGACAGATATAATAAATGTACTACTACATTGCAGATATATTTTATTTGGAACATTCTTCTGGGGAAAGGAAAAAAAAAATGAGGAAAAGGAAAAGTGACTTCTTATGTCCATTAGGGAGAGAAGAGACTGGATCTCAACCCATCTCTGGTGCCTCCCTAGGAAATATTCTAATCACTGAACTTTTCATTATATATTTGTTATCCTTTAGTTAGAAAAGATGAACAGAGGAATGCCTAGCAGGGAATATGAGTGAGAGAGAACATTTAGCTGCTTATACATTTAAAGAAGCATTCCCTGAAGCAAATATTTCTTGGTTTAGATAATTTTAGCTGAGAGAAACCAAGCAAAAAAAAAAAAATTAAAGAAACTGAGCATCTACAGAAAATATGTAGTACCAAAGCTGATGGGTTGCCTGAGCAACCTTAACTGGATAATAATGTCTTTTGAAGATTTACACTTTTCAGTCCCTGCATGACCGAATTGATAGAATATGAAGCAAATCCACATGAGGTCAAGGAATGATAAGGGCTTAATATCAATGCTTCTCTGACCAGCCTCAGAGCCAGTGCTGGCCTGGGTCTGAGCAAAAGCATGCCTGAAATATTTTTGCAGAAGTATTCTAGCATTAAGGTAAAGGGCTGAATGAGTACACTTTCCAGATGATACCTAATGTTTGCCCCCAGATATCTTCTTGTGAATAGTAACTGATCTGCTTCAGTTTCAGAATCTTCTAGGGCAAAGGTGTAGGTTTGGAGCTTCTGAAAGGGTTCTTCCTTTGAAGAATCTAAAGACATTTCTTCCAGTGTTGCAGTGTGCAGGCTGCTGTGCCCCTTGTGGCTGCTAATGAGAAATCTGAAATGAAGCTTGTAACTCTAATGAGTTTTTAATTAAAAAAAGCAAACAAAAAAAGCAAACCAAACAAAACATAGATCTCAAGCCAAAACCAAAAACCACAGTTTGAAGTATTAGAGTTTGGAGCTGTTAAGGGAGGACAAGTTTTGTTCATTACTTTATCAGCTTGCTAAGAAAACCTCCTAAAAACTATTAATCAGAAAGTACCAATGGGTGTTAGAGATCTTGAGATGGCAATCTTCATACAGAGAATAAAGAAGCTGCCTCAATAATAGAAAAGCTTCCTAGTTTAGTCAAGTTGTTTCATATTCCATCTGGACAATAGTCAGTGGTGGAACTGTCAGTGAGTCTTGGATTATCCTAGACACGTTATTATGTGTTACACATTAAAAAGACAGACACAAGCTGCACTTGGGTTTGTAATGCCACATAGACTTAATCTTAGGTGCTAAGAATTTTTTTCATGGGAACTAGACAAATCAGGGCAATAATAATAATCAGGGAAAGTATAGTTAAAATAAAAACTGAGTTCAGAGGACATTTGAACAACACACAGCTGATGACTTGTGCTCAGCAATGGCAGAGCAAGCTCCTATCTATTTCATTCCTATTGGCTCTGATGTGTGCTTAAAAAAATGAGTAAAACTCCTTTTACAATGAAAAAGGAACATCAGTTTCTAAAATAGCGCATAAATAAAATTTAGATTCCTGTATTGTAGGTCACAGTCCTAAGCACATCAGAAGAGCAGCCATCTAGTTTTCACTAATGTAAATCTTCATAAGTGACAGGGTTCTCATTTGTAGATCTCAGTTAAGACAGAGCTGAGCAATAGAACCATCTCTCTGAATCCAGATACCTAGACAGTCTTCCCTCCTTGTTATCCAAGAGGCTTGATGCTTTGAATGCTCACTAAAGTGATTAATCTCAAAACGAAACCTAGTGATGAAGAATACTTTATTAGAAAAAAAACCAACCCCAAAACCAAAACAAAATAAACCCAAGCCAAACAAAAAAATAAAGAAAACAAAAGCAAAGCAAACCAAAACAACAACAAAACCCACCCCAAAACCAAACCAACCTAAACAAAACAAAACAAAAACCCCCCCAAAAAAACAGAGTTATATGTCAAGTTTAGAGAAAATCTACCCTAGAGAAAATCTTCCCACAGATCAAGAGGATAAGTTACTAGTTTATTTGTAATTTTTCCTGTTAAAACTCACTGAACAAAACTGAATTATATGATGAGAGAATGGATGGAGGAAGCACGAGTCTTTTCAGATGGTGAACATTTCTCTTTATTGTCTGATTGCCTTTTTCGGTAGGTTTTTCTATTCTCTGCATTTTGGTCTAAATAATATTGAATCCTCTTTCATACAGCACTTGAACATAAGAACTGTCTGCATGTCCTGCACTGCCTTCCATTCCACTCTCCTTATGCCACTTGCTGGTAAGGACAGAGATTTGGATTTGAATTTATTTATATGGAAAAGGGAGACGGATTACCATTCTTGAAATAACTGCGTTATTGACTAGCTTATTGTATAGAGTATCTTTTTTTAACATCTGTTGCTTTAAAACAACTTGTTTGAAAATAAAAAAAAAAAGGACAAGCGAATGATGAGTCTTGAACATTGAAAAGTTTCTTTGGGACAGCTATTCAAAGGAAAATAAATTTAAGACTGTCCAATAATTCAGGTGACTTTTAGCAGCTCCGTAATTAGAAGCATTGTGGTGTCATTTTGAGATCCTGAGATTGAACAGATCCACTAGCAGTGTGAGACATCAAGGACTTCATTGCTAAAGTTTCCTAAGGGTTAGAGTTAAAAAAATTAAATTCTAGGTTAAATCTAGTTCCAAAATGGATGTAAATGAAAGGTTTGAAAAGCAAATTCCCAACATCTGACAGAGCATGCTTTCGTTGAATCTTAGAGAGCTGAATACAGATCAACATTATCAAATGCAGCCAAATTTTAAATAACAAGAAAATAGCTATAAGAATGTGGCAAAGCAAGATTTCTATGTAACCAAGCTTCCAATTTACTGCTTAGCTAAGTATGGTAATGCAGTAACCACACCTTACATCTGAAACTATTCTACTTCCAATTTGTTACAATGCCAGTGGCATTAATCAGTTGCATGGTTAAAATCATTAGGGAAAACAAATTAAACAGTACTTTAAATTGAATTTAAATGTACAATTTATGCATTACACATCTCTTGCTACAGCTTTTATGCCCAGGTTTATCTGAGGCTGCACTTCAGTGAAAATTGATACCATTTTTATGCATATGTAAAACCATTATGAGTTTTTAAAATATTTTTATAGCAGTGACTTAAAAATCACTAAGCCATACTTTTTCTTAGCTATCTAATAATATCATTGGTCTAGAGATCTGATCTCAATTTGAGTTTTTCTTGGTTTGAAGACATTTTTCTTTTATTGTCTTACTATTTGTTTAGCCCACTGGCATGAATAATCAGGATTTTCCAGTGCATGTACCAACAGAGAAAACTTGCTCTTATTTCTAAAAGTCAAGAAATAAGGATACTTATTCTCTGAAGACTAGTAAGGATTTTAATTAAATTCTCCCTTAAAAAAGCAAAGCCCCTCAAACTAAATTACTATAGTGCAAAAGGTAATCACAGGGTTGTGGTTCTGTGTTTTCTACGTATACATCCACAGTAATGATGTAAGATCTTCACATGTGTATTAATAAAAAAAATGCAGTCTGAGGAACTGGAAATCATCTTCAGCAGCCAGGGAATGAGTAAGATAATGAACTGCTGTCCCTACATGAGTAATCTAGAAAATATAAGAAACTCAATTTGAAGAGGACTGCAATTAAAATTTCTCCCACTGAGGAAGAAAGGGGATGATTGTCTGTGTCACAGCTGAACAAGAATGGTGTCTTCACTTTTTAGGCCCTGCCATTCAACTTCTGCTTAGAAGTAAGAATTCATCAGTAGTTGTCATAAATCAAATGCTGCCAAAACCACATGTGAAACACTGTGTCTGTTGCACCTAAACTCAATTAATTTTCTGATGTGTTTCCTGTCATTGATCAGATATGATGCCTATGGAAAAGTGCAGTATCCATGCAGTTTTTGAATATGGAACTGTTGATTTCCTCTTCTATGGTTTCTGTCTTCTGAAGAAAAACCTGAAATTATACAACCAAATACAATTTAATAGCACACTTTTGATGTCCATGGGAGGAGTGTAACTGAACAAAAGTCCTCTGGATGGTTATTTGTCCTCCTTTTGCTGTATCTCTCCTAAGGATTTGATTTCTTGGCCATTCCTTGCCACTGCAAGCTGACAGCTTCTTCTCAAATCAGATGAGAGACAACAGACAAAATAAATTCTGAGACTTTTAAATAGATTTTTGAGCAAAATTTTGACTGTCTGATTAACTCTTTTGTGTTGTGCCTTAAAAACATTAAGACTTTGGAGGAAAGAAAGTTAAATGGAAAATATGGCCAGCCTATTTAATGATCAGCTAAGGTTCTGCAAATCCCTCTTCAATTGTGACAGTTTTTCCCAGTAGTGATGTGGTGTAGAATAAAATACTTGAATCAGAGAAGAGAGAAGAGAGAAGAGAGAACAGGATCATTAACTTTCCTAATGAAACAAGTTTTCTATAGCTGAAATCATACAATTTTTTAAACAGTTCAGGATTTTAGAGAGAAGTTGATGTGACAATACACCAATTGTATCCTGTGTTTAAGGTTAGTCATAACAGCTGAAATGGCATGTAAATCTTTGATGGTCAGGGGCTTTCTCATGTTTGTCTTAATTGTGGATTATTATTTGTGATGCAACTGAACAAACATCTTTGTATAACACTAGAAGTATAGTAGGTGTTGCTGTAAGCTTCAATCTGCCGTGTAGTTAAATCATATGACAGAAGAAATGTTGCAAAAGTTTCATGCTTCTGCGATGTGTAAAGCAGTAGCCTAAAGTCTGAACCCTGCAAGAGTTTCTGTATAGCTGTCTCATTTTGAGCTGCCTTATGCTTGGTGTCTGACTAAGTATGAAGAAATCCTAATTCTAATAACCACTTTTTCTTTACTTTTTATTCTTGGTTGAATTCTACTGTTTTCTCTAGGACAGAAGACACCTTTTTCTCTTCCCAGAACACAAGAATAGACAAAATATTAATTCAGTGCCTGACTTCTCTGCTTAACTGAAGTGTATATCTGTTCACTGCAGTTAGAAAGGTATATAGTCCAGCAGCTTGAAACAGCAGTGCTTTACCAGGGACCTTCAAGAACAGAGTGTGTTTTGCAATGTCCATTAAAAGTTGAGTCCTAATATCTATACTTCATTTCACTTTTATTCCTCAAATCTGGAAAGAGTTCTGTAATTATGCTTTTAACTTGAAAAAGACCTGAAAATATTTAGATGAGCTAAATGATAACATATCTTTTACTTTACCTCTGAACACTAAACACTGATAGCTCCTCTAATTTTAATGTGGCAAGCATTAACCCATTATTAATAATTAATAATTATAATAATGATGATTTTTATAATAATAATACTAATAATGATAGAAAATTTAAAATGCTTACAAATCTACCTCTAAAAGTAGACCACTGGTTCAGTGCCCCCTGATATTCCTTGAAGAGAGATACATTGGACATTCATTTTCAGATCTTTACAACAATTCATTTTTCTCTCTCCTTAAACCTCAAGAAATAAAGAACAATGCTAGGTAACTCTCTTCCCACCTATCACACTGACTGAAATAAAGTCTATTGTCATCTTGTCTTTTCTTCAAATCAGAGAGAATAATACAGCTCATTTCTTTTCTTTTTTTTTTTTTTACTGCAATCAATCCATCTTTGAGAAAATGTTCTGAATTGTAATTGTCACTTGAAACTTACTCTTTGAATAAATAATGACCAGGGTTTGTGGATCTTTTCTGTCCTGGAGGCAACACATCCAAATCTTATGGCCACTAAACACTTAAATTACACTTTCAGAAAGTAAAAGAAAGGGGGAGCTCAAGGAGTAATTTGTACAGGAAATTGGCGATGGCTCTTTATCTAGTCATTGAATAATGTCAGGCCTGCAGCTGAGTGTAGGTGATTCTCAGGATGGAGCAAACACTCTCCAGCGTTGCTCCTAATCTGCTGGTTTATGCCTCTTCATGCAAGTCCATGAGCTGTACTTAGCCATGCAATTTAAGTCAGCTATTCCTTTTGATATATTCCATTTGGTTAGAAGCTTCATTATCCAGGGAAGATGCTGAATTGCTTATCAGAGGAGGACGCAGTTTGGCGTTCAGATCTCAGGTGAGCTGATAGAGATTGCAGGTTATAAAGTGTGAGTAAGGCAAAAATTATCTGGGTGTCATTAGGAAATACTGAACAAAGGAACAGTATTCTACTGTTATACTCAGTTGTTACAGGGGAACAGAACATTTAACTAAACTGAAGCACTTATTTCTTGCACTTGACAGTTGAGAACTTTTGTCCTGACACCAGCTGGTCACCAGCTGATGTCATGGTACATGAAGATGGACTGTTCTTATTTTTGTGCAATTTGGAGTCTTACAAAAGAATAATCTGATCTTATGCTTGCATTGGAAACTCTGCTACATATTATGTCTGAGTTCCTTGGGTTAATTAACTCTTACAACAATAACAATGGCAGTTTTAAGAGTGTTGTTTTTAGCTGTCAGACTAACTTCCATCACTTATTTCATGGAAATAATACTAGATACTGGGTAAAGATACTTTTATTATCTCTCCTTTTTTTTTTTTTTTTATTTTTCCATCTGTTTTCTGGTCTGAATTCTCCTAAATTCTTACTCTCTAATTTCAGAGAATATGCAACCTGCTCACTCACTATTACCTTGTCAGTGCTGTTCTCTAGTCCTTTCATATTCACAGTGATCAGGATTTCTGTAATGCCAGAATCAAACCCAAAAACAGTATTCAGGCCATGTCTTCACTGTCCAATCTACAGTAATGCCTCAGTCTTTTCCACAGGGCCTCACTACGTAAAGTTTTGCTCACAGTGCATTCTTTGCAGAAAGTATTGTACTGATGTAAAATCAATGTGTCATTATTTAGACCTCAACTTTTTCTACCTGCAATTAGATATTCATGAAAGTATTAGCTTTCATTTTGCAATTATTGATACACAGAAATTATAGTCTTCATGTATATAGCTTTTCATTATTCCTATTTCTACTTGAAGTTTGGAAAAAAATATGGGAAAAACAGGACAAAAACTTAAAGTTATAGCTATTTCATGCATCCTGATTCTGTTGATTTTGGCTTAAAAATGTTGCCTGCTGGTCTGTACAAGGGACTAAGTCTCAAAAGCAGCCAGCTGGCTGAATATCTTAAGGGACTAAATCCCATTGACATAAGTGTTTTCTTTCTGAAGTAAAGACTAGCAGACTATTATGATAACAGATAAAAAGACACTGAAATATTTTAAAATGAAGAAAAATCCAGCTGATCTGAATCAAAGGCATTTTTCCCTTCCTTCTCCTTCCCTCCCTGTACAAAATTTGAGTAGTATGATTTTTTTGGAGACTCCAGGGTTTCAAGGTAACATAATTTATTGCCACAAACAGTGTAAAAAGTACAGAGTTGCAAGTCTTTTGGACTGCCTGTCACTTCTTTGACTGAAGATTTCAGGCTAATGGAATCTGCACTAGAATAGATGCTATTATAATGTTAGTACCTGTAGGCATTGATAAAGCATCTTGGAGTCCATTCACATTTCTGGTGGAAACAAAAAAAAGTCATTTCCATGCCTAAATTACAAGGAAAGTATAAAATGAGAAAGCTAAAATAAAAAGAACTGGCAATATATCTTACCTGTTTCACACGTTAATAGCATATAACATCAATTTATCTTTTTGTTTGGGATTGCTTTGTTCCCTTACATGGTTCTCAAAATGAATTCCTCTGAGAGCTAACATGGGCTATTAAGATACAGAGACTCTTGTGTGAACTCTTCACATGCATCTGAAGCATCCCAGCTCTCTGGTGGTCGTAGCACATGGTATGTGACAAATAACTTGGTACTAGCTGGGACATACTTAGTCTGATAAATTAGATGTATTTAATACACTTGCCTTAGGGAATAAATGAAGGATAATGTGCTTTCAGTATTTTCAAAAATAATTCCCAGTTCTCACAACTCTGACAGAACAATTTTCTCCAGTTTTTCTGGCAGCTGGATATTTTTTCATATGGTTCTAGTTGCAGAGATCTTGGTGGGAACAAGAAAGAACAGATTTATACCTCAGCAATTATGTGAAGGTGTAATCTTCTTGGAAGAAAAACAGAAAAGCAATAAGCATTTGAATCTAGTCTACCTGATTTTTTCCTGATAAACACCTTGTTGGCATGCACAGACAACTGCTGGGCAGAGAAAGAGAGAAAGAATAAAAGAAAACTAAAACCCCAGACTTTACTCTCAAAGGCCTCACAGCCCTATTTATATTCATGCCCAGCTAAGCATAAACCAGAGGGGCTGCCAGCACTGGCAGCATTCCTAATGTGGTAGATCAAGGAAGAGCCATTTTCACCAAGGCTACTTCATAGCTTTCATTACAATCTCCCTTGAAATGGAAAAGTATCTTCAAGTCCACTTCAGTGTACCAGATCACTCAATCTATCTGCATGCTTGCTGTGGTGATTTAGTTCTGTAGATTTAGATCTGTTGTTATTCGAGATATTACCCTTAGAATTTTGGGAATTCAGAGACCCTTATCCTCTTTTCTCCGTAAGTTTGATGACATTGCTTTAAAGAAAATGAATAAAAATAAAGCTCAGTGGCAAGCAAACTGGAATATTTTTTAATTTTTTTTTTATTTCATAGTAAAAAAAGTAATTAAACCCCAGAATTCTTTCATTGTCCTCCAAGAATCTCTCTGAAGTCACTTGGAGACATTTCAGTGTCTCAAGTATTGCCAGACAAGTTCAAAAACAAAATGAAAGCAGATTTTCCAGATCAAATCTGGAAGCTTAGTCCTGAAATTTTTTTTATCTGTACTTTCAATCTTTACTCTTATTTGAAGATTATTGCTGATATTTCAACAGACTGTAAAGTTACAGTCTCCTGGCAAATGTAAAACCATTCTGTACAATGTCACTCTATCAGTATATTTGAATAAGCTGCTAAGTAGACCTCATAAATTATCAAAATACTTCTGTGGAAAACAACTCTACTGTGCTATTAGGAAGAGATGGGGATGATTCTATTATCATGACATGAGAATATCAAATTTTTGACTTAGCATGTCCTTTGTCTGAGGTAATCTGACATGTCAGATGGTAGGTGGTTAGTAGGAAAGGTGTCATCACATGGAGACATTTCTCAGACTTTAACACATCTGTAAGAGTTACTTCAACATCCACAATTTCATGGGCTGAGTGTTGTGCGTTCCCACCAGCCAGGACAATTGAAGTGCACCTTTAGATGACAAAAAGGCAGTAGGCAACAGTACCATGTTCAAAACATATGAGATTGAGGCCCTGAAGCAAGAAGAAAAAAA
Source organism: Phainopepla nitens (assembly GCA_013400175.1). Classification (NCBI taxonomy): domain Eukaryota; kingdom Metazoa; phylum Chordata; class Aves; order Passeriformes; family Bombycillidae; genus Phainopepla; species Phainopepla nitens. The sequence goes on from VXBQ01003828.1 coordinate 59,848, forward strand.
TAAAATGAAAGAGTTGTTGTCATGTCTAAACTGTGTTGCGCTTGCCTGAGATGATTTTAGGGCAGTTCTTCTGTCTTTCACACTTATATGAAATATAATTGACTGCACTGGAATAGAAAAATAGTGAAAAACGTTGTAGAATCATGGAATCACAGAATAATCTCTATAAAACATTTAGACTGTTTAAATCAAGTTACTAATCCTTTATTGGAAAAGTCAAATATGACTTTTAATTGGTCTATCAAGATGTCTTGCACTCATCTGAATTTTAAGACAAACTTCCTTAGTTTCAAGATCGCTTTACTATATTTTAAAATTTGTCCTTCTAAACAATCCACCTTAATTCTCTAGGAAGAGAAGATGGGGAAAAAGATCATATTCACTAGATACATATATTTTTTAATGTGACAGAGCTACATTTATTTAGAGACCGTGGCCCAGCCACTTGAACTCTTATAGATAGACCTTGACATTTATGAGCCAAAGAGAATAATTAACAACTCAATTGCCATAATAAATTAGCAATAAATGGAATTGTTATAATCTGCCTTTATATTATAGCAGATATTTCCTGCTGCTCCGTTTCAGCTAAAGTTCTGTAACATTTACACCAGATTCCTTTAGATCATAAGCACCATTCATGCTACTACTCTTATATGCCAAGCAGGCAATGTGGGGAATATATACAATAAAAAATTAAATTCATAAAAATACAAAATTTCAGCGTACTAGTCATAACTGGTTTGTACTGCATATGATGAAATGCATTATCTGTGCCCTTGGAAAATGTCACAGCTATGCAAGACATTAATAACCTCATGCATGCTTCTTTATGATATACAATGCATCAAATAAATCAGAATGATTTTTCTGTGATAAAGCCAACTATATTATACCTAGAGGTAGTCAATTAGGCAACAAGACATGACACTGGGTATATTGCACTAATTCATCTTGAGTTTGGTCATGAAAGGTCTTATCTCTCTCAGCCTCTCTCAGGCTTTCCCCCACCCACTCCCAGGACTTTAAGTGGACAATGAAGCTATTGAGCTCCCAAAAATTTGCATTTTGATCTTTTATATTCTCAGAGAATTTCTCAAGATACTCAGGTACCAATTTCCATTCAGTTCCTGGTTTTGAGTGCGGAATTATGAATTGTCTTCAGCATTAATTACTCTTCTTTGCATTTGGCTTGAGGTAAAACTATACATTTTATAAGTGGAAATAAAGTTTAAAATATGACATATGTATGCTTATGTCTGCATGTTTACAGCAACTTAAATACTTATAGCTCCAAAGTATAGGAGTAAAAATGTATACAAATAGAGTATGCACGTGTGAGACTGCTTACCTTTTCCTAAATAAATTTTTTTCCCAATTTTTATTGATACATGTATATTTACATGATATGACTTGATATGAATGATTTGCTTTGCCTTAAAGCTATGAGTGAAAGGGGATTAGATCTCAATTTGGCAGAAAGGCTGCCTTCTAGCTAAAGGGCTAGAAAGGACTATGGGACATTGTCTGGAGGAAGAAATGTACTAGTGGACTAGAGAGTAAAAGGGAGCTGCACTGCTATCCCTTCACAATTGAGTAAAACTGTGGCAGAATGAAATGTGAAGTTCTTTTTCTTTTCTCCTCTTTCCTTGCTGTAAATGTGAAGTCCACCTGCTGCTGAAAGGAGATGTTTCTCATGTCCATTTAAGTCCCATGCTATGTGATTCTGGACCTGCTGATGTAGTTTATGACACCTGGTAACCAAGGTGAACCTCAGATACCTGAGCTCCTCAGCCATAGTGTGAATGCTGGCTGGAAAGGACTGTGGATGGAATGACATTTTCCCAAAATCCCTGAATACCATTTACCTATTCAAATGTCTGTAAAAGCTTCAATTCCTGCTCATTATTAATAATTTTCTCTACAAATGACATAAAAAACCAGACTGGAGAAATCTTATGGCGATGACAAGAACACTACAGAAAATATTTTTAGTCATTGTGTTGTGTATATTTATATAATACAGCATTATAGTATATAATACAGCATTCTCATTATCTCACTAAGCAAAACTAACAAGTAGTTAACTATAGAGAAGACAAATGTAGGAAGAAATCTTTATTTAGGAAAATGACCATATACTTACTTTAATGTGTGCACTTCAATGTCATTATATATCTAAAGGAATAGAAACTTTAGGAATAGGAAAAAGTAAACATGACACCATGTGGATAGCATAAGAATATGTATTTTTACAACACATTTTAAAAAGACAACAAAAACATGATGAACTATGTGATGGACAGTGAGATCATAGTCCAAGCCCAGAGAAGACTGAAAATTCAACTTCTGCAAAAAAAAAATTCTGTATTTATAACATACTAAAATTAAAATAGTTGCATATGTATTGGACCTCTTAGCAATCATGAAATACTTGTGGATGCAAGAATTGGATTCCCGTTTACAGGAATGTTTTGGCTATGCTTAGGTATTTTTTAGGGAGTTTAGAAATCCAAAGAACCTTACCTAATCATTCCAATTTTGACTTCTCTTTACTGCATGTGTTGTAAAGAAATGTTGAGATAACTTCTCCAAAGATGCCACCAAAAAATCGTGTCATCAATGTCCCATTAATATTTTTATGAAATATCCATAGATTTACGAAGTCAATTAAAAAACTTTAAATTGGAAAAAAATTACAGAACTTAGTAGTAACTTTGCCAGAAAAGAAATGAATTTACATATTGTCAAGACGTGGTGCATGATACCACAGTGGACAGTTTTAATTACCAAATCTAATGCTCAATCAATAGGCAGAGAAATTCTGTTTCAACTATTCAAATTTTTCTGGTTTTATGCCAGCAGGAAATACAGCCCAAGTCCCCATTCTACCTAAATTTCTGCAGTAAGTAGGAATATGTAGTATAAAAAGAGAATTACAGGTTCATTAGGCAATACTACCTTTACATCTCAAAGATCAAATAGTTGTAAGAAAGAGCTGCAGGCCATGCCTGAATGCTATTTTTCTTCTCTCCGGGCCCTGTAAGATCTTATTTTCTTTTGGTGCTCTACTGTACTGATAAAAAGACAAATCTCTTGCCGCCGTTCTTTTCAAGTGGGGATAAAAAAAAAAAAAAAA
>VXBQ01003828.1:63035-88945 GCA_013400175.1 Phainopepla nitens
CTAGTGCCACCTATTTGTACAATTTGAAAACAAGTAGCAATTTGGCTCACCACGCGTAGGATGGAGTGGAAGATATGACCTCTTGAGTATCAAAGGAGGAAATGAGTCTTTTTAAGATTATTTTTTGATTTAAAAAAAAAATTAAATATTTAAGAAAATGACGATCAGTTCTTACTCATTCAGTACTTAGCAGAAACATGTATCCTCTCCTGCTTCAGGAGGCATTTAAGGAATAAAATAGAGTTCAAAATTAAGTTAATTCATAAGTTCAATTAAATGAGGCCAGTGTATACCAGAATAGCTGTTGATAGGAAGGGTGAAAGAAGAAGTAAAAGTTCTTGGGAAATATCAAAGAAGGATGATAACTGGCAAAAGAATTAAAAGTAGTGAACTGTCACATACAGCTCAATATCTACAGTTTTGATTTCTTGCTGTGGGATGCTTCCTTGATTCCAGAAGGTATGGACAACAAAACTGAAAGCAGTAGCAGAAATTAAGCAGTCATTAGTATTTTACAATGGTCTCATCACTCTAATGCACTCCTGTCCATCCTTTAAGATTCTAGCCATAACAAGTGTTTCTTTCTCCTTTACCACCCAAGAAAACACAGCACCTTCTGAGAGCAATTGATCTCAGCAGTCAAACTCCTTATCTTTGGAAGGAGATCTCTTTCTCCACTGACCTCAGAAGAAGACTAGATTACTAGTTCGGACTAGACATGTAACTTCGAGATGGTTAATGGTAGATGAACCTGACTGCTGAGGTGAGAATACAGTTTAAAAAAAATAAAAAGAAAGAAACAAACAAACAAAACCCAGAACAAAACCAAACACAAACAAACAAACAAATACAAAGTAACTGCGCACACCACCCTCATTACGTAAGGTATATAAGTACATGTTTAGGTTCAAGAATGAGTATAGCCTTACCAAAGTCAACTAAATTGTTCATTAAAGATATTAGAAGGGAAAATTAAATATTTACAGCACTTTTCAAACTGTTTTCATTTAACAAATTTCAAATTGGGGTGATTTTCATTTTCCTGAAAATATTCATGATGTGCTAATCAATGGTTCTATAAAAAGTTATTAAAATATTTACTGAAGTCCGTTTTTAGTTAAAAAAATTAAATTTATTAACCATTTGAAAAAACTTTTTCTGATTTCTAGAACTACTGATTAAATTTTGAGGTGAAATTAATTATAAACAACATAAAGAAATCTATGCTTGCACAGGATTTTTTTTTGCAACTGAAGCAACATTTTAATGGAAACATATAAGACACTTGGGTCATCTTTACTATTTATACTCTTGAAACTCAGCACTAGTAAATAATTCTACTGAATTGGGATTAGAACCTAAAGTTCTATATAGAAATTCATATCTGGAGAAAGCCCAGTGGTAAAGTCAATTAAAAAGTATTTCACCCACTCAGCATAGGACAGACAAATGGGAATTCACACAAGTATGTTAGGAGTTTAATCTCTGCTTTAATTTTTTCCTACTACTTTTCATGAACCAGCATTGTCCTTTGATCATCATTAAGATTTTACCTTCTCCTAATATGCATTGTTTATTTTGGTTATTTAAAATATCTTTGTCAGAAAAATGAAAAAGCACAACCAGGAGAGGAAAATTTTAAATAGAGAAAACGAAGAAGCAGAGCTGCCCAGGATGAAGGTGGAGAACACATGCCAGAAAATCAAAGTGGAAAAGGAGGGAACAAGAACCAGACTGGTAGAAAGAAGCAGGCTGGAGAGTAACAGCCTGTTTTCTCTCCCACTGTAGTTGGTGGAGAAAGTCCTGTTGACTCAAAAAAGGAAAAGATCATACCATCTTTACAGCATGTGTTTATTCTGCTGTCAGGTTGGTATTCATGCTTTTATGTAAGTCTAAATCCATGACATAGTGCTCCCTTCATTTTATCTAGAATCTCCTCCTTTAAGTTCCTATGTGTTTGTTTTTTTTTTTTTGTCCTCATGGATGCTAGCTATACTGAATTCAGTTACACTGCTGCTTGTATATTTGATTAAAAGATAGTTGTCTGAGTTATTTGAAGTCCTGCTAGGAGAAAGACTTCATTGTTCAAGGGTTATTATTACTCTGTCTCACGCTCTATTTCTCTCTTTCTCTCCTAAGGTACTGCAGTGCCTATAATGAAGTGAATCCAAATGACTACTTTGAGACTGGCAAAGAACCTGACATGCACACAAAATATTCTTTTAACATTGGTGTGAACTAATCATCCAAAGGGGTTTTCTATTTCATTTATGGGATTTGATTCTCCCATGTGTTTTTCTTTTAATGTGATCGTACTGATGCAAAAGCAGAAGCACTGGTAAAAAGTCTGGCATGCTTTCAGTCTGCAGGACTTCATAAAATTCCAGAAAGGCTGAACTAGCCTCTAGCTGATAATGAGGGCAGTCTGATGGAGTAATAGCAACACAGAAGTCATTAGCACCTATAGGGCAAATTCCCTCCTGCGTTCCTTTTTTTCACTACACAAATTCAAGGAGGTATGGGCTTCCTTCAGCAGGTGTAAAGGAGGTACAGCCATGTGACCACCTGACACTTGAGTTTCTGTTCCCTTTGTGCTGATTTGATTATCACAAGTAACTGGTAGGTTAAAGGCTCTGCTGTGAAGTACTAAATCAGATGATGATATTTTGTCAGTAAAAGAAAGCTTAGGTGTAAAGTCACACAATTTAAGGTTTTAATATAAACTTCACAACTCAGGATGACATTCAGTTTTCCTCTTTATTATTTCTTGGTTATTTTTTTAGCAAGTCCCCCAAAGAGTGAAATTGGCAGAGAAGCCTAAGCAGAGCTATCAGCAGATCCTGACAATATTTCTTCTAGAATGAGCTACACTTTCTTTCTGAATGTTGTGATCAGTACTGTCTCCAACTTCCACTACTTGTCACACAGTCTTTTCATCAGCCTTCCTCATCCTGTTACCTTAATTAGTTTTTCTCATTCTTTTTTTTTTACTTATTCTGACCTCTCCCTGGCTCTTGACACACTTTTACAATTAAATGTTTTTTAAAAAAGCATTTCTAAAAAATCCACAAAGTAACGTTGTTTCAAGTGAACTTAGTCCTCTTTTTCTATGTTTTGACTTCCCATTCCCTAGAACAATTTACCAGGCAAGCTTCAGGCCTGGAGCAATGATGTTGTACTGTTCTTCTGTACCAGATCACAAGCATGGATTCAACCACGCTTTTGAAACCAAATTGTGACCATAAATTCTGTGTAGAATTGTGCATATATCTGAGGAAAGACTTTTAGGTGTCTGGTACCTATCATTTTGAGTGTACAACCTGACACACGTAGGCTTAATGTAAGGAAGGATAGGAGTGGTACAACCTTTAGCTTTCAGATTTTGCTAGAACATTTTTCCCCACTGAAGTTATATCAAAAAATATAAGAATAATCATACTGGAAATCTGAGCACAGGTCTACCCATGCCTTAGTCCTCTTAAGCTTTAAAATGATTGAACAAAGAGATGTGGGATTTCATCTGTTGTTTAAAATTTCCTAAAGGTAAGATTTCTGACCATATGCCCTATCCTTCCCATTGTACTGACCTGTAGTGCAACAGGAGGACTAGTCTAGATAATTGGAAGCAAACTTTTACAATACATTAATATGCTTTTGAAGGTATACACGTGGAAATATATGCTATGATGTAAGCTATGTGGAGAAGATGAGTGAGTATTGGCTTCACATTGTTATAAGCTGTTCTGTGTACCTGGACCACAAGGTGAAATTCACATCTCAGGAGGATGAAACAGCTTTTAGATTGCTGCAATGGTTAAAGAGTATTCACCCAAAAAAAGAGGTTTTCAGTATGAACAACCTACTTCAGACACATAGACTAATAATACTTCACTTCTAATTTAAAAACAAGGAGGAATTTTCCTTCACTCCTTTCTTTGTCTCCCACTAAAATAGAGATTAATTGTATGGGGTTTTTACCAGACAAATTACACTTCAAAAGGTTCTAGAAGTACTCTAACAGTGGCAACATCCTCTGCAGGGACCTTAAGTCCAGGCTATTTAATTTTTGCAGTCTCTGAGGAGACAGGCCTAGATTGAATATAAACATTTTTCACTGTTGTAGTTTGCTTCCAGATTCACAAAATTCTAGGACAATCCTAATAGCAAGTATAGACCTAAAATTAAGTCAAGTTATTTTATGTAAAGAGAGTTCATCTACACTAAATGGGGAAGGAGAACTACCATGTTTTCAAATAATACACGGGTTTTTTTAAACTTTCTAATAATTTTCCCAATCAATGTTCAATTCATTTTACATACATCAGAACAATGGTGGCATACTACTGTTCCCCTTTATAAATAGACGCATTCTCCTGCGCAACCTTCCAGCCTATCAAATCACAAAAGACCTCGTTTTTTGAAAATTTGTGTTTCAAAAAACATCAAAAGACAAAAATCCTTTGGGAAAATTATACCTCATTCCATAACTTCTTTTGTCACTAAATAGAACCTTAAATCTCTTCAATGCTTTTATAAGGAGCTTTGCTTCTCAGATGCGTTAAACCCACCCACTTCCTCTCCATATGCTATTGTCATCCCCTTTGAGGTTTGTTTCCCTGTTTGTCCTTTTCAAATGCTAGCATCTCTAAAAAGAATCTTTCAAAGACTTTGTACTCAAGCCTTGATAGAAAAGAATCTTCTCATCGATACAGCTGCCCATGCTTCTTTCACTCTTTTTGAAAAGGAATCTAAAAGATAACAAATATTAAGCTACTAAAATGGACTTTGTTTCAAAGCATCGTCTTTGTTTACCTCCAAGAGTTTAAAAAGAGGATGATGTTCCCCAGGAAAGTGCTTCCTCCCACTGAAGCTGACAGGAATTGTGTTTTTAAAACTGGTAGAAGTAGAAGTTGCCCTAGACTGCTTTGTACAGGTCAAGGATGTATTCTATAACTATATAGCCCAAGACAGGTTTATGCAAAACTTCATGGGCAACAATAGGAAAATATCGAATTTGGTTTTTGCAGTTTAGAAATGGAAATAATTTTCTGCATATATACTAGCTCCTGTACTCTAGGTAAAAGTCTCAAACTTCCATGTATATGCTTGCAGATCATAGGCTGGATTTGTAGCCCAGGTAAAGCAGTGTAAATCAAGAGTAATTCCATTACAGTAATTAAGTTAGTATACCAGTATAAGCCCGGAAGAAGTGTGTGAAGATTGAAATTCTGTAATTGCATTTGTTTCCAGAACAGATAGAGCATCATTGGTATTTAAAAGGACATTGTCCAATAAATTACTACCAAATGAAACACTGAAAAAAAAAAAAAGCTTACAAGATAATAATCAGTGTAAACCTCTTTTAATAACAATTTTATTTATTTAAACTTTGCTGTAAAAATATGGAGGCTCAAAATCTCTAATAACTGCACAATTTGACATTGTCAGATCGCCAGTTCATGCGAAAAATGAAGCCAAGAAAATTAATACAATTTAATAAATCGGTGAAAAGGCAGAGATTTTGAAATTTATTCTGGTTTTTACTAATTTGGATTTTTTTAGATCTTTTTAAGGTCTTAATATCTAAAAAAATCATTTAACCAGGGAGTTTTGAAGTTTCAAGTAGGATTTGTATAAACTCGGAGCGACTTTATCCGCATCTGTGTAAGTCAACCCCCTTGTAAATTAAACCTAAAGGATCTGAGCGTCCAAGGTTAAAAAGAAATTAATCAGGAAATAAGCCCAAACAAAAAGTAAATGATAAAAAAGAGATGGCTGAAGCAGCAAGCCGTTCCAAACTGCTGTTACTGAAATAGATGTGGATATCTGATCAACCAGAAAGCACCAAATTATTTTGTGCAAAATGTTTAACTCTAATTAATCTAATTTCTAGTTGAACTTAAAAAGACAGTCCAGAATTTTTTAGTCTGGAAAGTAACTTTTTTTTTCCTGTGAATTATGAGATTAGGCCAATATATACTTTATATATTTTTCTGTTTTTTACTTTTCTTTATTTTGAAACTGACTGCAAGTTCCTTTTTATCACAACAAAATGCTTAACCAGGACACACATTACATTACAAATTAATGAGATTTAACTCTAATTAATTAAATAATCAGAAATATTATCATTTCATACTAAGAATTTTATCAGTCATAATAATTTCTACAATATGTTTCAAAAACACGATCTCAGTTTTGAATTCTAATATTTGGTTACCTTTGACCATTGACTGGCAAATGCTTTGAACTTTCCAGTTTTTAAAGCCTCCCTCTTCTTGAATATTCTTTGCTTTTCAGTAAGTAGTCATTGATGCAATTTTACGTTACCCTTTTCAGTCCCTAGTTCATTAACTATTTCTCATCCTGTTTTAGATGGGTTGTCAGTTTCTAATAATTTTCTATGTGATAATAGACATTAGTTTTTATTTCTGTCAACTTCCAGATTAAGGGATCAAGCTAAGGAGAAACTTTTGGATTAAGGGATAAATTAAGGAATAGTCACTTGAGCAATTAAATCAGCAAATTAGCAAAATATGTGGATTTACTAGCTTTGGTTCTTGGACTTATTTCAAGACTAAAGGTGAATGGGTTAAAGGAAGGGAAATATAATCTTTGTGTTTTCTTAACCCCTGGATTTATTAGAAAGATAACCTGCCATTGGAGAAAACCTAAAGTAACATCATGACATTCTAATTTGCACCATCTGTTGATAATTGCCAATTCTCTAACATGTCAAATGTGAAAGACTGAGAGGATTGAACAAAGATGGATATGCTTCGTGCATGCCAATCAGTATTCTTTGTAGAAGGGGGAAATTACAAATCTGAAAAAGAACCTACTTCAGGAGCAATAACAAAAATAGCAGCATGAACTACTAAATTGTCACAAAACAAGGTGGAGAGAGGAACATCTGTCTCCCCATAATTTGTTACAGCAGCCACAGAACATTTCTGTACTTTGTACTTTTCCTCAGGGATGATATTTAACAGAACAGACCCTATGAAAACTAGACATGTTTTTTCTTAGTACTGAAAATATTTCCTTGAGGATACAAGTTTAACTCTTCTCTTAAAGGATGTACCTGGACAGCCAGGTATCTCTTCTTAGACCAGCAAAACTGGAATTTATGCTATCAAGGTTGAACTTAGGGTTGCTTACTACCAATCTCCATTGTTAAACAGATGGAGCCAGATGAATCACTCAGGTAAATCAATTAAACAACTTTTAGGTGCAACAACAATATGAGGATCTCTGTAAATTCAGGTATATTTGTTGTCTTCATCTTATTTTCTCAGGCTGTCAATAGACACTGAAGAGGTCTTTAATTCCAGATGTTACTTTTCCTCAGCTGGAGAGTACAGTATTAAAGCCCAGCAAATGTACTAGCTCCCACAAACACTGCCTAATCTGTTTTAAATATAAATAATCTGAGTTATTCTGAAGAGTTTAAATAGGAAGCACCCCTATCCTTCTTTCTATTTGCACAATTGAGAGGGTAGGACCTCTGAAGGGTGAGCATGAAGGAGCATGTTTGGGCATTCTACTTGTAAGAACAAACTTTAATCTTCTCTCTTCAGTCTAACCCTATACCCTGAACAGCAGGAGCTGCTAGTATGACTACTAATGCTATTTTAAAAAAAAAAATCTTTGAAAGAACACTTTTGCCAGCCATATTTTGACATTTTCTAGAGAACATCAAATTTAGTTCCCTTAAACAAGCAAAATAGTTCCTCAATATGCCTGTGGCTTTTCTTTGTTGTTAAAACTAGTGTATGAGACTTGAAAGGAAAGAGATACACAGAATTTTCATATTTTAGAAACGAAATAATTCTTTGTATCTTTTCTGTTCTCTGGTGTACATATATGTAAATGGTTTTGTTTCTATGTATGAACATATATAAAGACTCTAGCTAAATTGCATAGGTTTAGGCTGATGATATTAATATACAAAAAGACCCAGACTCAGTTGCTAAAGTTGCTTTTATATTTCTGTATGAGCAACACAATTTATAGAAAAAAGAAGTTCTTTGATTCTCCTGTCTGTTTTTCTTGTTCTGTGTCTGTATGAGGAAATCTGGTTTAGAAAATTTTCGCAACTAATATAATGTAAATACAGTAAGAAATGTGTAAACTAAAGAAAAATAGTCATGTTAACAGCCTAAAAGAGTCTTGTACTTGGAAAGATATGAAAACCTTGCTCATGTCTGAAGACAGGGAGCATGGAAACAACTACTGACAACTGAAGGTGAAAGAAAATATATTATTTCTGTTTACTTACCCTTGGTAGAGTTTAAATTGTTCCAAGATGAAAGAGTTTTTGTTGGTATTGAGCTGATTTAAGTCTGTTTGCTCTGCTGCTGCTCTTTTTATAGCATCTGCAACATTAGCTTCTGCTTAAGAAATTGTTTGCTAGTGGACAATAGACTATCAGCTAATGCCAGAAAGAGCAAAGAAAGATATTGTATAACCAATACTCAGGTAGAGATTTATTGATTCTCAATTTTTGACTCCTGCCATTGCCTAAAGCAACTACACATCTGCAGCCTGACCACTAAAATTATGATAATCTCACAAGTTAACTAGAGATCAGTTCATTCTATATTTAAAGAAGAGACTTATAGTGTGTATATATATCCTATAAATACATATATATATATATATATATATATCTCCTATACTTAGAGAAGATGTCATCATATTCTTCAAAATACTAAAAAGTAATTTATATGGACGCACTCTGCTCTTAATATTGCCACAGAATGAATGAGTAAGGAGGAATTTAAATTAAGGTCTTACAAAATGCACTAATGTAGATTGTGTCAATATACTCCTCCACTTGTACCAAATACCAGGTTTTTTTCCTATTAAAAAAATGCCATTTTTCTATCTGTGGACTCCTCTCTGTCTCCCTGAAAACAGCAGTACCTACCTCACCAGTCAGTCAACAAATCAACATGAAGCTCTGAATGTTTCAATGGTTTTGCATAAGTAGTTTAACTAGAAACTGTTCGATTTACAAAAACCCCAGTGATTATCTATGTCTTGTATTCAATTCACATTATAAATACAGATAAATGAAGACTCTGTTTGTTGTTAAGGTTCTCATTTTTGAAAGGTCAACTGCTGATAAAATACAAGAATCAGAGAGCGAAACCAGCTAGTCCATAGCATTCAGGAACTTGAGTGGAAAGAGGATCCAAACTTTATTTAACCAAAGGAGAAAAATCATCTGAATCATATAAGGAACTCAAAAGTGCAGGAAGACAAATCCTTTAGTGCTCCAAATCTAACTGGGTAAATAAATACGTAGAGAAATATGAGAATTAAAACAGATCAAATACAAACAGAAAATAGAATATGAAGGTGCAAACTGAAATTTAAAAAGTGAGAAAGTGGGAAGGTTTACGCTCCTGTGCTCCCTATACAGTGTTTATGAGTCAAGCCATAAGAAATTGCTTCAATCTCATAAATAAAAAATATTAAGAATAGAAGAATCAGTAGTAATAGGCCACAAGAGTAGGAAGATATCTATTTAAATTAATATTTTCCTCATTTTTCCATGAATCTTATGATGATGCTGAACATGAAAACACCGGTATGATGATGAGTGTGTGAACCGTGGTTATTATCCATTATAATGGACATTACTGCAACTGGGATAGGTCCAAAATATGAAGGTCTTAAAGTATCCAAAGCAGAGGAACAAAGCCTTTTTTATCCCAGAATTCAGAGAAAAATGAAACATAGAAATGCAGACTTCACAGCTAGATTTTATATTTTTTTTTTTTTTTATTTGCTGGGTTGTTTCATATCAGTGAAGAATAGAAGATAAGGTGTGAAAAGGAGGGCAGAATGACAACCCATTAGTCTGATAAATAATAATATTCAAGGCTTCTTCTGAAAGACATTTTGAAAGAGTAAGATATTGCCAGTCTAACCTGATAGAATGCATTACAGAATGATTGATTTTTGAGATGGGAAAAAAGAACAGATCTTATCAGTCTGATACCACACAGGAATTGTTAGTTAAGAAGAGGAATAAAAAAAGGATTAATCTGGGAATTATAAAGTGGAGAAGGGACTAAAGGAGGGGTGGCAATAGGAGTAAAGAATAGGGATGAACTCAGGTGGAGGGAGGCTGCAACTGCAGTTCCTCAGTGATTGGTCTCTTGAGTGGTTTCATTAATATTTTCTTTAATAACCTTGACAGAAATATGATACTGAGTTAAATGAAATATGCAACTTGTTAGGAAAGTTGGGATATCCTGCAGAAAGAATTGGATGACCGTGAATACTGGAAAAATAGGAGCAGAATGAAATTCAATATAAGAAATATATGGTTTTGCATTTAGGAATTAATAATAACATTTTTTTTCAGTAAATCAGAGATTCATTATTTGGAAATAACTGAGCAAGAAAATCTGTCTCTACATGTCACAGATGACTATGTACCATCACAGCAGTACGACCATGAAAAAGAAAAATGTGATCCTACAAAGTATCATTTGAAGTGTTTTTGGAGGAGACAGGCAGGAATCAATGCCATTGTATAAGGCAAAAGCGAAATCTCATAAAAAACAATGTATGTAATTCTGATCACATACAATCAAAAAAAGATGTATTGAAACTGGAATCGGTTGGAAAAAGGTGTGTGAGGTCAGGAGAAATTCTTCTTACAAAAAGAAACAAAATATTATTGGATATTTATTAATGTAGTCATAGAGAAGAAGGTCAAGAAGAACTGAAAATATACACAAGGTGTGAACACTAAATAAAAAAAAAAAAGTTAAACTCTTTAAGTGATAATATTGATTCAGGATTTAAACAAAACAAAAGACAATTAGCCAGGTCATGACATAGGCAAAAAAGGCAAATAAGATTTCTGCCATAAGAACAATGATTTATCTACAGAAAGAGCACAACCCCAAAAAAGTCTGACCTATTTTTAAAATGGGATTTGTTTAATTTATTAAAATTATTATACATTATAAATACCTGTAATATTACGAGCAGAACTACATTTCAAAAATTAATTTCATCCTAGTTCTATGTTCCTAAGTGTTTGCTGACTTACCAGTGAGACAGACTTATCACCAGCTAATATAAATCAAAATGGCAGATTTCAGCCCTTAATCGTTCTGCCAAAGGAAATTCCTAATCAACACCAGCAGCACATGGAATATACAACTTTCTGTTGAATTAGATGTCGCATGTCAATTGGAATTGGAAATCTTTGTTATGTTAAGGTATTTCCAATTTTTATTTATATATTAAAAGAAAAAAAAAGAAAAAGAAAAGGCTCTTGTTGGTCTGTATTCAGTTCCATTTTGCTACGGCATGCCCCTTCCAATTTTTAAAAGGTAGGTGTATAGGGTAAGTTGGTAACTGGCATGATTGCAGGTGTGAAAACTGTCACAACAGTTTCAGCACTTTCCAGGGACTCCAGTTAGATCTAGGTATGACCCTTTGGGAGGGTAGGAACCATCTGCTTCTAATGGGATAAAGCTTCTGTTTCTAACCCTGCAGGGCTGCAAGATATTGAACTTATAGTCTTTCTTATATTTAAGGCAGAGTGCCTTTTGAAAGGAAGTGTGGGAGAAAGAAGGAAGTAATTCTCTGGCAGTTATTGCTTGAAGTGACTCTGAATTTAAGTAGGGTACAAATAATCCATGAAGAAATTATATAATACAGGAGGGAATAAAACACTGTATTAACTATTAAGTTATATTACAGTCCTCCAAAATCAGGGCATAGATAAACTCATGACACGTTTGTCACTCACAGAGCTGATTTGACAGTCTATTCAGTGGGAGAAAATCGGTTTTAGATATGTGAATTCATGGGGACAGTGTGACAAAAAATTCAGATATCTGTAGATAGTTAGATAATGAGGACTGAAAAAGATAAGCTTAACTAAGTAAAATTTTCAAAGGAAAATGCAGACTGTGTAAAAAAACCAGTAAGATCTCAATTAACCAGAGAATAAAATTAAATAAGTCAAACCAGAAAAGGTAAATTAAAAAGCAAAGTAAGATGCTATTCCCCTCTATGGAAGCTTGAGTATAAACTGAAGAGGAATCCAGCTGACTAACAGAGGTGATGAAGGACTTCTTTTCTAGAAAAAGTGAAGAATTGGTTCTTGCAGGGGGAAGTTTCAGAGATACCTGAATTCCCTGCACCCACAGTGGTGGGAGGTGATGTCTCTGGAGGCTTGGAGAGGGATGTGCTGTATGCTTCACTTCAGATCCTGTTGCAGGTGAGAGAGCTTTTGCTGGCAATGTTCTGCATACTACTAATATTCTATATTGGCAACATCCAGACAAAAAGATGCATCCTTCCATCATGTGATCCTGAAATTAGGATTTAGCTCTCCTCACCTCTTTTCCTCAGAATTCAGGAACAAAGGGGAAACATTCATTGCCTTCATCATTTGGGATCTGTCTTGGCTGCCTCTGCCAAAGTGCTGGCCCTTTATACTGAAAGCTAGCAGTAAGAGTAGCCCTAAAAGATGAAGTAGGACACCAGTCCCAGAGTAGAGACAACGACTGCATTTTCATCTAGTTCTTTTCTTGTCAGATAAAAACCAGTCTTCCTTTTGTCTCGCCCCATGACTTTTAACTGCTTGATTGTAAACAAGCTGAGTGTTGCAAAACTGCACAGATCTGAGAGTTTGGGCACTTTGCCAGCATGTAAGTGTTCCATCCACTCTTGTGAGTAGCTTAGGACTTAGAACAGGATTCTGACAGTAGTCTGTATTAACCCTTTATAGGAAAAAAAATAAATTCAATCAACAGACAGCATGGCCAGAGGATGCTAAATATAATCTCATAGTTCATATTTGTCAAGCTTCTCTAAAGGCTTTGGCAGAGTTTGCATGTCTACTTGCACTGCCTGGTGTGAATGCAATTCGTATATCTGGGCAATTAAAATTAAGCACCCAGGGGGCTTTAATCTGAGAATGAAAATACTCTATTTAAATGCCTTAGGAATTAAACTATTTCAAAAAGTACGAGAGTATTGGATTTCTTTTAGGGACTGTGATGTTTAAGGCAGAGTGTATCTCACCTAGAATTCCTAGACTTGGATTTTCAAAAAAAACTGCAAAAAGGTGCACACTAAGAATGGATTTTAAAAGTAAGTTGACAGGTTTCCCATTTCTTGCATATTAATGAGGTCCTGTAAATAGGCTTTATTCACTGTAGAAACAACAAAACTTTATTTAACATAATTTTCTGTTTTATTTAAAAAAATATAAAACTGTGTATCTTTACTTGTGTAAGCATGCATGTGAATAATAATATACTTTTATGACATAAGTTTAAGAGACGAATAACCTACATAATTTATTTACTATGCAGTTGAGAGCAATCTTTTAATTTTAAATACAAGGCAACTAGGAATGGATTAATGAAGCCTAATAATAAGAGAAGAAAATTAATGATACATGTGGAGATGATACTCCACAACACAAGCCAGCAGGGAACTATTCTCTATTAGAAGACCGAGTTCTGTGAAGGTTCAATGATGCAAGTGAATGCATTATAATATTACCAGATAGGTACAGTTTGCAGAACTGTGGAAATTCTGTTTTCTTACAGGATATTATTGACAGATATTGGAGAGCTCACCCTTTGACCCTGCTGAAACCCCCGAGACAATCATCTTTCCCAAACATCAAAACAATAATATGCAAGGTTACAAGAAGAACAACAAAATTGTCAGAAACATGGAATTCCTACACTAAATGAAATTATAAGAGCCTAGTCTAGTAGGTCCCAACCTTGTAAAGAGTTCACATTCCTACGTTTAGCTGTGCGAATAGTCATATTGATTTCATATTCAAAAATCTTCATGGGATTAAGGTTTAAATTGGGGTCAGATGTCTCTGGTCACTTTTGTTGCCCTTCTTGAACTCCAAGGCACTACTCACATGCTCAAAATTAGATATTTGCAAGGTCAGAGTCTCAGTCTGGAAACAACTGAAGTAAAAGCAGATACAATATAGAAGTAATTATGTATGGTACAGTGATTAAAAACCTTCTTTTTATATCCTGTTATGAAGATGCTTACACTGAGTTGCATAAAAAGATCTTGGTGAATGGTCCCTCAAGAACATATTTCCTGATACCAGTTTGGATTCTGTCTCATGAGATTTAGAAAAGGAAATTGGGATAGGCTTGTAGCAGAGATTTTCATGCTAGTCTTCAGGCATATGACTACTTAATAAGTTTAATAACTCCCAGTTCTATACATTAGATGAAGATGTGTATGTTTCACATGTCCAAAGTAATCAGGGCACATAAAAGAGGACACAAAGCTAAAATGAGGTGGCTAGATCTCTGGCAGCCTGAACTACTCCAATTGCTGGTCCTGCTTTATTCTACACTGTTGGGTAGGATTTTGAGTTCCCTTTTTACCCCAGCGCTGGTGTTGCTCCATTTCTGGCTTTATGAAGGTCCTTCAGTGCACTGATCAATCTCTTTTATTGTCTAATTTTCTGTAGTATATTCACTTCATGCAAGAAAGTCTCCAACAAGTACCAGCGCCTTTCAAAGGAAATTATAGGAATATCTGAAGGGAAGAAAATGGAGTACAAAATTTTCCTGTTTTGGACTTGGAATATCACAAGACTCTTGAAGAGCTCTATTTCATCAGAAACTCCCAAAAGATGTACTCCTCCAAGGACATAAGAATCACTATTGCTTATATCTGTTCAACTTTCAGAAGTATTCATGTGTCTTGGATTAAACATTAGCATTAAGATTGGTGTCTTAAATATGGATATTTTCCCTCCTCTGCCTTTTTTATCCCACCTAAAGAACTCACAAGGAATATATAATTCCCACTCCCTGCTTTCCCTTTCCCTTCCCCCTTTAGTAAAGCAGTATAAACAATCATCTACTATGTTAATGGAAACCACCTGGTTAGAGGGGGGAACACTTACATTTCTACCTGATGAAGCTGTTTCACTCTTTCTGGATCATTTATACTCCCTTAAGAAGGGGGTGATCCCACATTCCAGGTGAGTGCTCCAACTGGCAGGCTGGCAAATTATTCTGCTCTACCTCTGGCTCCTCTGTTATTCAATTATTTCCTGGTAAATGAGACGGAAGAGGCTGAGAAACTCCCATCCTGGAATACATTATCAGTGGTACCCCCGGGCAGCTTGGGTTCAGTCAGAAGAAAATTCAAAATTTACCTTCTTCATATCTCACCAACCACCGAATTGCCCCTTTAACATCACAGCAGCTTTGCCTTTCTTATAGCCTGGCTACACAGTGTATCTATCCAGGTAAAATTGTTCTAAAAATACTTTTTTTAATAAATCAAGCTGAGATTTAAGCAGGATCTTGGCACCTCACTCTTTAATGCTAACAGAATTAAATGATTGTGCATGCCTGGATTAAGTGGCTAGAAGAACCTCACTAACGGGAATTTAGGTGCTCAAGGGCTTTAGCACTGGCTCCTGCAGTAAGAGGTGGAGGGTTGTGAAACCCAGTAGTGCTATGAAGTAAGGTGTGCTTTACCACTCAGGTATGAAATCCTTGTAGTGTGCATCAGTGTTTCATCTGGAGAGCAACCTCTTGTCTCAGGAATATAATTAATAGAACACAATATTGCATCTTATTTTTAGGGAAATTATATTTAATAATCCAATAGAGATGACAGGTATGACCGAGTTCAGCTTGCAATTTTCTTTAGCTAAGAACTGCTTTAATGACTCTGACGATAAAACAATCACTGATCTCTAGTTATAGAGGAAAAATTTTTTTGTGTGTGGCAAGGTAAAATCATTGGGGTTACATTCTCTTTCCCTGAGCAGTTTTATTGAAGGTTCCACTATGTTTCTTCTTCTGTTATACTTTTGGAATCAGTATCCCTATGTGGATGCACCCATCTTCTGCATTGCTTTCGGAAGTATGAGCTAACAAAAAAACGGGCAAGGATATTATGAGTTATGTTTAAAAATGTACTGAGAAATTTAAGGACAAAATCAGTGTACTTGAATTTTGGTAAGGTGCTTGTCTATTCATTTTATTGGAATTCAAATAAACTCCAAATATAAGTAATTGAGAAACACAGATTTCCAGAGAGTCTGTGAAAAGCAAACACAGAAGTCATGTAAGCACTTTTGAAAATCATACCCCATAGATGGGATCCATCCCTCTTAGTGCATCTATCTAACAGCTAGCCTAGTCTAAGAAAACTGTCAGGTCTCCTTCTGTAATCATTGAAGAGCAAGGGCCATATCCAGAAGGCAACTTTTCTCATTTCTAAGTCTCCATGGAAGGGGAGGAGAATTCCAAGAAGAAGTCTAATTTTTATTTGATCACTTTTAGATGGGACAAGTCCCACATCTGACTTTCTATAGCACTCAATCCTTGTCAAGGTTAAGAGGATGAATATTCTCTGTCTTTTTAAAAACTAATGACCAAAACTTAAGTGTGTTTAATTCACTTGTACTTCATTCCTCAGTGCAGACTCCTGCTGGTACAGGCTCCTGACACGGTGGTCATTGTGCTAAATCACTCAAAATTTGTCAAGCTTAGGATGATTATTGTGGGAAGTGGGGAGTCCACACCTGTTAAAAGTTCAAAGATTCTTAGGCTGATATTCTTAATTTTCTTTGTTTTTTTTTTAGATGTGTAACAAGGTCAATAGCATATATAGTGTAAGACAATATTTAAAAGTAAAAAAAGGTTAATATTGGTTTTCATTATTGTATTATTTTACACTTAAGAAAACTACATATATGTTACATATAATGCTAATTTTTGCTGTGTTCTTAAAATGCATTTTTCTCAAAGTATTCTTCCAAGTTTTTCAGCCCAAAGCAAAAAAGCAGTGTACATATACTGACTTATAATCAAAAAATATTTACAGGTGCTCCTCATCTTATTCATGCATTGGTTAAAAGCATCCTTTAAAGCATTTATAAAGCTTCGTAATCAATGCAAATACTTAGTAATAAGCATCTTCATATAACACAAAACACTCTGGCACTTTGTAATACCTTTTGCAATCTGTATTTCTTTTGTGCTCACAGCTTCACAGCATTGTTATTTGTGTACATGGTTATATCTGAATCTAGATGCAGCTGTGTGCAGGATTCAGCTGACAGTAGCATAAAATGTATCTTTTCCAGATTCAGCTGCGACAGAAAGTAGCTCAGATTTCTATAGCAGCTTCACCAGCACAAGTCAAAAGAGACTTGGATGCAGTCAGTGAGGTGACTTTGCATTCCCTGTGGTCTAAGTAGTATATTTAGCATAGCACTGAAAACCTGGATTAGCTGAGCCGCTGGAATCAGGTAGCAGAGGATCCAGGAATAGGAGCTGAGAAAATCTAGGAATAGAAATTAGTGCTCTCTGTCTGTTTCAGGTATGCTCATTTAGTTCATGCAGCAGCAAAAGCAACTCCATCCTTTTTGCTATTTTTAACATGATTTTGAGCGGCCTCATGGATGCCTAGACTTGTGTTATGTTCATATTTTTTATTTGCAGTCTCAGCAAATCGTAAACAAGATCAGACTTTGTTCCTTATGGAAAACTCTGCTCTGAACCAGAAAAAAAAAAAAAAAGAAAAAAAAAGAGCACTTTATTTTTATCCATTAATATTATTTATTATTATTGCTATTTCCTGTCAAATCTCATCTTGCTGGTTTCTTTCACCCTGACTGAGTTCCCCCCACCCTTGCAGAACTGCCTGCTGGCTGCCTATCACAGGCAGGCTGAAACACCTGGGTGCTCGTCCTGCACAGCTGTACACATGCCACTGCCCAGCCGTCTGCAGAGCAGTCCATATGGCGATTTCTCCTGTAGAGAGGGCTGACAGGCAGCTCCATCCAAGGGGGAATGTTTATTCTATAATTAGAAAACATTGCATTAGGATTAGTTACAATAAGAGCAGTATCAAGCCTCTGCCCTAAGCCCAACCTTTATCCCAAGTTCAAGGATATTTTGTTTACTGTTTTGTTTGGGGGCGGGGGGGGAGAGTTCATTTATTTTTTCAGTTTCTGTACCTTCCCCTGCCACCTGTGAGTTAAAGTGCCAAAATGCCATTACAGTGGCTGTTCTTGCCATGTTTATTCAGAGTCTGTAAATAGAATACGTTGAAAACTCCATTTCAGAATTCGCTTTGGTGAATTTAATTCTAGTCAGGCCCAGATAATAGGTGGGGATGCCGTTGTCTAAAGAGTAAAAAGGAAGGAAAAAAGAAAATTGTAACATCAATAATACGTGCATTTTAGATGGCTCAGAAAAAAGTCAGGTATGAGACAATAACTTAACACCACATTTAATACCCTTACAAGTTTGTGGGGGTCTTCCCCGCTTGCCATTTTGTGCACAATATAAACTACAGCATGGAACTACAAATGCCATCATACATTTTGGGATATGGCGGGGAGAAAAGGACTGAGAGATTGGAGAAAAGAAGAAAGGAGAGAAAATTTCAGCTGATGTAAATATGCACAGCTTCAAAGGGGTATGATATCTTCAGTCAGATAAATTAACCTTGTACTTCCTACGAATATAAACTTGCTGAATTATATTTTTCCTCACTTCCTCCTCTTGTTTTCTTTCTGAATTCTCCCCATTGATTTACCACATAAGAATTGCAATGTGGCTGTATGTTAGAGACAGCACTATATTTTTAACCTACGTAGTCATGGGCACAAGAAGGTTTCTCATCAAAAGAGAGCTGCAAGCGATGTTTTCCCCTCCTCCAGCTCAATTAAGAAACAACATGTTTTTCCTCTCAGTGCTTGCTTTTTTATCTATTCCTCTTCTCATGTTTCTCTGTTATTTTTTCTCCTTCATGGCATAGCAGTGGTACTGAATGCTGATGAGATAATGCTGATGAGATAATACTGTTTAACCCTGTGGACTCCCTTCCCTCATTTCTTCAAGAACTAGAAATATGACCTGAACTTTTTGAGGTTCCTTGGTAGCTCACTGAGCTGATACAGATGTCACAACATTCCCACTTTCTCCAGGACCATTGAGTACAGAATAGCTCCTGGACACAGAAGCAGTTGGGAAACAGCATACTCTGTGTCAAAAGCAACTGCTGGATGTTGTTAGACTTTTTGATAGCTTCTTATTTAGTTTTCTCTAAAAAAAAACAGGCTTTTTTCCAAGATAATAATTTTCCATTCAAATTCTTTCTATCACTGTTTTACACACACACACGCAAAAAAATGAGAACCTATATCAGAAAATATTGTATGAATTATTTTTATGAATATCACTTTTTATACCCACCTGGACTTTACACTATAAAGAGAAATGTCCTATATCTGAATTTGTTTATCTTTTATAATATTCAAATGTGGATATTTGAAAAATGATAAATATAATGGTTTTTTTCCTTTTATACAACAAAATGAAAATGACAGTATTTGCTCAGCTACTAATACTACAAGTAACATATTTTGTAAACATTCAGATTTGGTGATATTACTGAATTTAGAACTTCTATTTCAATGTATTTATAAAAAATTTAAAGGTGGTAGAGTGAAAGAAATAAGTACATTAATTTCAATTGAATGTTTTTGCTATTATAATACATACACTTTCTGCAATGTCTGCTATAAACTATATTTTTCTCTATGCCATTTAAATCTACATATTAATTTCAAAAGACTTGATTAAAACACACATAATAATGAATGCTAAGTTTAACAAGGCTTTTTTTGTGTCTTGCAGAAGAGTGAAAAGTGCTCTTCTGAACTCTGATGTTTTCTTCATTTTCTAACAAGCACTGATTGCAAATTAATATGTTATCAAAGTTTTCATGAACAAGAGGAAGGAAAGAAGAAAGATGGGATGATATGAATTGTGAAGATAATACGAAACTGAGGTTTTAGTCTTCACTGAAATTATCTGAGCAGTATGGTTTCTAATTCTTCTTCTCATCTTTATTTTTTAAGATTATTGAAATACAGACCAAGGAAAAGCGTAGGTAAAATAACAGAAAATTTTCGAAGGTGGAAAGAAGCACCAAACCACCACATCAAAGTACTTTTGTTCCAGGCACTTGGAGTCTCTTACCATTCTACTTTGTTTTATTTTTTCAAATATCTGTGCAAATATGAATTTTTGTAGCTTTTAGACAGGCTTGTAGTTCTATACACCATAACTAACTTCGTGAATTTGCTCACAAGTTCACATATGACTGAGCTAAAAAGTATATCAAAACATAGAAGAGTAAATTAAATTTGTAAGTCGTAATACTGCTGGCTACATTGGTTATCTGAATGTCCCTTAGCAGCAGTATTGTACCAGATATCATCTGGTAGGAAGTGACACCGCTGAACATACTGCTAAAACCTTCCAAGTTTTCTTAGTGATTATTGCGGAAAATCCTATTGACTCTCTTTACATTGTATCTCAGTTTATGAAAACAATTGTTAACAGTAAAATATATGGACATAATTATTTGTTAATGGGGGACTCAGTCATTTTTCAACATCTTTCCTGGGAGCAGTGGGAAAACTGCACTTGTTGAGGAGTCTCACTCTTCACAGCAGGGCATATTGCCAGGTAGAAACTACCATCCTAACCAATAACACAGGATATTGGTTTCAGATTCACTGATGACACATTGAAATCTAATGGTCTACAGGTGATAATGTGGAAAAAATAACCTGGACGCATAGCAAAATTTCATGTAGATAGTGACAGTCACCGTGACATCAAGAGAGACAAGAAGAGAGGCCTTCAATACCGAGGCATGCATATATATCTGTATCTGTATCTATCTCTCTATATATATATATTTCTTTTCAAAACTACAAACAGACAAGGTCCTTTCTAACAATACTAACTGTGTATGATAATGCAAATTCTGACACCACTGTATAATTAATTTATGTTGTACAGATGTTAGAGAAACTCAACCAGCCATATAGAAATAATGGACCTTTAGAGAATGGAACAAGTAATTGTCGTTGTATTTGCCAGTGAAAGCCTACAGAAACAGTTATTTTTTAGAATGAATTTAAACTTTCAATTTTAGAAAAGGATGCCTGGCACCTAATAATTAGCAAACCAGAATCTATGCACCAAATTATTATAATGTACATATTCATTTTATTAGATTCACACCACCGTGTGGTGTAAAGCGGGAATAATTAAACACCAGATGGTGGTGAAAACTCCAATAGCGAGAGCTAATGCATAATGCATGAGAATGGGATTTACTGTTGTTTTTATCCATTTGGAGCCATTATGCTACTTTTGGACCCCAAACAATGTCTCAGAGAAAAAGATCTCTCTGTATTAAGCATTCCTCTATACCGAACAATTTGTTCATTTGCCTTGTCATATCCTCATCAGTTATCTTCCTGCTCAACTTCCAGAATTTCCGAGAACACATTATTTTCTGGCAGAGCTCACAAAACTCCTGAGCTTTTCCATCATACAGAAGCACCCGCGCTTACGGGATATCATTTTATGTTTCTGCCAGCAGTATAAAGTTTAAGATTAGGACCTTTGGAAATTGAATCTGATTTTTAATGATTGTAGTGTCACATTTCCAGCCTGAAATACTTTTAAAATGTCATTAACTGATGTACCATTAATCATTTAGAATTTTTTGACCATTAAAATATCTTTTTTTTTTCATTAAAGAAGTAATGAATATGAAAGTGAAGTGGAGACAGGATATATAGTATATTAATGGCTGGCATGGAGAGCAGATTAGTATGCTTAATTCTCCTTCAGTCATGACATCCTCACTTGGGTGTTTATAGTGCTCCTGAGTAAAACAGTGGCAGTGAATCAAAACAAATGAGTAGTTCACCCCCTAATCAGTCCTGGTAAAGGAAAACAAGGAAAATAACATCTGACCACTACCAAATGAGTCAAAATCAGGAAGGTTAGAAATCAAGGTATACTTTTTTAACTTCTGCATGAGAAAACATATTTTTGATAAATAATTTTGGTGCCTGCAACATTCACAGAAGTCACCATCCGCCCCCCCACAACAGAACTTCACTCTGCTCATTCTGTGCTACTGAATGAAAGACACAGGATCTACAGCTTAGTTGCTGCTGTTTAGTCTTGCTTCCACACACATGAAAAACATTTACCTTCCAGTACCCTGCCTGTCTGTCTGTCTGTCTGTCCAGAAAGTGGGAATCGGGATGGCAGAAGGTCCAGCTGTTTCACAGATATAGCAGCTACGTGCAATGGCAACAATTCTGCTGTTATTATTTCTCAGCAAGTCTTGTGAGAGATGTGTGCCTTCCAGCACCCTTTTGAAATATGAGTAACTCCGTGTCTGGATGACACAGTACACACCTAGAAAATATATGGTGGAGAAATAAGGGTAGTTTTAAGAGATTTGGTGTCAGTCAACTCAAAAGTAGATGAAGGTCCATTTCCTGCAGGGAATAGAGGCAGACACACCATTACAGCTGTTTCCCTTAACAGAGGATGAGATACTATGACTCCTATAGCCCCAAAGGGAAAATTATAAAAAAATTTCTAACTGGTATCAAGTGGCTTTAAACACATGGCTAAATACATAGTGTACATGATAGTAAATACAACAGCAAATCTCTCTTGCCACTAGCTTTAATTGTCTGATGTCCCCAGAAATATTCACAGAACTAGTTAATGGAGTTAGAAATTTTTTCTCACATTATCTCATAAGCCTGTGCCTCACCATGATTCATCCTCTACCTCACTGGCCCTACTGCAAAGTAGAACTATTTGGAGAGAGGGTAATTCAGGACAGATTTTATTTTTTGGTCCTTCTGCACTGGAATAACCCATGACACAATGGGAAAGCATTGTGACCCAGCAAACATTGGAACAGAGCTTTCCAAAGCAACTTGGGTTTTTTCCTGCAGGCTTAAGTTTCAAGCTGCTAGCTCCATTTTGCTAAAACCACCCATCGAAATCACAATGAGGTCACAAACTGTCTGCCAAAGAAGAGTTTATCACGTTTCACTCACTGCTTCAGCTCCACCTCTTTAGGAAACAGAGCCTCTGCTTGGCTCAGCTGGGGGGAAATGCCTTTTCCTTTGCTCCCTCTGGATCTCAGCCTTTTGTAGAGATAATCCTGAGTCCTGCAAGGCTCCATGATCACCACTGTCAAGCACCTCAGTGCTTTAGTAGCACAGTCCCTTCTCCCAAAGACTTTTTTTTTTTCATTTGGACGGGGTTTATACAATCTGAGTTTATGTCCACAGTAACAATTCTTTACCTCAGTACTACACTGGCAAAGAGCTTCTGTGTGGATGGGTCTGTATCAGCCAAATAAGCCCTTTACAAGTCCTTAAAAGCATCCACAAGCTGTGCTGCTGGTGTAAGCATAGGTGCTCTAGGAGCATTAGAGATTTCTGCCATCATAGCTGTTTCAGCCCTTGGTTTTGCCCCAACTGCAGTACACAGCTATACTGTCAGGGATCTGTATTATGGACCTAGAGAAGCACACTGACAGAGTAAAATTCACTGCTAGGATTATCACTGTTTTCATAGCCCTGGGTTTTGAGTCAGTTGGATTTTTTTTTTACATTAAATTTCTTTCCTCAGAAGAGTTTTATGAAAGTTGAATCATTTTACTGAAGCCTAATACAAACAAAATATACAGACCCTATAGAATAAAATATAACCAGAAAGTCTGGATTAATAATTTTCTCTAAGAATGTTTCTTGATGAAAATTTTAAGTTTGGTAATGCCAAAATTTCTGAAAGGATTAAGCAAAATGAAAGCATTTTGTCTTCTGAAAATCTAAATTCAGTTATTTTATTACATTAAGTAGTCTCCTATTCAACTTCCAACTGCTTCAAAATGTTTAATTTCTAATTAATGACCTATTTGAGTAAGGGCTTATGGAAAGTACAGCTGAAGTCACTGTGCTCTCTTTAGCAATGGACTTGTTTGAAGATTGTAACCTCTTAGTAAAGTGCAACCTTTTTGTCACAAGTTTAAAGCTACAGGCACTAGACATTATACTAGGCCCCTGAGGATTATGATTCAATAATTCCCATAGTCCACTATCACAAAGATCTAGAGAAAACACTGTTTTCTCTCTGGTTAATTTTAATCATTTTTTAAGAAAGCTGAATGTATTTAAATTACACACTTTACAAGTGCGGCTTGCTTGTGCTCACGGTCCAAAAATAATACTGTCACAATCATGATAAGCCTTGACTTGCGCTTCGTATCACCCACTGAGCTCAAGCACAGGCACTGCAGCCACAGTGAGGGGCGTGGTGCTGACTCTGAGTGCAGCAGAGCGAGCACATCTCTTTGTGAAGGCCCACAGGGATACATCCCTCACCAAACATGAAACAACTGCTTCCTGGCGCAGTTTAGTATGTGGAATTTGTCTGCATTTTGCCTATATGGAAACTTTCTGCTCGTGACGTGTTCAAACAATAGGGTCCCTTTATTTCACAATTTCCCTTCGTTCCCCTTTCTAAGCCTCTTTTCTCTTTTTTTTTTTTTTTTTTTGAGGTAGAAGGAAAAATTTGAAAGTCTGACCATCCATCCAGACACACAGTTCTAGAGCTGACCCTGAGCTTTGCTCAGTGCTTATATCACCAAAGTTGTGGCTTCAATCCCTGTACAGGACATCCATTTGAGAGCTGGATGAGTGGGTCCCTTCCAACTCATGATATTTTTTGTATGGGTATGATCAGACAGGGTAAGCTCTGAACTGAACTGAAGGATTCCTAGTTCCTCCTCATGGCTGTGTGTGTAAAGGGAAAGGAGAGTATGCTGCTGTCTTTGTAATTTTATCTAGAATGGCACAGGACCCAACCCCTACTAGTGAAGCTCCTAAAAGATTGTTTTCTGCTGACTTCCTGGATAAGGCAGGAGTTCCCTTCTCCCCACCACTCCCTTCAGAAAAGAAGAGCAGAATCTGACATTTAGGGCAGAAAGGATAGAGCTAACCACAGTAGTATTACCTGTCCTGAATTAAGTTTTTTTCACTTCAAATTCATAGCTATTTCTTGCCAAAAACATTCAGAATATGAAAAAAAAAAAAGATAACTCTTGTATTCATTCAGATTCCATGAATTTAGTGTAAATCTCTTCCAAACTGATAACACTTCTTGGGAGTTCTCTTCTGGGTCTGATAAAATTGAGAGTGTATAGACCACTGTAAGAAGAGGAGAAAATTATGTACTATTATGCAGTATAAATAGCATTGAAACAAAGGAGATTTTGGTGTTGTTTTATGGCATACTAATAGGTATTTTGTAAATTCTACCTCCCTTTCCTCAGAAAAAAAGAACAAATGGCAATCAATGAGATGGTAAGGAAAACAAGCCAAATGGGTTAAAATGTGTGTTTTGTATAAAAAGAATTCTACAGAATTGATTGTTATGGTTGAATCTCTAAAAGAATTTAGATGTGTGTATGGACAAAAAAACCATATAGCTCTATAGTGAAGAGTATTAAAACACAATTCAAGAAACTCTTTCGGAAAACATAGAAATATTTTGGGCTTCAGGAATAAACAGAGTCTTAAAGAGGAGGAAAAGGGGACCATTAATCAGCCAGATAGTTAAATAGGGCCTCACTGCAGTGTTTGTTGAACATTGCTTTGAAGAAACTGATATTACTCACAGTTATGGCTGTTCTTAGCCCAGAGGAAGAACTGATCAGATTCTATACAGCAGTTCCCATGACATTACTAGAAAAACTGAAATGGTATATATTTTATAGGAAATTATTCCATCCAGTTTTCCAGCCTGGCATGAAAGCCAGGCCTCAGTAGTTGATTTTGAAACATTCAGGTGTAGGCAAATATGAAGCTGCTTTTCTAGCTCTGCATGCTCTCAAAGTGTAGAACAAATGCACTCACTCAATGAAGTATGAATGTAGAGAGGAGATTAAAAGCATTGCAAAATGGTGGCAATAGAGCTTATAACAACCACAGT
>VXBQ01003828.1:88972-267272 GCA_013400175.1 Phainopepla nitens
ATATTTTGACAGTTTTTGAACAAAGTCATTCTCCTAACTATTTGTGGACAATATGAGTGTTTGCATATCAACTAACTATATCCTAGAATGACATAGCTTCTAGATGGTTATTCACTGATTTAATTTTCTGCCTTCAGATTCCTTTCCTTTCCTTTCCTTTCCTTTCCTTTCCCTTTTTCCTTGTTCCTTTTTCCTTTTTCTTTCTGTTTCCTTTTCCTTTTCTTTTTTCTTTTTCCTTTTATTTTTTTTTGTCTCTTCTTGGCGACTTTATAAACCTAAGAAACATGTTCTTTTTTTTTTTGGCAGCCTAATATAGTTTTTTCCACCAGACCTCAGGAATATGCTAATTTCGATATTCCAAAAAGAAAGTGTTGCTTTTTATTTTAAAAATATCCATTTTGATTACATCTCACAAGGAAACCAGGCCAAAAATCACTTAAGGCTTGTCAGGATAGTTATAGCAAGCGGAGTATTGAAATGCAGTTTCCAGGTAAAATGGCTATGCTACCATCCATGATGTAGATAAAACTGTATAAAGAGAATATAATTCTGTATGTTTGGATTACGTTAGAGATGGCATAACTACGCTTGGACAGGCATTCCTTTTGTGTGACTCTCCTCTGCTATCTCTATGAAGCTGCAATAGAGACATCAACATCTAAACTAATCAGCCTGGACTCCCTGCAGACTCAATGGAGGTGTAATTTATCTTCCCTGTTTCAGACACCTACTTCAGGATATCATGAACTGTGTCCTGAAAGAGCTAATGTACAGTGCTATCCACGACACAGGTCAGCTATCTCAGACATTCACCACCAATATCTATGCAGCATATCCTACTTCTGACCATCACCCCAAAAGGGCTGCAGCAGCAGTTTCGTAATGCAAATTTTTGAATCTAGCAGGAGTGGTCAAAGACATTACTGTGCAGAGCACAGCAACTGAGTTGCAGTTATCCTTCCAGCACCTCAACCATCAAAGTCAATTGATTAAAACTGACAAATAAAGGTATCTCTTTCCACAATGAGCTGATCAGCTGCTAAAAAATGTCTCCCAAAGGCAACTTTCCAAGACAGGAAAGTTAAATAATTTGCTGAAGACCAGCAAAGGTGTTAATGATGAGTACAGGTTCACAGTTTTGGACTACCTGCTCCCACAACTGAATGCAGATTATAAAAGCAGATTCCTCTTTGAAGGTTTCAGAGAAGCTGTCCAAGGTTACTGTTTGGGTGCAGGGGACTGCGGTGCTTCAAGATGTGGTTATCAGATGAGGGATTAAACTAAGTGGCTGCTACTGGCCCGAGCATGAGCTCCAGAAGTGTACATGCTGTTGTAGCTGTAGGGCTGCTAGACAATGAGGCAGTGTGCTGACCAGAAAGGTTTCTATTCCTCTATCAGTGCCTGGAAAAAGTCTTGTGACTGCGACAGGGAGTCAGTAGAGGATTTCATCCTGAGTGTTAGCTAAAGGGCTACTGATAAAACAAATGTCCCACAGGATGTTACTGCTTTTTATTAAGGAGAGGTCTAGAGGGAGTTCAAACAATTAGCTGTCAAGGGATGATTTAAGGATGCTTCTGTAAAGAAGCAGAAAAACTAGAGCATTCAAGTAGTATTCATAGCAGGTAAAACTAAAGTTATTTATGGCTATGCATCAATTGGAGCATATCAGCCTACTACTGATTTTGAGTTCCTATCTCTATCAACCCATATTAAAGTTTATTGAAATACTAATTTGTCCCACATTATAGGGGATAGAATTTTTGTTTCTCTTTATACACCAGAACTCATTTCCAATGCTGCATGCCACAAGCATTTGATAATAAATATCCAAAACACAACTGGAGACATCACAAATGTTGTCTTATTTTATGAGACTGAGAGTTATTTAAACCTGATTTATTGGCAGGCTGTGTTGAAAATATGAAGAGAAATTATGCTATTAAAATTGTTTGCATATAATCTTCTAACCTCAGGGATGCTGAATATTAAAGCAGACCAAAAAGTTGAGTGCTTATTACAGAACAGATAGAGAACATACACTGAGTAGAATATAAAATTATCAAAAAAACCCACCTATATGACCTGGAGCTAATTTTCAAAGAATTTTGTCTTTGCCAGGTTTATATTTCTAAGACATCTAAATGTATTTTAAAGGGGACATATGATTGAAAACCTCATCCACTATGGGTATTTTCATGTTACAGTCAATGATCCCTTTGGCTAGAATAAGATCTATTTTAATGAAAAAAAGAAGGAGGGAAGGAAGGAAGGAAGGAAGGAAGGGCCATGAAAATTGGCATCTCTTTGGAAGCCACAGAGTTCAGTTGTACCTTTTGAGTACCCAATATATACAATACAGGTAATTATTATTTTTATTACTTTTACTTCAGAAACTGTATAATTAGTCAAAATTCACCTGTACACATTTTATTTACTGCAGTCAAGGCTCTTTTTTTTTTTTTTTTTTTTTTTTTTTGTTTTCTTTGCAACAGAAATTTTGTTTTATAACAAGGATGAAGGCTGCAGGTCAAAGTCCAACATGACTTTTTGTCATAACCTTCTTGGAGTTTATCTTGTTCTTTCCATATCCATACTAAAAGGTACAATAACATAGGATAGAAACATATGAATTCTCCTTACGGACTTTTGGTCCTGGATGTCAAGCAATGCAGTAAAATGCTCTGAGTTAAGTCTGTAAAATTTATTTAGTGTTGAAATTCACTTCAGTATTTAGACTAAAAAAGTGGCATCTGTTGTTCTTGAATAATAACCTTTAAATTACCATTGAAGAAGCCATCCATTTAAGAGGATGTTCTCTGTGGGCCAGACAAAGGCTACATGAGCATGTCCATATAGTCTACTGTCTAGCCTAGATCACAGGTCTAAGGATTAGGAAATCATCAGTGACCATATCTTCTTGTATTTAACAGTCATCGAGAAGTTTACAAAAATAGTGAAAGCTGGTTGAACAATTGTGCTACATTCTGCAACCTTAGCCTACCAGGATGTATGACACACTGTTCCTGTGGCATCTTCTATCCATTATTGCAGACATCTCTTGGCATTCTCTCCATTGTCTCCCAAGAGGCTAAAACTTTCCATATGTTTTATGCTGACCCAAGTATCAAACTCAATTGGCCCTTCAGCTTGGAGTGAGGAAGAAAAACAGCTGTACTAGGAAAGCTAAAGGAGCAGTTCTCAGCACATGTGCTTTTGTGGATCCAACTTAAATATGAAAATAGGAAAGGATTTAGCAACCAAGTTACCTAGTTTGGTTTTTTTCACTTTTCCAGGAAGTGAAGTAGTATCATAAATCCTTTTATATATCTGAGCCTTGGTAACTTTTGAACTTAGGATGTTTTAGAGAATCTGGAGCTCTTATTTGTCTTAGTACAAGAGACATAAATAGAAGACTTACTAATTAACTTCTGCTAATAAAGAGAGCTGCATCATCTAAATTTATCTGTCAACTTGTTGTATTCTGTTGATTAAGTTGCATGTGAGATGCTGGCAAAACTCTACCATAGTTTCTCAAATTAATTTTCTAGCTCCTTCAGTGTTATGGACAGGGAAGATTGTGGCAAAATCTCACCATTTCTTCCTTATTATTTTTGACCCTCTTGGTCTTATGGTAGAGGGACCTCCAGATCAGCAGTCAGTGAGATATTCCTTCAAGTATATGACTACTAAAAATGCTTTGACTACATTCCTATGAACCATATTAACCAGATCTGTGACTACTCAAGGGTGGTATCATCAGCCTCCAGAAGTGTTTCTCCAAGACCTCATGGCTGAGTCACAGCAGCAGAGGGGCCTGTGGTCTGCATGGGCTGATGATGGGGGAAGAGGGATGGGAAAAAACTCTTGCATTAGATTCACCACGGATGGATTAACACTTTGCAAACACTCTGTGGAAAACAGAGATGTATTAACAGAGCTCCCTATAGTCAGGAGAGAATAACGATCTATACAGTTATGCTGGAAGAACTTAGAGCAATAACTACTAGTGAGGTCTGAGAACTCTGAATATAATGATTTATACATTAGCTTTTGCTATCCCTTTTAACATAGTATTTGTCTTCTGTTTTTCTCTCTAATAGTATCAGTTTAAGATCATGTTAACTATTCTTACTTACAGTTGTTTAAATAGGAATTTATTTCTTGTTCCCTAGATCCATCCTGATACTATTGAAATGTCCTTTTCATGTTTGGTGTTACTGGGTTACCAAGGTTACTGGCAAACTCACTTCACCATGACAGTGTTCCAGGAATCATTCAAGAGTAGCCACCAGTCACTGCAGTAATATTTCATTTCCAAAATTGTCTCCTTTAGGCTTGTTACTGGAAACATCACAAACAGTATTTATCTGTTACAAAAGGAATTCACATTTCTCCCTAGTATTCTCCTGTGTAAATTGCTGCTTCTATTTAAAAACATCAGGCTCTGTCCAATTCTCAGATCCAATGAATCTGCTTTATGCCATTCTTCCTAGGCCAAGGAAGACTAATTAATTAATCCCAGTGGAGAAAACTTCCACTACTGTTCCTCTCATGTTCCTGTTCTTCAGTCTCTTTTTTCCACTGTCCCAATTCTCGAAGTATTTTTAGGAGCAAGAAAATACAGGGAAAACAGCGGAGACATTTTTCTCTGCAGGTAGTCTTTAATTTCTTTGTGAATGCACCCCAGAGCATGGAATTGTTGATTTATCCCAAGATTCCTATGCATCTCTTCATGCACTTCTCAACTGCAGATGTATCTTCCTCAACTTGGGCTGTAAATCTCTCTTGCTATTCTACTGGGACTTTCATTGGTGAAATTAACTAGGTCTGCTAAAGAATAAACAGGGATAATGGATATTTATTAAAGAGATTCTCCTTGTGTGTTAGTTATAACATGTCATTGTTTTCATTCATAAATTTTGTGCATGCTCTAGTAGAACATAAAAATTAGGAATAATAATTAAATTGAATTAAAGATTGTAGCAAAGTTGAGTCAGATGGACAGGCAGACAATCTAGATGGATATCACTTGGCACTAGATGACAGTAAGTTGCCTTATGCTGTTCCCTGAATGATGGATGACAAATCTTATTGTTATACAGATGCTTAACTTGCTGGTGTGCATTATAATTTTGAAGATACCATCTGATTTGCAGAAATTAGTATGCTATGCAGCTATAGATATGTTGCAGGCAGTAGGAACTGGAATTGGGTTATTTTTTCCTGTTGTTTGTTGCCTGACAACTTTGACTCCAAGACCCATTCATTATAGCAAACTGAATTTATAGAGGTCTGGACTTTGGCTTTTGCTTCAGTGAAAAAAAACAGGTTCTCATTTATCGGATTTGCAATGGAGATATAATATGTCTAGCACCTACACAGATATATTCTTGATAGAAAAATAAAATACCATGGTGAAATTGACTGGCACCAAAAAATAATAAAGAGATGGTAAGAGAATATTTGCATAATGCTCACCTAAACATATCTTCAAGTTTGCTAGTGTCCCCATTCAGCTTGGCATGGGCCTTAGAAGAACTGTGTAACAGGGATAAATTCCCAAACAATGTGGGAAAGAACATCTGCTGAGGGGTTTATGTAATTTTCCACTCAATTTGTTCTGTCAAGAAGATAAAGTATTTCACTCCTTTGAAGACACCAATACTATGAGTTAAAAAACTGAAACTTAAAATGTCACAAATTCAGTATGAAGCAAACTTTGTTTGTTAGTTCCAGTTTTCTATATTATTTTCCCCCATTCTGATTCACCTATTCACTTTTTTAAATCTCTTTCTTTTGTTTTCATATCTGTTGCTGGGGTAAAGCACGCAAAGATTCAGGAAACAAACAATGTGACGCCCATAACTAATGAGACAGAACCATATTTCTTGAGCACTGGGTTTGCATGGCTGTTTGTTACTTTACTCTCATATGAACACATTTGTCCTCTATTGCAAATAAAACAATAAAATTGGACCTTTAGCAATAGAATCGCAGTCTAAAAACACTCAAAAATCAGTAAGTTTGTCCTTCCTATTTTCCACAGCAGAGCAGACCAAGAAGAAACATTAAATGCATAAAACTGAAAGGCTTCTAATGCGTTATAGGCTTTCAATATAGTACCCTTAGGGCTCCCCAAACAGCACAATATGATTTATAATCTGTACCAAAAGCTTTCTCCTGTAGTGCAGTGAATGTTATCGTTGGTCTCCTTACCCACATTTCCTGTGGAGGAAATAGCTGTTGTCAAATAGTATAAATATTAAATAATATCAATAGTACATACTATACTGACTTTAGTGCGTTGCTCTGTATCTGATTAATTGTTTTTACATTTTTTGTTTATGTGATACAAAAACTAATATTAAAGTATATTTAACCTTTCATAACATAAAGGAATGACATTAAAAGTGAATACAGAGAGTGTTTAAAATGATGGGCTTAACTGATGAGCTTAACTTGCAGCTTTTCAAACACCTTTTAGCATTCCATGAGTGCAGAATGCTTCACTACTGCCGGGCAGCAAATCTGAATAGGCTCACTGGTGCTAGGAAAGATAAGCACATATCTTGATCTTCTCAGAAACGTGAATTTCTCACAATATTTAAAAAGTGCTAGAAGTTTTTGCATTGGTTCCGGGAGGTCATGAAGACAAGGGTTAAATATCGACAGAGAAGGCGAGGGGTAGCAGTTCCAAGAGCTATTTCTATGTTTGTTTTCCAAGTTGGTTGAACCAGAAAGTATGAGCATGCACACTGGAGTATGTGTGGTCACATCGCTCCCTTATGACACCCAGCTGGACAAATATTTGAATCAAAGGCCCTTAGAGACTCACTGAGCTCTCAGTCAACTGCTAACAGCACCTGCACAGCAGTAGCTGAACCATCTTGGTTTTGAGGAGTCGATAGCAGAGGTCCTCGAGAAGCCAGTGTTGTCCTGAGCACATGTAGATGGATCAGAGTTTCCTAAAAAGTCAGACTAAATCTCTGGATTCTCTAACAACACCTGCTTGCCTGCTCCTCACTTTATCATAATGGGAATCAAAATATGAGTTTGGGATTATGCAAATTAAGAACAGAAGGAAAAACATACTTAGATAAAACAAAATCTATTTGAATTCTGCACTAAATTTTATATTTTTCTTTGGTATGGGATTTGGGTTTGGGGTTTGTTTTTATTTTAAGCCACTCAGTGTTGAGTTTATATATATATTTGTTGCAGTAACAGCATATATATCATCCAAAATTTTCTATAATTTTTTATATGTAATAAAGGAGATGAGATCACAAAGATTACAAAGAAAGGGAATGACATACTTCTCTTTCTAGAGATCTCTAATAGTGATCAACTCCTACCATCTCATAATTTGCAGTCATCAAAAGTATGATGACTATTATAAATTAGCCTGAATTCCATTTCATTCCAGGCATTGTCTCCTACACATACTTTATATCTTCTTCCCTCTGACTCATTCTTTACTAGTTCTTGTACTTTTACATATATATTTTAAAATATTTATAGGCAACTCAGTTCTTTTGCACAGGTTTCAAATCCTAAATCGTGACAAGTAATTGCCCTTGCCTGCCACTAAGAAATGTAATATTTAAAGAAATTTTTGTGCACCATGTAGTAATGGAGAAACTGACAATGCCCTAAATGAAGAGCAAACATTTTGAGATATTGACATCCTGTGTAAACTAAAAGCTTTTAATTAATCTCAAAATCACATGGCAGGTAAGGTTTTTGATATGTTGTCAGGACCCAATAGTAAAAAGTCTTATGTAAATTGAAATGTTTTATCTCTGTTTAGCCCCCTCTTCACCTTGGCCACAGCAGAACCTTTTCCATCCCATGATGTGAAAAGGGCAAATTCTGGAGCACGTACCAGCCATCCAGGCATGCCTGCAGCATACTTTGCTTTGCTGGAGAGGCAGCCAGTTTGCAGCAATCTTTGGAAACCACACTGTGTTACTAGCCTTTGGTGCTGTTGATGATTGGAGAGGAAAAGAGAAGATACAGAAGAGGAAAAAGGGGCTGCAGGGTGTAGAGAGGAGTAATTTTCTCCTTTGTAATTTTATCACTGAAGCCATCATTTGTTTTCCGCTGAGGCCTCTGGCTTTTGCCCAGTAGAATTAGAGTAAAAACCTGTGGTGAAACAGGGTAATATCATCGTTTTGTTTTGTCTTTCAGGCAAAGCAGCAAGAAGTGGGTGAAGTCAGTACTGCTGACAATGAATGTGGGCAAACTCCATTTGCCTGCGTTTACCCCGATTGCCTCGCTGCCTAAAGCTGCCTCTGGTTTCAATCATGGCCAGTGTCACAGACCGTATCTCTCTCAGGCACTCAATGACCTGGAACCAGTCTGGCTAGAAGATTAACTAAGCTCTGGTGTGGAGACAATAGCTGAGAACTGTGTCTTTCCTGCACAGACCCACAAAGAGTGACATTCATCTGAAGGGGAGGGAAAATTTTTTTGAAAGCTGGCTTGAAACTGTGAACCCTCACAGAAACTGAGGGCCGTTAGAAGTCTCCCTTATGTCCTCACTGAGCATAAAGTTGCTTCTTCACCCTATGTTGTCTAATTGAAATTGCACCTTGGCTTAATGTGTTTGCACATTCCTTCAATAGTAATATGGTTTAAAAAAAGGCAAAATTGCATTGTTCACTGCATGCAGTAATCTTAAGCTTAAATAAAACACACCAGCACAATTCCACCAATGCAACACAAATATTGTGTACTCAGGTATTATGGTGAGCAAACCAGTGTAAGAATTTAATGGAATAGAGTTAATTACTGCTATTGACCCACACAGAATTGAAAGCCTAAAGTGTAACTCTAACATTTCCTACTAAAAATGCCCCTATTTTGTTCAGCATACTGGCTTTTCCTGGGTGTATTCAGTATAATATCCTTTTACTGACATAAACTAGCTTTTACTTTTTACTGGTGACAGTCTTACAGAAGTGGAGAGCTCTAAAAAAGGGACTTTTTTTCTTTTGCTCATCAATCCGCAGCATTAAATTCCTGTGGCAGGTTCACTCTTCAGCTTGAGTGTACAAATTATGCTCATAGATACATACATCTGTGTAGCCCCATTGAAGGAACAACTTAGACTAGAAGGCCAAAGTAGATTTCATAAAGCAAAGGAAAGCCAATACTGTAATCTAAGACTGCTTTTGCCCTTCAGAATATTTATTGCTGGGGATGGGGTATGAAAAAAAAGCTTTTTAATCTTCACTTTCATATTTCAGATTTAGTTTGCAGTGCTGACAAGTAGGAAAAAAACCCAAAGCTTTTTATTCCTTTGTTTGCTATGCAGCACAAATTTTAAATTAAAATAATCAAAAGGCAATAAAAGTAGAATAACTCACTTAAAATGAGCAAAAAATGGTTTGTATTCTGATAGTTTCCTGTAGATACTTGTTTATATTTTGTTACTATTAAAATAGCAAAATATATTATTAAAATTATATTGTAACATATTGCAATTACACATTCGCTTAACATTAACTACTACTATAAATAAATAATAAATCTATTTCCTTCTGGTCTTATATCAGTTTTACGAACATAAAATCCATCCTGTGGAATTTTCCTCTCTAACTTTTATGTAGAATGAATCCATTTTCCTGTCTGTCTCTCCCTATGGGACACAATAATTTGTGCCACAAACACAATTCAACATAGACCAACTCAACACAGCTACTGATTAAGTCAGAGGAGCCTGCCCTTAGGTCGCCTGTTAGATCTCTTTTTCAGATAGAAGAAGCAAAGACAGTATTAGCAGCAAGTTCCACAACTGGACATACTTTTCTCTTAAAAGATTTATGTGTAGTCTTATGCTTAGTCTTCCCCTGACAGACACAAGAAAAAATTAAAGAGGGGTCTTAAAAGAGGAGATTTAAAACTATTTTAATACTTAAGCATAAAAGGAAATAGGAGATAGGAATAGAGAAAAGCACAGGATTTCTGCCTTCCTTTCAGCGAATGAAACCACTTTTAAAGCTATTAAAAAGCAATAATGTTCATAACCATAAAGGTGGTGGTTTGGACCTCAAACTCACTCTGGCTGAATCACTAGAAGTCAAATATTTCTTGAATTCAGAAACCACAAGATACCTTCAGCAGATGCAAAGAAACCAAGCAGTAAACCCACAAACTGAGCTCTTTTACCCCACTCCTTTACTTCTTTACTATGAGGCAGCAGATTTCCATTTTCTTTTTCCAGATGTCCACTATCAATAGCAGAAATCCCTTTTGTTAAAACATTATTCTTGGTTTCATTTAAAGAAAACAGGCTGATGTGGCTTAAGAAAACACTTCTGTCTTGGAGTGGAATCCAGGATAAGTATGGCTCATAACAGAGAACAGCAGAGAGGTGATATGTAATTTGGGCACACGTTCATTTTCACAAGATCTGAGACAAGACATGTTTCACAGATGAAAAGCACAGTAAAAGCAGTGTTGAACATACAGCTGCAATGAGAAAATTCAGCTTACAAACAAAGCAGCCACCACTGTAGGAAGAAAGGAACCCTCATTTTCCTCTGAGTTGCTGAGATTTCTAAAGAGAGCAAGCACAAGGTCACGAGTGGCTCACATAACAGAATGAAAAAGTGCCAGTGGTCAAACATTTTATGATCATTCACTGATTGTGAGTCTTGGCCAAGTGTTGCATCCTGTCTTCAGAATCATGGCCTCAATGGAAAGACCAGTTATGGTGAACTTCAAAAATAATAAAAAGTGGCAGTTCTTGTACTTTCCCTTCAATATATATAATGTTTGAATATTTAGACAACCACAGCTATAGACTATTTTTATATTTATTGCATGGAAGGTCCCGTATATAAAATAGATCCCTTACGATGTTGTGATTCCAATCACATCTTAATACTAGAATCCATCCTAGGGACTCCTGCAACAAAGAATATGAAATTTTGGAAAGACTTTAAAAAAATAGTGAAACAAATAAGGAGAAAAGAACCAGGGAGATGAGCCAGGAAAACGTATATTTATAGAATTCATGATAACAGAATAATGACATATATTATTATTCATTTGCCTGTCATCTAGGGTTTCATGTATTTAGCAGTTTGGGCTTTTGTCTGTTTTAATTTTCTCTTAGAATTGTGCTCACAGCAGGAATAATCAGCCTCAAAACAAAGAAAAAGCTAATCTTGCAAACTCAAATTTCTCTTTCAGCTGAGGAAACGGTTTGGTCTTTAATGCTGGGATATAACTGATATGGCCAAGATAGTGAAGGAAGCTGGCAGCAGTGAAAAAATTCAGCATGCATTTCCCAAGCCTCAAACCTTAATATGGAGACCATTCACACTTTATAGCTATGTTTATGATAAACAGCTTTGAGAAATTCTGTGCGCCAGGAAAAAGGCACAGTGCAGTTGACTTTGAACTGCATAACCACTTAAAACAGATATTTTATATATTTTTTGAATCAGAGTATATCACTAAGGGTTTCATTTATATTTGCATGAAAAGGATATAGCAGATACTGTTTTCTGTGTCTGTGTGTAGGCAAGAACTCATTAAAACCAGGAAGCCTGTAAGGGAATTAGGCGCTCCAGTCTCACAGGATTTTAGTATGAACTGAGCAACTAACATCTTGAGATATCATTATTGCCTAATAATGCACTTGACTGTTATAAATTATCTTCACACACTTGAAATCTGAATGGATTAAAACATTGTTTTTCTCCAGAGAGTGAGTGGGTTCTTTTATTTCTTTTTCACCAGATGAAAGCTTAGCTTTATAGAAATGTGCAAAAAAAAAATCACCAATCACAATATGCTTCACTGGCATATGTGTGTGTGATGAACCCCCAATGAGAGAAAAATCCTCTTTATTCGGTTTACTCTCCCTTCGTTTGGCTTATTGACCATATCAAGTTAAATGTTAATTGCAGGCTACAGAGAGGTTACTTATCCCTTTGTAATCAAATATCTCATTCATTAACTACCTATGCAACAAAATATCTGCTGTTGAAGATCTGACTGAACCTTTTGTTTTTGTAGCAATAAGAAGGTTCCACCAATCAGGATTAAACATAGAAAAAGAATTGCTTTCATTTTAAAAAAGAATTTTAAGTAACAATGCTAAACCACAATTAAAAAAAAACCCAGAGATATATTCAAGAACACTTTTAATAAAAGAGTTTTGGGATTCAATAAATCCATAGAGATTAAAAATACCTTTTTTTCTTCACTCATTATTACTTTCTCATTATACATTGACTTGCTGT
Source organism: Phainopepla nitens (assembly GCA_013400175.1). Lineage (NCBI taxonomy): Eukaryota > Metazoa > Chordata > Aves > Passeriformes > Bombycillidae > Phainopepla > Phainopepla nitens. Next base: position 101,233 of record VXBQ01003828.1, read on the forward strand.
GTGACCTTAGGCAATTAATTTACTTTCTAGCCAAAATTTTTCAACCTGAATATGTAAAATTAAATGTCTGAATCTATTTTTAGATGCTCAAATAAATGGCCTGATTTTCAGAGGTCATTTGTACCCCAAATATTCATTAAGTTGACAGGGGCTCTGCCTGCCCTTTGCTCTGAATAACTCATTACTTCTTGCATACATAAGTGGTAGATTTAGATGCTTAACTCCTGGTATCAAATGCTATCCTCAGGCTCCTCACACAAAGGAGTATGGCACAGGGAATGCCTGAGCTAGCAAGATCCAAGCAAAAAGGTTTGAACAACTCAATATTGGTCGGGGTGAAAAGTGATGCTGCTGTACTCACGTCTCAGCTCAGGACTCCCCAGAGATTATTCTGACTAAAAAGGTTCAAATGTCACTCTTCTTGCATTGCAGGCATATCTGAAGAGATTTGATTTTCCTGCATATAATCCTGTGCACTTCATTTGGGTGCCTAATTTAGACATTATGCACAAAATCCTGTTTGGCTCTAGAAGATGGCTGGAGTTTGCCTACTATAGTGGAGAGAGAGTGGCTCTGAAGATAAGCAGAGGGAAATCCACTCCTATTTTAAGCATCTATCTTTCCACTGAGAATGCAGAAAATTAATAGAAAATGTTAGGTGCTTCCATCCACTCAGCACCCAGAGTGTTTTAGTTGTCTTCTGAGAAAGATATCTGGTAAAGGTGACACTGTCTTATATTTAATAGTCTAGTGGTTTGAGTGTTCACTAAGCAAATGAAAGGTTTGCATTCCCAGCCCTGATTGTCTTACAGAGGACTGAATCCATCTCTCCTGTCACCCTGGAGAGTGACCTAACCACTGCGCCATGAATAACTGGAGTGAGACACTTACTGTTCCTTCTCCTGAGAGTGAACTGTTGTGTAGCCAGGAATGCAAAATTCATTATTCTGGGAAAGCAGCGGGGAAACAAGAGTCGGATTGTAGTCACAGGGATATGCCTGAGAAAGGGACCTCTCCAGCGTTCAGCCTTCTCTTGTGGAACTCAAACACAGCTTACCTTGGGCTGAGAGGAGCAAAAAAAGGGAGGAAGCCCTGGAAAACAAGGCAGTCCTAAATTCCCTATTCCCATGCTTTTCTGTTGGAGGTCATGTGTTCTCATACACTACTTCTTGCATTCATAACTCCCATTGTTGCCTTCAGAGACACTCAAATTCAGAAAATCATACCCGTTCAGAGTGCCTGGTGGTTTCAATCTTGGCAAAGTGTCCTCGACACAAGTATGATCCTTTAAGGTGAAAGAGGTATAGAACAACTACATAAGAGGTTTCATTCCTTGTTTGCAAAAATCATCCAGACAGAAAAAATTGTCCATTTTGAAAAGTTAAGCATTTTGAGTCAGGATTCAGGGCTCTGTGAGTTCAGGAAAGACAAAGTTTATCTGGTGCATTGAGGGGGCAGTCCCTTCATGGGGAAGAATCCCTACATGTGCTTGCTATATAACAAGGTGTAAATCCTTCTGTATTATTACTCAGACTTCTGCTGCAAAGTGCAGCATTCAAACATATCTCATGGTAAGCAGAAGGAGATGGCCCATTCTGCTTCAGGCCATGAATGTCAACATCTTAATCAGAAAATTGTCTTAATCAATAAAAAAACCTGCCTACAAAAGGGTCTAGATATCAAACTGCACTGAGTAACAGATGTTTGGAGCTGGGTGTAAGTCCAGCAACTTCTCCAATGTTCACTGTTAACTGTACCACTTGCAGTTTGTTTCCCACTGTCCCTCTTTGGTAGCTGTCTCTCAAAGCAACAGCTCATGATTAAAGTTGTCTTTTAACCTTGCTTTGCATTTATACCAGCATAGTCCAAAGTAGACATGGTTATTTGTGAATGAAGAAAAAGAGAGAGAGATATAACGGATAGAGCTTTACTTTAGGGAAAAAAAAAAAAATAGAAGACTGCGCTTCTGAGATCTTCACTGAAAATAGTTTGGTCATTGTATTATGTGTTTTATCCACAATTGACACACTTTAAAAGCCAAAACAGGAAAACAAATGTGCAGGTTTTTTCACCATCTGTTACTTTTCACTTGACCACATACAAAACAAAATTTTTAAGAGTTCTTTACTGATATTGTCAGATGCATGGGATAACATTCAACAGCTTAGTGGACTTTTGATACTTCTATCCATAATACTGCAAGTAGAATCTTTACCTGAAATTTATTTGATTAAACAGTTGAAGCATTTAGCTCAGTACACACAGGATATATGGGCATAATAAAGTGCTTAGATACTTAAACATTTCTAGTGAAGGAACAATTTGCTGGTACAAAATAGAGGCCATTAAAAAATATTTTGTATTGTAGCTTCACTCAATAACTACAGAAACTTAATGTACTGAAAATCTATACAGAGCTGAAGAGTATAAATTTCAAGGGCAAATGGGATTTAATAGCTTAGTGGAGTAAAGTGATAAGAACTGAAATAAATAAAACACTTAGAAAAATGTAGAAAAAAAGTGGTAAGGTATATGGTGGCGTTGAAAATCCTGTGGAATTGTGATTTTTAATTTTTTTAACCAGAAAAGTTCATTACCTATATCAGCTTCTATATGAGAGACAGAACCCAGCACCCCAGATTTTTCTCACCACTGCTGAGTAAAGAGCAAGGATTGCTAAGCAGTGTTGGCTCACTCGTGATCTGTCCCCAAGTGGATTTTACGCTGCGGATCAAAATCCTCTGGGAGCACTTGTTCAGCCAGTTTTCACTTCATGTCGCTTCCCACTTATCTAATCTATGACTTATCAATTTGTCTATCAAGACATTGTGAGAGAAAGTATTAGAAAGCATTAAAAAACTATTAAAGCCAAGAGAAACAACATTCACTACTCTCCTCTTTTTAGTCATATCATTAAATAAGGTTGTAAGGTTGGCCAAAGATGACTTCCTCTTTATACATCCAACAGCTCCAGATTACCTTCTTGCCATTTATGCTCTTGAAATCATTTCCCAGGATTAGTTGCACAATTACCTATGCAGGGAATGAGATGTAATTCCTCATATTTTCCTTCTTGCCCTTCCTGAAGATGGGAATGATTTTTGGTCTCTTCCAGTTTTCAGGAACCTCCTTGGATAATCAGGAGTTGTCAGAGATAAAATGACAGTGACCTCACAGTGGCATCAGCCAGCTCCTTCAGCACAACTAATTGCTTGTCACCAGGCCCTGTGGACTTACATATGTCTAGCTTGTCTTAAGTCCCATAACTTGACTTTTCCCATTGAGAGTAAGTCTTTCTTTCTCTGTATTCTCCAAATATTATAATATTCTTTGTTCTTCTTTTCTGATGAACAATATTCTTATGCATATGCCATAATTTTATTGTCTATTTGTTATCTACATGTTTGTGAAAGCCCTTGAATTTCACGATATTCCTGGATTTACATTTTACTTTAGTTGAAGCAGAGGTCTCCTGGTTTAGAAAAACCTTACCAAGTGACATTTTTGGGGTCCTAATAGGGAAAGATTCATGAGGAAATAACAAGATACATATTGTGGAGAAGGAAAAATTATGAGATATAAAATGGGGACAGAAAGGAAAACCCATCAAAAATCCAGGAAAGGATAAGTAGAAAGATTTACTTATTTCAATAAATCCCAGTAGAAAGATCATTCAAACCTAACTCTGACACCTGAAGACAGCAGAAGAGAAAGTGGTAAAGTTTTTCTGTCAAATATTAAAAAGACAAAAGGAGAAGTAAATTGCTGTTCTTAAGTATGCATTGTCAGAAAAATTTTCCTAAAAGACTTTCCTTTTTTTACTGAAGAGGAAGACAGGATTTGGAGTGTCAGGTGATAGGTGATAAGGAATAATTAGCGATGGCATTTCTGGACTGTTAAAAGGCCAGCAGCCAAACATGAGGAAAGTAAGCATTAAGAGATCTATAATATTCTGATGAGTTACTAATGAGATATTCACTACATTGCAAAGGATAATTTCTGTCATTTGGCATGCTCTATATAAACTGACTTGCCACAATTTTATTAGATTCTTACTATTCATTTCCTGCTTCACCAGATTAGTGAAATACTAATCAGGAAGAAACACAATAATCAATTTGCAATCTAATCAATATGCATATTATAGGGCAAATAGCTATAAGGTAATGCCTCTTGCAAAAGAAAAATTTGAATATGCATTTCTCAGGATGTCCCTGGTCAATTTTATTTTTTATCAAAATATTTTTCACATCTGTGTAGAAATTTCCTTAGATCAAAGATTTCTAGTTTATTGATGAAAACCAGAGTCTAAGGTATAATAACAAAGAAGAAAACTCAGTTTTTTAAACAAAAAGATAAAAATCCTATTAAAAATAGTTTTTAAAATCTATCAAATGCTGTTATTATTCAATAACATGGAAGGCAAGCAAAACATTAAATTTTAAATTAATTTTAAAGTTATATTTTTAAATCCTGCAAAAATAATCACAGACTTTTCTTCATTATACTCCGGTATTTGTGTGCATATATAAATGTTTTTATGCTTAAACGTCCTAAAAATAAATCAGAATTCATATGTATTCAGTGACCAGGAAAATGTTAACCATCTATTTCAGCCTTACAATTGCTTCTTTGTGTTCTGGATAAAACTAGAGATGGATAGGAAAAAAATAGGATACAAAATTTCACGTAAGCAATGATTAAAAAAATAGAAAATTGTACTAATGATGGGAAACAGTCCCCAAAAAATTTAAAGAAACTTTTGATTACTTCATGCTTTATATCATTAGTTTATTTAACTTTAGTAACTTTTCACTTAAGAATTTGTCATTATGTTTTGAAGGCTGAACTTTTTCTGGATATCCATTGTTGTGATTCATAAAATTGCATGGCAGGAAATGAAAGCAAACAAAAGGCAGGCAGCTCTCTTCTGTGTATGAATGACCCAGGAAGACCTAAAAGTCCTTTTCCCTCTTAAAAGTTTTAATTTATTAAAAGAGCAGAATAAAATATTAATATATTAGATAAGGAGAAGTTTATTATAAATTGAAATTAAGATTTATTAAAATTATTTTATATTAGAAATATTTTATTTATTTTTCATAGAGAATGATTTGCAAAACTCTTTCAAATCAGATCAGCTGCCGGGAAACATAGCAATAAATAACTCCAAAAGAGTGAATTTAATCTAAAAAATTGAGTTTTCACATTTCAGATGAGAGTTAAAAAGAAACTTGAAGGGTGTTTGTGTATATGTAGAGATTCTCATTCAAGGACCACCCTTGCATGTCATTCAAATATTGACCAAAAGGTCTGACTCCATCAGACTGTTGCCTCTAGTCAGAAAGTCTAGTAAGACTTGAAAATTACAGGCCTGACCCTTTCTCCAGTGGCTGAGAGAGACATAGAAATCAGGTCTTTAAAGTTCTGGAATGAGTGTCATGATCACAGGCCCAAAAAGCAGATGGACCTCATCCGCCTTTGAAAAAGGAGATGGTCCACTGTTCTGAAATATGCAATGTTAACACACAGTGATGGGAACAAATGGTACAAGCACAAAGATACTCTCCCACTTCCCCACAAGTTATTTTGACATATTTTTGAGTCTCAGTATCACTGGAGTTTGGGTGAAGTATTTAAGTGGTCAGCACGTCACAGAAATCAACTATGACACTACATTGTCTTATTGAGGTGCCTAATTTCACATTATCTGACTGAAATTTTGGGGGCTTGACCTAAGAGCACACAATTCACACAACTTAAATTCAGATCTTCATAGTAAATAAAGAGACACAGGTGCCTGCACTGGAAATTATTTACCCATTTGTTTTAAACAGCAGTTTAAGGATGGGGCATATCACTGTATCAAACAACTTATATTATTTCCTAACTGGGGTTCAGGAACTTAAGTAGACAGTGAACATTTTTAAACTAGATTTTCTGATACTTCTGAAATAATTCTGAAGTATCTCCAGAAGACATGCCATGTTATTCAGGAAGATCCTGATATCTATATGTTTGACTGAGAATTTAGGAACATAAACAGAGGAAACAGAGTTCTTTCAGCTCTGTATTTAGTCTGTTCATTTCTAATGGGCATTTCTTAATGGGAGGAGAATGTTGATCCCCTCAGCTCAAAGAGTATTTAGCAGACTGAGCTCCCAGTTTCTTGAGTGAGCCCTCAATTTCTTACACTATGACACAGAAGTTTGCACTACTGCTGTTCTAGATCATGCCTATTTTAGCCAAGTTAGGTTGATTTCGGATGCACTTCTATCTAAATGTACATCTCTTCAGGGCAACAGGAAGCATTTGAGAAGAGGTGCCTCTCTTCTCAAAACTGGCACATCTGAGCTTTGGTGGGTAAGTTTGTTTTTAGGTAACTTGTAGGCAATCTTTTTCACCAATGGGAATTCATTTTGAGAAGAAAAAGGAAGGAAACAATATATAGAAATATGTGTTGTCAGTTAAAACAGTAGGTATATTTTTAACCTATTGACATTAAAATATTGAAAAATTAATGTTTTCCTCCTTTATACTGCTTGATATAAAGGAATTTATATAATACTAAATGTCACTACTAACATAGTCATATCTGCAGAAATTAAAAAAAATCTTAATCAATCCAAGTGCAATAAAGTGAAAGTAATATTCTAACAGAAATTGTCTCTGGCAATTTCTTGGTGACATACTCTTCAAAAGCCTGATTGTTCAATCAGTGTTGTTGTGATAACTCATAATGGTTAAAACTACTGTGACAGCAGCATCTTTTTATAGTCTCATTCCATCACATTTTTTATATTATACAAATCAGGCAAAGATTAAGAATAAATCATGGTATAGGATTCTCCAAATCAAGGCACTGAATGGAGAATCAGCTATCGTGAGAAAAGAAAGCTCCTGACTAAAATAAAATAAACCTGATGGAATAAGCATGAATACTGTCTTATCTGTTCACAACTTTAAGAAATCCTGACTTTAGCAACAGATATGAAAAGCAATGCAAAGGCACAAAACTTCCTTCTACAAAGCAGGCAGAAATGATAGGAGTTTTTGATGTGGCTTAGTGAGGATGATGGTATTCTGTCGACAGATGGACTCGATGTTCTTGGAACCTTAATAATTCTATGATTTTATTACATGATTTTTATGACTTTTCTGATTCTTAAAGGTAGACTGCTTTCTGACTAAAGTTTATTTATTTCCTGATTAAACAGTAAATAAAAAAATCTACCAAGAGTTTGAGTATTTTATCCTGTACCTGGAAGAAGAGATGAACTTACAAATTGAGTAAATGAAAAAAAATGTAGATACTGATATTTTTATTATAAAATTATTTCTTCTTTCCTCTTTCAAGAGTTAGAATTTTCAAGACGTCTAGATTTTGAACCATCTCCTAGCAATAATGGAAGAACATATTTTCACCTAAAGCCACGGAGTAAGTAGAAAACAAGGACTCCTACCAAACTGTGGTTTACTGAAGCTGAATTAGAAATAATAAGCTTAAGAGGTCAAAAATTATAGCTAATAAGAGTACATCATAGATTCATAGAATGGTTTGGTGTGAGGTGAGGGTCCAAAGCGGTGCAGGGTCCCCATATAGGTGCAAAGGAAAGCCACTTTATTCCAAAAACTCAGCCTTTTTAAGCAATTAGCTGGTTATCAGTGACATAGTTTTAAATCATAAAAAACAGTAATTCAACCAACCACCATACACCACGATGTGAACAAGTGATGGTTACAAAACTTGTCTTACTACCTCTAATTCAGCTGAATCACTTTCCCATAGTCCTTTTACTGCTTAGCTGAAGTAGCAGGCCTGAGCCATGGATTTATAAGGCCTTCCCTTTATAAATCTTTACCTATATGCAACAGTGTGAGTTGGCAAGGACCTTAAAGATCATCTAATTCCAAGCCCCCACCCTTGGACAGAGACACTGTCCACTAGACCAGATTCCTCAAAGTCCCATCCAACATGGCCTTGAACACTTCCGGGGATGGATCTTTCACAACTCCTCTGGGCACCCAATTCCAGTGTCTCACCATTCTCCTAATAAAGAATTTATTCCCAATATCTAAACCAAAACTACCATCTTTCAGTTCAAAGCCATTCTCCCTGATCCTGTCACTACATGCCCTTGTTAAAAGTCTCCCTCCAGCTTTCCTGTAGACTTCGCTAGGTACCAGAAGACTTTTATACAGTTTGCCTGTAGCTTCTTCTTCTCCAGGATGAGCAACCCCAACTCCCCCTGAGAGTCTTAATATGGGGGGTACTTCAGCCCCCAGATCATCTTCAAAACCCTCAAACTGGACTCCTTCCAGCAGGTCCATATCCTTACCTTAATCTATTTACTAATGCATCCTTTATGGAAGGATATTAATTAAAGAAAACATTAAACTTTTTTTTTCAAAGATTAAAAATTGGATTGTTTTTCCAGTGATCAGATTAATAGATCATACCTGGTGCTGTCTAAAACAGCAGCAAGTGTTCTCAGTAGCTACTGAGAACACAGATTTATACCAGGACAATGATATCATTCATGCAGACAGAATGTAGATATATGTTTCATATATTTTATGTGTGTATATATATATATATATATATATATAAAATAGGTGAAGCATCTCTTAAAATCTTACAGGGTTAGTAACTCAATAAAGTGTACATGTAAATACCCTACCATAAGTATTTTGCTTACAAAATTCATTTGGGTTTAAATCTCACTTTTTGAAAGTTTTCTGTATCTCATCTTCAGTGCTGAAGAATTTATTTATTTTCCATTACAATATAATCTTTCAATCTTCAAGACTGTATGTCTAGGGTGTCCTTAAATAGTAAACTTGGTTGCTCCAGAACTCCTTTAAGCTGAATTCTGTGGCACACTTGTGTCACACTCTTTCAGACATTAAAGATGTTTCATCATCTTTCTGTAGAGACAAGGTCTCTGATGTGTTGCTTCTAAGCCACCCAATCACCTTGAAGAAATATGGACTGGTACCCCACATATTATTATGGGTTCTCATGTGTCACACATTAGAATAATAACTTTTGCTTTTGAAAAAGCTTTTCGAAGATGTTATATTTGAGCATCAGGACACTGTTGAAAAATACAGAGAGGGGAAATTGAAAGGACGGTCTTACAAAGGTAATCAACTTGCCTTTGTTGTTTTTTTTATATTATTTTACTCAGAAAGGTTTTAGTATGTTGCTCCATTTTCTTAGACTGGTTCATCCAAATATTTTTGTTGCTTCATGAACATGTCAAAGGTCCTCTGTGGGTATTCTGTGGGAAATATGTAGAATGAGCTGCCCATAAGGAAGAAGGAAAACATCACAGCATGAGACAGTGCGGAAGTTAAAATGAAATAATTTCACCTCTGTCAGTGAAGCTTTAAAAGCACTGCAATAGCAATTTTGTGTTCACAGAGTAGTTGCACTTCTATGTTCAGCTCCTAGTTCCAGAATTCAGTTTCAGTATTGCTTGGTAGTAAACTGTTTATAAATTGATTACAGTATTTAAAAAATAATAAAAAATCTAGGCTGTTTTTATTTACACATTTTTCACTACTGACTTGCATAAGAAACTTATCTCTCTTTAGGCTTCTGCTGGCTTGTACCTTCTAACAAGTGAAAGGGAAAATTTACAGTCCACCAGCCTCATTGAATCTCCAATGACATTACATGACAAGCTGACAAAGCTGTCACCAATCACTGGCCTTAACTATGAAGGAAATAGAGATGTGAAGATCCTGAGAGATTCACTACTTACTTCAGTTCTTCTCATACCAACAGAATGAATCAGGTTTTGAAATGTCATAGCACATAAAGTGCCAAATGCTAACAACAATTTAAATGACTTAAAATAAGGTTCTGCTGTCCGAGGTTGGTACAAGAGTTGTTCTGTGTACCAGAAGAGTGACAACAGATACTGAATACTTAAAAACAAAATAAAACAAAAGCAAGAAAACCCCCCATAGTTCAATTTATTTCAAACTAAAGATATGGTTGAGCCTGTTCCTAGTAGTCCACCAGACCACCAGAAGTAATTTTTGAGCAGCAGTTAAAAATCAGGAAGGGTGATTGGCAGATTTGCAATTCTAAATGCATTTCATGGGAAAATTAGGTCCTTAACTCTCATGACGTCTAAACTTGGACAAAAACGTGACTTATATAATGAAAAATGTGCATAAATGTAATATTTTTCCTCCTAGGTTAATGGCAGTACGGTAATCAGTGTGGCAATCACACATTTATAGAATTAAAATGTTAAAAGCCTCATGTGATTCATACAACTTTTCGGATAAACATTAACTCCCATCCAGTAAACTTGGAATACATGGCAAAGGAGCTAATGGTGCAGTCTATCATAAAGAGAGGAATTCTTTTAAAGAATGAAGAAGTGTTTCCCAGGAACTGTCGTAGCCACATGATGATGCAAACTGTACAGCTTTTTCATGAAACACAGTAGGGAAATGCATGTGCTACATCAGGTAGAGCCATCTGCCACTGTGCACTAGAAATTTCATGATCTGTTCCTCTGAAGTAAACAGTCTCCTCAGGTTATCCATTTCCTTTCTGTGAGTTTCTTATAATATCTTTTATTTCATTTCCTGTTAGTAGCTACATAGAAAAGCTTTAAATCCACTGTTCTAATTTAGCCGAAATTCTTGGTTATTTATGCATTGGAAGAGAGCATGTACTACATTCTTCATTCAGACATTAACTTACGTAAGCTTCTGGTTTTGCATGGAGGAAAAAGGTTATAGATTACCAATACTAGTCTCCTGCTTTTAAAACACTATCACTCTTGTCATTCTGTACACAAAGGCTTATATTTCCTGACTATCATGCATTGCTCAAAAGATTTTTTTCTCATCTATTTCAGTTCTCATTTGTGCAGTCTGCAATGAAAACAGGAAAAGATACAAGAGGCAAATTCATTTGTTTAAATTTGTTCTGTCAACAGACTGTGAATTACTGACATGTTACATACTCAGTATTGTGAAAATAATTCCAGTCACATGCTAGGTCTCTTCAATTCTCAATACAGAAAAAAAATAATTAATAGAAGCTCTTGATTCTTGAAAGATTTTACATAGAAATAGAAAAAAAAAGAAAAGAGGAAAAGTATTTACTGATGTTATGTCAATTCAGGAAAACTATAACATCCCTTTCGAAAAGACATCAAGTTCACTTATAACCTGTAATGCACAACCCATCCAACATAACCCATAAGCCTGAAATTGACAGACAGTTCTTTCACTATCAGTTCAAGAAAAGTCCATAGATAGGATTTATATCATCTAATTTCAGATGTGTGCATCTACACCTGAGCTAATCTCTCCAGGATCTTTTTATTGGCAATGGATTCAGCAAAAAAGACACCCTGGGGCACTATTCATCTGGCCTGCATTAGAAATCTACTACACACTCAGATGAATCATGCTCAAGAAACACTGAGTTTCAGTTCATTGATTAAAGAGATAGTAGAGGGTGCCTGGCACAATAGTGGGCCTTATTAATCCTAGTCTTTTTATAAACACAGGAAGAACCCAGCCTGAACAAAATCTGTACAAGTAATGCACACTTTGGGATGCATCTATTTTGGGTGATTGGTTTTTTGGGTGATTGGTTTTTTGGGTGATTGGTCAGAAGATCTGCATCAGGAATGAAGGGCAAGAGGGTCTATGGATAACTTCCTGATATTTAACTTCTTGAAAACAGATTTGCAAAGCTGCAGAGGACAAGATCCTGAGTCTTTGATACTGCTTTGAGCAAGGGCTAGAGCAGATAAGGAGCAGGGAGCACTTCAATCAAAACTACTTAATTACTCTGTGAAATGTCCCAGGTCGAGATTCACGAAAGTGAATGTCCAAAACTGATCTGTCATTTCAGGAAAACCTGTCTCTCCAACTCTTGCTTATTTTAGCAGTGGTGTTCCATGTCTTGATCTCTTTAGGAGTGGTTCTTTAATAATGAAAAAAACCCAAAAAAATTCTTGCCTAATATCATCCTGTTAATATGGAAGTCCTGCTAACTATATTGGAAGTTCCACCTGAAGATGACCCTCAGATCAAATCTCTGCTGTCTACACAACATTGTAAAACAACAGACAGTCTTTGCTTTGCTAGAGTATCTGGTTTGTATTTTAATTTAAATGCAGATCAATTCCTTTCAAGAGAAGAAAATTTCAGCAGACAAAAACTATTAAAAAAAAAAAAAAAAGAACAGGAATAAAAAAGAAATGACTGTTTCTTTCCTTATGGAGAACCTTTTAATAACTCAGCTATAGTCAAGCTCTTTATGAAATATGGACCTTTCACACTCAGGATGAAAACCATAATCCTTACTCCTTACTAGTGAGGTATATTAATAGTAGATTCAGCTTGACATGATGGTCATTAAGGCCCTCAGGAGCTGTGCTATAAATGTCAGGAAATGTTGTCAGAGAGTTAAAGGCTTGTTTCATGTGGGCTGCAGTAACTGTATCTTGTTTTCTGCCACGTTGTAGAGGTCCAAACACACATTATCTTGTTATATGTAGTGAAGAAGAAATGAAATATACCTACTAATATATGTATTATGAAATTAATGCCAGATCACTTTCAAATAATATTTGAGTACTTGTCTTAATAAGTTTCCTATCTAAAAAAACACATAGAAAATAAATGAAAAAGAATTAATTTGCAAGTGAACAATAACGTACCAACAAAAAAATAGAGTCCTTAAAGGATCATTTGCACTATTGATGGTGTTCCCAGATGCTTTCATAAAAACATGCTCTTGGCTATTACATTTGCAATTCCACTGAGTTGCTACAAGGAAATGTAGTATGTCACCACTTTTACTGAACTTTAATGTTGTGGGTCAATGCACTCACACAACCAATTCATTATAAAACCAGGCTAAAATTTATATTATGCAAATAAGCTTACTAACCCATGTTAAATAACAGCTATGCTGTGATGAACAATAAACCACTCTACAGTGATTTGTTGTGGACTTTTTATTTATTTTAAGTTCTTATGATAAGCCAAAACTAAGCAGAAATAATTCACCATGTAAACACTTCAGTGAAATTGAACTACTCATTTTCAAGAATCAAAACCTACTTCTCAGCACTGGAGGACAGAGATTAGCTTTATTTAGAGAGGAAAAGTGAAGTTGTATTACCTAAACTCCTCAGATTACCTGCATTTAAATTTCTCATCTCAGTTCTTTAAAATTGCTTCTTAGTAAATTAAGCAATTATATTGAACATCCAAGTACCTTATATTAGAATGCATATAAAATGACTTTTGCTTAGAAGTGAAAATGTAGGTAAATGAGTCTATTGTAGTGAAACATGTTAAAATTAAAGAGGCATTGTAACCATTCTCTGAATCATAAACCTGGTCATAGTCTAAGAAAAACTTCTTTCAAAACAGAGAGGGGTCAGAAGTTGGGTTTTTTGAGGTCAGAATTTGTCTCTGAAACAGGTTTTTGTTGGTTTGTTTGTCAAAAAACCCTAACAATTGTTAAAAAATCATAGACAACTTTTGAAATATGCGAAAACTCACACTGAATTTAAGTAATATTTTTGTTTGCAGATGAAACGTGTACCAAAAGGAAATTGAGACAAAAATTATGGTGTTTTCTTTCCTGAAAAAAAAGTAAGGAACTCTATGGGGTCCAATACTGAGGTCTTTCCAATCTCAGCAGATTCTGAAGATTTTTGAATAAAAGACAGAGTAAACTTTCCCTCTCTCATCCTTTTTTCTTACTTTTAGGTTTTAGAACTGTAGCAAATGCTATATGTTGTCTTTTGCTGCTCTTTACTTCCGAATACTTTGTGAAAATGCATCATAATGGTGTTAAACCTGTTATTTTCAGAATCTCAAGGAAATATATTTTCTGTGTGTACACTGGGGAACATGCTTTTTCTAAAGCTGGGATTAAGCCATAGGAGAAGAAGGATATTTACAGGCTTTTCTCACATATTTGAGGTCATTATGGTTGCTATGTGACTTTGTTTTCTTACAGAGCAGTAAAATATATTGAACTACATTCTCTACTTAGCTGTGCTTATGTATAGAGGAAGAAAAAATCAATATACATCATTGAAATAAAAATTAAGTGAAGACCAAATTCACTCAGTGTACCTAACTCATAGAAAGAGTTAAGACTTAGTGGAACAGTAAAAATAGTTAGACAATTCTTTCTTAGAGAACAGGGTCCTGGTAATCTTGGTCCCTAGACAGATGGCAGGAAAATTTCAGTTATACAATGAAAGCAATCAATCCTTCCAGGGTATTCATCATGTTAAAATATCTAAAGGTGTTACATGATTGTGCTATAAAGCTGCTGAATGATTACAGGCAAAAATCAGTGTTTGAAAAGCAAACACAATAGATAGCAATAAGAAATAGGCATCACACTTTTTGGTGAAGTCATGTCCAAGAAGTTCTAATCAGAACTTTTAATCAGGATTAAATAAGAAATACGGAAATAAAAATCTTTGTGAAAATATGGCATTTATCACCTTGAAAGTTAGGTAGGAATTATCTAATTCTGCTATCTAAACATCAGTCAATGTCTAGCGTAGTCATCTGGGCTCCACAAACAATGAGTGGAAAAAGGGACAGTCACTCCAGTGGTAGCACTTTATCCTATGCAAGTTTTGATCTTGAAGACATACTACCTGATACTCAGTCCTCATATCCTGTCTTAAGTTTCTTGAGGCAACTAGCTGAGAAATCCAACTTCCAGATAGTCAAAACTGTGTGACATGTCTAACACTCAACCACAGCAAAGAAAATTTTACTTTCCCACTAAAAGCAAGAAACTGTGTACAATTTTTAAGTAAATATTCATCAAAAACAGTTCATTCAATTTCTATTGTGCTTGAGAGACAGCTACAGACTTAACAAAACCTCTTTGTATGTCAAAACTGCAAAATTTGTTTGTTATCATAAAAACACAACTGAATATTTTTTTCCTTTTTTTTCATTACAAAAAAATTAACAACAGGTCCTAAAGTTACTCACCTTTCACAAATTCTGTTTTTGTTTTTTTTTATGGTTCTCCCTATACTTCCCCCCAAGTGAAAAAATAAAACTATTGGACATTTAAATTGCATCTCCTAAATGACACTCCTAGATGCTGGCTCATTGTTCTGACAGCTGCAGCTGGGGGCTGTTGGTGCTCCAAGGGGTCTGGAGGATGTTGAAGGGCAATGACATGGGACTGTTGTGTCCTGAGGAAATTCGGGAAGCTGCAGAGGTGCCCCTCACCCATGCAGGGAGCTGATCCAGGTAGACGTGATTATGGGAAGTGCCATGCACACCTCAGGGTTGCTGCTGCTTGATCCACTGCATGTTTTTAATATCTCCTGATGATAAGTGCACTGTGCATAATGTGGGCCTGGTAACTAAAATCAGCATCCTCTCAGAACTGTTTTTGCCAGATTACATAGGACAGATCCTCCCTGGCAGTCAGTTGTCCTTATGCAGTCAGTGGTTAAGGGGCCAGCAGCCTGTCACATGCTAATCACACTTCCCAGCCACAGCTGAAAGCATGTCTCTTCCTTAGTCCCCAGAGCACACAAATTTTTTTTTTGTCCCTTTATTCTTTTGTTGGAGGGCAGTGTATAGCTTTAACCCATTGCCTCTCTATACAGCCTGTCAAGGGACAGGGAACACTCTGTGGTGTCTGAAGTTAGTAGCTGACACAAAGAGCAGATGTCTTAGACTAACAAACCCACTTCACACACTACAGCTCCACCAGCAGTTAAATGTGGCCTTTGTTTTTCCATGACAATAGGAGTCCTGGACTCTGCAGCTGCTGTGATTCATATGGTAAAAACCATTGAAGTCCAAAAACTAAGGGTGTGGAGTAGATTCAACCTCTTAAAACCTTATTTCTGCTGTTCTGTATACTTAAGTGGCCTGACTAGATTTGAAATGAAATAAAACAGAAAACAAAATCAGAAGGAAACAATTCTTCCTCCTCTGTCTGTACTCAGAGATATTCCTCTGGCTAAACACGATGCAAAACAGCAGGGGTGTGTGCACACTCACGTCTGTATCATTATGATGAGCTTTCCTGAGCATTTTCTGCATCTACCTGTGACAATTGTGGTGCAGATAATAGTACTACAGTGGGCTCCTGGCTGTACAGCTTTTGCTGTGGGCTGCCTATGAATACCTCTGATGCCAACTGCTTCAAAGAAATATTCTTGGTGTTACCATGCACTTTATCAACGCATGTTTCCAACAAAATCTATCCTCATTAAAAAAGGACAAATGTCTAATCCTTTGCTCTTCCTGTTTCCTATTGTTTCCAGTGCTATAAGGGTCTTCAAAGTCTGCTAATATGCAAGGCATTTTTATTTTATATATTCATCACTCACAAGGAAACTGCTTTTAACTCCACATTAGCAACTTCACTAGGAGAAGCCATTGACACTTATGCTGACACGTTTAGCTTAAAAATGTTCAAAAGTTTTACAAACTGGAATTAAAGGTGCAAGAGCTCCTAATTAAGGATTTTTTTTTTGTAGTAGTAGTGGTAGTATTATCATGTTTAGGGATGCATTGCAGTCCCAGTGCACTCTGCAGGCATAAGTAGAGCAAGCTACAGTTACATTTTCTTGAAAAGTAGATTATGATCTCCATTTTCTTTCTGGAGCGCAATAGACACTTTTCCACAGAAATAATAACCCCTCTTTTTGTGGCAAGTTGAGCACAGAAATTCAAAATGTGCATTCTTTTGCTGAAGCAGTACAAAATGCTCTGAGGTTTCAGTTTCAGGGCAGTGACTGACCAGCTGTCCACGGCCTTTCCAGAAGGAAGTCCCAGAGTTTTACATAGGGGGGTGCAGTTCCCAAAGCCAATGGCAACTAAATTGATGTGATAATCCAGGAAGCCAAAGAATGGGCAGATGAGGCCAGACAAACATCTCTATTACTGCAATTGTCAATCCCTTTTCATCCACACACCTTTAAAGGTGAGAACCTTGTGGAAGGGGAGAACATGATTAACCCATGCAAGTCCTAGTGGGAAGTAAACAAACAAAGAGCCCCTGAGGGTTTTCCTGTCTTTATAGAAAAGAAAGTAATGTGAGACAAATCTGACTTTCCTGGTTTTGCAGATGTCATCTGGGAACACATTTATATGCAAGTCCAGGAAAATAATGGATAACATCAATTCCTGTTAAGCAAAATTGTACCAATATCTATATGTGTCAGGAAACTGTAGTGATTATTTTGCAAACAGGCACCAGTCCCAGCGAAATAGCTACATTATGAAATCCAGATACATTATTTTCACCACTGGAGGGCTCCCATATTTTTCCTTTAATTCCATAAGAATATATTAAGATTTGAGGAAAAAAAATATCCAGAATATATGGCTTAAACAAAGTGTAGTTCCTTCTTCTAAATGCAAGAATAGGCTCACAAAAAGAATTTTTGCACCTTCAGTACACCTTTCTTTCAAAAATAAAGTAAATACAATTTTGTTAACAGCAAAAATACCCTTAGGTAACATATGTCATAAAATAATTGCAGGATGTTGTACAAAGAAAGGTGAGATTATTTCTCATGGTTATATAGGGAGAAATGAGGAAAATTGAGTGGTTTTGTCAAAGCTGCCTACCAGGCCAGCAGCAGACCTCAGCTCAGGTCTCCTTGAGTTTGTTCCCTTTATGTTAGAGTCATTAGGATGCCACAAAACAAACAGTGGAGTGCAATGCCTATTAGTCTGTGTTACCTGCACCGGCCTCATTACTGTAGAGGTCAGATGCTTTTAACAACTCCAGTGTATTTATCCTCAGAAAGCATTGCAGCACGAGGAGTTGTTGTCAATGCTAAGATATCTCAATCTTCTCCCAGACTCTAAACTGTCGTTCCTATCACTGGACCCCTTTCCTTTTCCTAAGTGTGCTGCATTAAATGAACCTTATCTGGTCTATTGCTAGCAGATTTTATTGTTATTTACGACAATTTAAGCAATGTAGGTAAGGTTATCAGATAATCCAAAATCAGTTAAATGAAAAGTGGTTGGATTTTTATATGCTGAATGTGATTGTTAGATAAGTCTTCACTTTTGATGATTCATCTGGCTACCTGTTTAAATACCATGGCATTTATCATTGTTATCAAAACTGTCTATATATTAGGTTTTATTACTTATTTAGATATACTTTTCATACATTTGCCACCATCTGAAATCAGAATCAGCAAGCTCTTTAGTTTGTCCAGTACACGTCATTAAGTACTGCAGGTGTCTGACCAGATGAGAACCTTTTAGAGCTCTGCCTTTTCTGATATTTTACTTTCTCTTGGCATTTAAATCTAAAGAAACATCCATCTACTTGCAAACCTGACACTCACAAGTATTTTAAGTGCTTGGATAACCAGAGAACAGATTTAATACATGACAGACCAGGAGATTCTATAACATGAGGTCTGCCAACATTGCTGCGCCAGGAATGTGCCAAGAAGACATAAGCTGTCACTAAAAATAAAGCTCCTAACACCTTTGAAAATTATTTAGCCTATTTGAAGTAGATGAGAGTATTAGTGGAATGGTGGGAGGTAGATCTCTTTTAAATAAATTCTGGAAGTTAAACAGCCCCACAAGAATCCTTCTCTAACAGAAAGGAATGCATCATACATAAGACTGCAACCTGAAGTTCCTAAATAAAAACAAGAAAGCTGCTCAGTTGGACAGTGGCACTGCACACAAGTTTATTTCTGGATATAAGAATGTAATTAACTATAAGTAACAAGCATTTTTGTGTGACAGAAGTTTGTTGGTTTCTTATTTGTCATAAGAAGCCACGAGAGAACACAGATACATAATATAGGTTTGTTTCTTTAGTCAAAGAGTGAGAGTATCAGGAATAGAAAAGCTATTTCAGGGAAATCTCAGCACACTAACAAAAACATCTTTTGCAATCCAAAAGTTTCTGAAGGGCAGTCTTGTTTAATTTGAAATTAAAATCTCAATATAATCTATTCCTCTGCAATTGCTAAAATAGGACTTGCATTGAAATGTCATCCAGCAGTGCAAGATAGGACAAAAAATGTTTTCCTTTTGCCTAAATAAGGTGTCCTTCTGAAAATGCTTATATTTTACCCAGTATTCTGATTGTCCAAATCTCTCATATGTTTAATAATTAGCGTCTGGTTGGAAGTCAGATGTTTTAGTGACTGCCTCTCCTGCCTTTCTTTTCCAAGAGGAATTCTAATATCTCAGGAGCCAGTAAGAAATTTATTGCCAGAAAATTCTCAGCATCACATCCCTGTCATCGGAACTCAACCTTACCAAAAATTACCCTAGAATGTCATGTTATAGTCATAGTACTCCTCAAGTACACTTAAAATTAATTTCTGTGACCAAGATTTTCACAACTAATTCACGATTAAATTTTTCTCCTGCCATCCACTCAGCCTCCACTCATCCACCAGCCTCCTTGTCACTGCTTCTTTTAGCACCAGGTGTGGACATGACAGTCTCTTCAGACTCAGAACACTGCCCCCATAACAAATGTCATGTACACTTTTAAAAGGCTTGTAGGAAGTTAGTAGTAAAGCACACTACACCACCCACATTTAGAAAAATATATAAAGCAAATTATATCTTCAGATAATTTAAATATATCCAGTATACAGTTATAACTACCATTGTATATCAATGGATATTTGAGTCATTTGTGTTAAGATATTTTACCTACAGATTGGTTTAAGTTTACATTTTGGATAAGAAATCACTAAACATATTTTTAAATTCTGTTTAAGAGAACTGCTTGATATTTTTTCATTTCTCTTCACTGAAGTAATGGAATTTCTTATGAACTTCCTGGTATCATATTTTGTCTGTCTCATTGTATCTTTATCAGAGTTCTAAGAGGAAAATATTTCTGCTTGTCACTTTCTCTTACAGTTACAGGAAAATCCAACACATCTACAGCTGAGTGCTAGCAAATATTTATGGTTAAAATATTTATTTTTTACAGAAAACTTGTGTTATGTGTATTTCCTGACTTCTTTAACTCTAGATTCCATTGTATTAAAAATAAGTGGAAAGAAGAGATACACAGTCTGAGAATGTTTTAGGTCTAGCCACTACTTGCAAAAACATACAAGCGATGTGACAGAGGTTTATTTCTCCTAGTTAGTATTTAGCTACTGCTCTCAGAATCCACAAATAATTTAGAATGAATTTGGAAAACAGCATCACAAAAGCTGACACTTCTTCAGCAAAAAGCAATTTCACAAGGAGATAGGAAGCAGTGACTACATGAAGACTGTCAGAGGGCAGTGGGATGAAAAAGGTCAGGCTTCTGACTGCTTTGGGAATCAGAAGGATAGCCCAGTGTAGGCCAAAATGCAGGATAATGTCTATATTGAATCACTGTTGTAATTATTAAAGTGTTTGTATTTGTGTGTTCATGGATAGATGTTTTATAATGTAGACACTTCAACATTTTTGTCCATTTTAGTCATCTGTTTTTCTCATGTGACAATTTGCTTTTTATGCTTCTGGGATTTATTTTTCCTTTTTCCTTTGATTTGGATTTTCATTATTGAATCCGGTTATTGATACAATAAGCACCAGGAGAACTAGGAGCACTGTCTGAGATATTTTAGCTTATACCTGCTCATTTGTAGGTGTCATTTTATATCTTTTTATACCAGTTCCTTCTAATTTTAAGGAAAATTCTAAGGCAATTTATATATCATGTAAATTAAGTATAATCATAGATCCATTGTACTAAAAAAAAATAAATAATAAAAGCAGTAATATTAGCCCTTAAAGCTAAGTCTTACCAGGTGAAGAAATATGCTTTCATTAATTGATCTTTACCACAAATGGACCTGATCCTTTTTTCATGAACTTAACACAGAAATCATTAGATCCTGGTCTTGACATGCTTATTTGAACCCTTCCTCTTTTTGACCGCTCCTTTCTTAGTTCTCATCCCAAATTCAGTAGTAGTATGTTTGCTTGTATTTTTTTCTATGTTAGTTATCAACACAGTACGCAGAATTTTGCATATGTCACCCATTGGGATTTTTATTAGAAGTGATCTTTTTAACTTCAGCAACAGGCTTTTTTTGGGTGCCTTAACATGGTCTGTTTTAATATACATTTTACTGACAGCTATCAGAAAGAGGAGAAGATGATATTGATAAAATAAAAAAATCAAAACAACTCAAACACAATACCTCAGATTATTCTAAATCAGTTATGAAAATAATAGGCTAGATATGTTGATACCCTCTTTGGAATTACTTCTCAATGTGATCTAGACAAATATTTGCTCTTGTTAGAGAGAGCTCAAGCTGATAAGGACTGATAAGTGTATCCTGCTTCAGCGTTAGAGTAGGTTAACATTCTGTCCTAATTTACTAATTGGTTTCTCTACAATGCGATTAGGATGAGTTGCTGTGTTTTGTTGTTGCTATTAGACAAGTCAAAAATACCACAAGTACTAAATCATAATATCCATATTGTCATGGATATTTTAAAACTTCAGGTTAAAGGAGCACTGTGAATTATGAAAATGTGGACTCAGGACTGATTCTTTCTTACTTTGCAGAGGGAAGGCAGCATTGGATTTCCAGGTAAATTTTTAACAAATTAATTTTTTCACTTCTTTGAAGAAGGAGGACTTGCCAATATTGTACTTCCTTATTTTAACCTCTTTTGTATTTTGACAAAAACACAGGCTATATTAATGAAATAAAGTTCAGTTCTACAATACTTTATGAGTTCAGTTAGGTCAGAAGGTAAAAAACTTTAATATCTTTTTCTAGTAGAAAATTAAAAATGGTGTCTGAATATATATCAGGTATATCTGGAACCAGCTTTCAAATTTATTTATATCAGTATTTTGCCAGTACCCAGAAACAGAGCATGGAAAAGAATACTGACAAACACTTATGGAGAGGTAATAGGGACAAAACCTCCAAATATTCAGGTTTGCCAAAATATTTGGATTATCTGATTTGTCTAATGTTTCTTCTAGATAAAGGAAATTTCTATGGAGTGCAGCAATATTTATGGAGGTAAACAATTTTTACCAGGTAAGATTACATTGTTAAAGCTACATTATGTCATAGAAAAAGAGAAAAAAACTACAGAAAGTGGTAGCAACAAAGGAGCGTTTCTGAGATGGGTGTTGCGAACCCTTTATGTTAGGTCGAGCGCATACATTAGGCCTAGAAGAAAGTGTAAGACTGAAGAGATCATTAAGAATTGCACCCTCTAGACTTCCATGAGGAAGCAAGTGGAGATTGTTGTTAAATCAAAAGTTTAGATGTATAGAATAAAATTATGGGTTGCTTTACAGAAATGTTTCATTCATACGTTGGATGAACTTGATTGTGAGTATAGTTTTTAATTTTTCTTTTATCTCATAGAACATATCTATTTGAAAAAAACATAGCTGTATCAGGAACATATTCACTTTAAATGATCCTCCCAAAAAAAAACAAAGAAAAAACCAAAATGCCCTCAGATCTGAAAAAAAAGGGTTCCAAACATCAAAGAATGTGTATTGACATTTTAAAACCAGAAATTTAAATGTTTTTCTTGCAAAAAGCATTCCCATTTTCAAATTATCTGTTTAAATCAGAATAAAAACTTTAAAAATAAGATATAACTTTTGAAATACAATGTTTCAATACTAAGAAAGTAATAAAAAAGAAAGTTTATCTCACTTTTTTTTTATTCTCTATGTTACCTCTTTTTCTTTTAAAGAGAGATAGAGATATTCCTAGATTCTTACTTTATATCCCAAACTGACATAGAAAAAACTCACCTTCAAAATCTGTCACAGGACAGAAAATTCACACAGCTCTGGTTTTGCAAGCCATCTGTTTTCTTTTACTCTTTCAGCATAGGGTAACCTATTTTTGATGATGCAGAGTTGTACTTCAGTCTAGAGATGACTTTGCTGCCTGGACTAGTACTAGTTTAGGCCATTTGAGAAATTTTTAACCTCTAAAACACAGAGAAATCAATAAAATATGTTGTAACAAAAAAGGAAAAGAGATTCTTTTGGCTACTGTGTAGGTTGGCTGAGAACTCCCTCCAGTGTACTCCCACCCCACAATTCTTCACCTGTTTTTGCGTATTTTTCATTTGCTTCATTATGTTTCTTAATTCCAAAAATCACTGTGAATCTGATTTGCAAAAAGTCTTTGGAGAGAACTTGTCATCATAAACTTCCTTAGAGGTTTTCCAGTTACATCTTGTGTGGGAAGAGAAACACATTCTGCAATTTAAAAACAAGACACAGAGATCTCAAATCTACTAACGAGAGTCAGTAAGGTACACTCAAGATTCTGAAAGGGCAAGAAAAGAACATTTGGGTATTTTTTAAAATGTTTTTTACCCACAAACTTGATTATACAAGATAAAATCATTCACCTCTAAAAAGTCTGCATGTACCTGTAAGACCCAGTTAAACTGGAGTGGGCTTTGAATCATATAAAGGTACTCAGAGACTACCTAGTGAATAAGACAGCTGTTGCTGCTACCCTGGTGGAGGAACTGAACCCAGCTTTCTGAATACTCCTTTTGGTAAGAATAAAACAGTTATTTCAATTTGGTCCTAAATGAAGGCTGCAATAGACATGTAAGAAATAAACAACAACCCCTCTACCTCCCAAAAATAAAAAATATAAAAATGATCACCTGTAAGATGTGCACAAAATGAGCCAAAAGTCATCAGAGTTTTTTATTTTAACTGTATATAAAACAGACTTGCAAATAAGCACCCACCAAAAGCATAGTGAGCCACTCTGGTCTCTCACTAACTGATCAGCATGCAGTAAACCACTCTTCTCCTTTAAACCCTTCCAATTCCCTTAAAAAACTCTGCTTAACTTGCATTTGTAATATATGCATGCATTACAACTTCATAACTGATATGGGACTAACAATGGACATTTAGATAATTAGTATAATCCCACACTGATGAAAAATATGAGATGTAAAACTAGAATTTGAGATGTCAGCTGTAAACCTCTTATACAGCTAGCACACAATGTTGAGTATCTTCAGATAATGAAAATTACTTTACTTGAGACAAATAAACTCATATCTGGAAATGCAGGACATTGTCTAAAGTATTCAGCATGATAACTATTGTATTTAACATAGAAATAGTATCAACTGTTTCAAAAGATATGAATACTTGCAGTAGTAAAATTGATTATCCTAACTAAAGTAATATGCAGTTGATTTATAATAGGAGAAGTATTTATTATGGAATCATTAGTGATATGCTAAAGCTATTTATTTTATTTCTAGAACTTGTCTTCATATAAAATATATGTAAAATGGGCAGGAATTTGATGTCAGTATGCAATAGAGTATAGTTATTGTTGCAAATACATCAGAAAAAGTGCATTTTTATTTATTATGTCCATAAAATTTCATATACAAAAACAAAGCAATAAAATCATTTTATCATAGTATTGCAAGCAATATGGCCATGGGGAAAGGTGAGAGTAAGTGAAATGAATTGGTGCTTAGGATAATGAAAGTGAGGGACTAATGGGACCCAAAGGACTCAAGTGAAATACAGCCAGATTCCTAGTAAGCTTCCTCCAAATCCTCAGAGAGTAATTCTTCCTGGATTTGACCAATAAACTGCAACAGCCACTCATTTCTAATCCCAGGCTTTTTATAAGCAGTTTGCCTAGTCACACTGAATAGTGTAAGAGGAAGGCAGCAGAGAGAGAATAGATCTGCAAGCTCGGATGGAAAATAATTAAATAGTTCCACAAAAAGTGAAAGGTTTGTGATTAGAACCATGGAAAGATGTTATCTTCCTTTCAGAGTATGAAGCAGGAATTAACTGGATTTATGAGGAATGTTGGAGGAGAAATAGAGTCAAACTCTCTCTCCTCCCTCTCTCCCCCCACCCTTTGTCTCTTCTCCATCACCTTTCTCTTCCTATCCACCTACTTGCCTGTGATATTTTCCTCTAGACACATTGAAGCTGCGCATGAATTCATGCCCTAAGTGGTGTTACTTCTTTACTTTTCAGGGCCTCCTTTCTTCAGGGATGAAAAAAGATCTCTCCCTGTTATAGGTGTGTGACCTGAATAATCAGTTATAGAAATATAATGAAAAATCAGTTATAGAAATCATTTTGAAAGGTACGCAAGTTCACCAAAAAATATATTTTTTATCTTCATTTATTTTTTTACCAAAAAAGTTTTGGCAGTCATGGCCAGGCAGAACTTAAAATTAAAAGAAATCATGTGAGAATCCTTTCTTTTTAGAATTATTTTCTTCTGAAAATAAGCCCTATAGGTCCTGGGGGTGCAACTGTTTGCTTTGGTTAAGTATTGCTGTATTCTTAACAAATCTTGTCTCAACCACTCAACCTCTTCTGTTTCACCCACCACTGCCTTTTTGCATTTAGACTAAACAACTAAGGTACAATAATCCCTGGGTGTGCGAAGCTACCAGACCTGCTAAGAATTTCTCACCCATTCTCACTTCGAGATTTTTTCTTTCCCCTTTGGTTAAACATATACAAAAAATGAGATACTTTCACATCTCATTTAGTCCACAGGAAGTGCATTTTTCTGAATCAGGGGTCACTAGTAGAGCTCTCAGAGTCTACCTGCGGCCCTGTTGGACTCAGAGAGCTGCACTGTATGAACCTAACTTTCAATCAAATTCAAATTGGGATCATATTTATCCAAACCATCCAACATTTTGAGATCCTTCAGGGGAAAAGGGTATATAAATGCAATATATTAGTAAACACTGCTAATTAGGATCATTACTAGTGTAGAAGATTAATACGTAGAGTGTGTAAAATAAGCTAGCAAAGGAACACGTCTATGTGATGAGATAAATGAAGAGTAATAGACATCAATATCTTTCACATTTAACACAACCTGTTCTTCTGCCTTAGTTCATCCTAAAGTGGAAAAAATATTATGTAGTTCTTTGTTAAAATATCACCATAGATCTGAATCTGAGCTTAAAGGTTATTCCTGACGGTTCAAAAATATTAATATTTATTATTTTGTCACTCTCTCTTTCTCTTTAAGAGGGAATTTTAGTACTAGGCTAGAATTGGCTAAGCAAGCTATTACTTGCAGGTATGCACCTTCTCATTAAATAAAACCTCTAAAAGGTCTGTGTACTGGTGTACTGATCTAAAATTAGACCTCTCTGCTATTATTGCAATAGCCTCATAATCAGATAAGCAAGCTATCATCTTGACACTAGATTAAAATAATATTGGGAAAAAAATCACATGAAAAATAATATTAAGTATGAAAAAGTGAAATATGATAAACAGTCACCCAGTACAAAACATAAAAAATAGCTTTTGTAAGAGCATGTTACAAAGATAAACCAGACAGTAAAACTTTGAATAAATCACTTTTTATCCACTTGTCGTGACATACAACCATGGACATTGATAACTTCAGAACTCCAGGTCCCCATGAAAAATATCTTTTTCGGAGGTGGCTTGTGCCTTAAATCAGATACTGTGGGAAGACTACCTATAATTTTCTTTTGATTTCTTCCCCTGGACCAGCTTAATAAGATTCAATCCAAACACCGGTTTCAGCTTTTGATGTGAGCAGATGGCAAAAAGCGGAGACCAGAACAATTACAGGATAGTACATAGATAACAGAGAACCAAAAAGATGATAAAGGAAATCTGGACATTTTTTTTACTATCTGCTATTTAGGCAGGGCACCTTTCTGGCAAAAGGGAAGGATTATCTCAAGGTTATTTATTCATTTACCAGCAATCAACAAGGTTCAGATAGTTGAAATCCCCAGTACCCTGAGAGTCAGTAAGAGGCCTCATGCATATGTTCTACTTTATGTTGCTCATCTGCAAAACAATGAGGCTTGTAATGATGTGAAAGGTTTAATGGACTCTCTCCTGGTTTGTCCTCTATCCGAGCTCATTTTTATTTGTGTAATGTAATCTTCTTAAGAGTGTGGTTCCCGCAGGGAGATGAGCAGGTAACAACTGGGCTGTGGATGGCAGCTCATGTCAGGGATCAAGGATCATCCAGTTAATAGTTTTACATTTAGAATTCCCTAATAGTCTGGTTCTAAAGATCAGCTTGCTAACACCTAGAGCTGGTTTTGGTTATTTTGCACAAAAAGAAATTCCTTTAAGTGTCACCATTTGAAAATTAGTTAAATACAGATCAGAAAGTATTATCAGTCAGTTAATTAAGATCTATTATTATTATCTGGATTCAGGGAGGCTAAGGCAATGATGATGGTATTTAGGGCCTTAGCAGGCCTTTATGTGGTTACAAGAACAAAAGAATAGTCAAGAAATACATATTTGACAAAGCTATGCTGTAGAGGTGATATTTTTAATGCATGGATTAAGATACAACTTCCCCTAAAAATTGAGGCTTACCTGAATATTTGTTTTAAAATTAATGGGAAACAGGAGTTCAAACCCCATAGGCATCATTGAAAGTCTGAACCTGAATATTTAATATTAACCATCTGAGAACACCTTTAATCTTTTTATTCTTAAAAAAAGTGCAAAGGAAATCAAAATTAAATAAAACCATCCCTATATTCTTTTCTTTGCATCTTCAATTGTCTGTGGAAAAAATTTTTAGCTAGCATGAGCCTCCAGTAAGTATTTTAAAATCATTTTAAGGGCATCAAATATTCTTTCACATACCACTGGCTTTGTCACACTTGCTTTTAAACTTGCTTGTAGTTCCAAAATTAAAGGCCAAGTTAGTGGCATCAAGTAAAATCATGAAACTGTGATATTTCCCTTGGGAAATCTGTCACTTCATAGAAAATTGTTTCAGATCAGGGTGGAGAAAACAAAACTGTTACAAGGAAGGAACAGCTTACCAAAAAATAGACTCTGAACAAGATTAATATGAATCACAGATTCCAAGAGTGGAAGGCCAGAAGGGACAACTGCTTCACCTACTTTGACCCATGTCAAACCACAGGACATTGCATTTCATCTGCTTAACCTCGTATGGAGCCCAGTCACTTGTGTACAGCTGCAGCAAACCTTGTGCTTAGCTAAAGCACGTCATCGGGAATTCAGAAAACTTTGAAATCAAAGCATCAAGGCAAGAGGAATCCAGTAAATTTCTTTTAAGCACTCTCAATCTTTTTTTAATGATAACTAGTATTCTTTATGTGAGAAAACGTGTCATTTCTCTTTTGAATGTGTCAAATAGCTGCTGTTATGCCCTTTGCTCCTATTATTTTACGAAAATGCCATTAAAATAGCTCTTAGACTGATTTAGGTTGAAAAGGAATTAGGAGGTCATCTCATGCAAACCTCAACCCACAGAAGGAACAAAATCAATAACAAATCAATTCATCAATTCATTTTTTTCTGGTTTTTTTTTTTTTATTTTAAGATGGAAAAGCACTGTGTAATATTGTTTCTTGTTCTGTCTTTGTAGACAAGTCAGGAGTACGCCATACAAATTTCATTCTACCAATATTTATTTAAAAATGGAGATGCCAAAACTGAAAAAAAAAAACCAAACTGTAGTACACATCTTATTAGTTTTGTACATATTACAGAATCTCATTATTCCTTTTTGCCACATCTCCACTCAGAAAGATTTCAAGCATTTAATTTTACATTGTGCCTTTAAAATATTTTTGGAGCATTGATTTACAATATGTGTTCTCTTTTTTATCAGACAATTTTTTGCATATATGCAATTTATTTGTGAAGTACCATCCTTTTTCTGAAATTGTGTTTCTCTTACAAAAATATTTATACAGGTCTAGATACTTGGGATTATTTGGCTGCATGAGCCAGATATTTTAGAATTATCCTTTTGCCATCAATATGGCAATTATGCAGTTCCAGATTTCATTCATAGGGATTTTAGGTTAAGGTTTATAATAAATAATCTAGATTTTTGAGTACATATATTTTTATTTCTCCAGTGCCCTTTTTCCAGATTGTTTCCCCATATATCATAACTTGAATTTCCTTTTTTTGATCTATACCAAACCACTGGAAAAAACAATCCACAAACACTATTTCAAAAACACTATATTCACTGTTTCTGCACCTTCAGGCAGATCAACACTTTTAGATCAACCTCTGCTCTAAAGATTTAGCCTTTCCTGCTTGATTAAAATTTTTTCCTGTCTCCTTGACTACTGGTCTGATTTTTTTTAAAAAACACAAGATGAATGTGGCAAAAATGAAGGTGGGGTCTGGATTTTTTAGCTGTTTGTTTTGCTGGGATTTTTTTTCTCTCCCAGTTCATTACTCTTCCTCTTTTCAAATATTCTCTAAACATCATCACCCTGTCCCTCATCACTAAAAGACCTAATCATGTGAGTCTAGAAACTGAATGATGTAAGGGACTCCATCATCTTTTTGTATTGTCAGATTCTACCTACAGGAAACTTTCAGTACAACTAATTTCCGTCACAAGGTAAGTGTTTCCACATAGAGACACACACTAATAAAGTTTTCATTCAGGTTCACGCCATATTCAAAGTGCTTCAGCAAAATATCATTTTCATAGCTCATTGCTTTGGTAATGACAGCCCTCTATATGCATCTTTCTATTCATTCTGCATCTATCACACCAAATAGAGATTACTTATTTTTACATCCAAGGCTCTTTGGAGCCCCTATCTGCTCAGCCTCTCTTGTTTACTACTGAAATGTCAGATCTCATCCCTGCTTGATATTCCTATGTATTCTGGAAAATACATTTGTACACTGTTCTGTGACAATACTTGCTGCTTAGAGCTTCCTAAATATCATTTGACTGTGCTTCTACAGGTTCATGCTCATTAATTCTTTTTGCTGCCTACAGAAAGTTTCTCAGCTGAAAACCCCCCTCTTGCACACTGATCAGAATTTTCTCACTTTTTCCTTTCTTTCAGTGCATCTTCCCTCTATCTCTCTCTCCCAGCCTGCAAATACCTCATATTTTTTACTAAGAGTTAGACAGTTGATTTACTCAAACAGGAACTCCAGGTTTGGGTTTGTGTTTATACAATTCATAGCACAACTGAGACCTGGCCAACAGAGTGGCTCCTCTGTAACACAAATCAAATATTAACCTGAAGGTCAAAAATCTCATTTCAAGCCCTGAAATGTTTCATGTTTATGTTTATTTATTTGTTTCCTGGGTGGGTTTGAGTTTTTAGAGAAACCAGAAACGGTACCAGACTTTGCACTTCTTGAAATTAAGAGATCTACAGATGTGGAAAATAGAAGATGGATGTTCAAGGAAATAAAAGGGAACAAATTACTTCATCGTTTTTTTAGATGAACAGAGATTAAAATTTCTCATTTTGATGCAAGCTCTTTTTCTAATAAATATCTACTGGAGGAGAATGTCAAAATGTTTCTTTTTTTTTTTTTTCTTCTCTTTTCTATTTTATGTTTTCTCAAAAAGCTGTGAAGAGAAATGAAAGTATCACTAGGAAAAATGTGAACAGAAACTGAAATAACATCAGATCTCCTCTTCTCACAATTTTCTTCCTTCTTTTTTTTTTGCTGCAAAACAGAAAATTAAGGAAGAAAATTTCCCCCAAAATTAATATTAACAGCACTTTTCCCTTTCTGATTAAACACTTTCAAAAAAAATAATATTGGATTGCCTGGTGCATTTGTATTTCTGATGATTTGAAAAGGTTTAAAAGCTCCTTAACTGTTATTTTATATAACTACACAATTTTGTCATAGGTCTCCACTGCATTTCATTACTTGTTGTATACATAGTAGAATTATTTGAATGAGTCATCAGCCTATAACAGTATTGTTTGTATTTACAATTAACAACAGATATTACACCTTTTTTTTCACAGTGTTTTGGATGTCCTAAAACACTTTTAAAATAATTCAATATATTCAGTATGAAATAGACAATAGCTTCTCCTCTTTTCCCATCACCAAGACCACAAGCAACTAAAACATTGAGCTCATTTTGGACACAAAAAGTAAAATATCATTCTTTTTTGGTGTTTGAAAAGACTAACAATGAATCATTGAAGTAGGAAATTAACTAAAGAGATTTCCAGTAAAGAAATACAGAAATGTCTATATCAATGTGTGGCACACTATAAGGCTCTTAAAATAGTAGACACAAGTCTGTTTATATATATTCTGGAGAGACGCATGTTCAAATTGAAGTTAGATTTAAGTCACATTCAATAGTTTCAGCTATTTATTATGACTAGAGGAAAGATATATTTTTAGAAGGGGCTGCAAACTTCTGGTTTTCTTAAATGAGCAAAACTAAAACTTGGAGGAATATGAGTTCAGTCAATAAACATATTAGGATAAAAGCAGACAGAAAAAGGTGAAGAGATATTTGAGAAAAAAGGAAATATGTAAATAAGAATAAACAAGTAAAAAATGTTCATGCATAAATTTTGCATGAAAATTAGGAACCTTGGAAGAATAAAAAATTTTTTTAGACTGACCAGAGAGAAGTGGAGCAGATCTCAGAAGTTCCAAGATGGAGCTTATAAAAGAGCTTTTATGACAATTTTGATCATGGGAGGGATATTTAAAGAGCAAAATCCTAGGGGTTTTTCCACCTAGAGGTTTCTGTATTTTCAGATCTTCTCCCATGCTAGAATTGTCACATTCACATCCCTAGAAAATATCATATATCTTATCATATATCATAGAATGGTTTGGGTGGGGTTGGAAGGAAATTTGAAGACCATGTAGTTCCAACCCCCTCTGCCAGGAGCAGGAACACACATGTTCCACCACATCAGATTTCTCAGAGCCCCATCCAACCTGGTCTTACACATTTCCAGGGATGCTACATCTACTGCTTCTCTGGGAAATCTGTTCCAGTGCCTCACCACTGACATCATAAATCGTTCCAGGGTTAATTTAGGTTAATTATGTACCCTGTAATCCACAGGGTACCTAAGCAATAGTATATTTATATGTAACCATTTTGTAGGGCTGCTCAAGCTGAGTTTGTCTTTGTTGTACCCATTAATGAAAACAGATCAAAAGAATCCTCTGAACAAGAAGCCAACTCTAAAATGCATGAGAACGACCAGCTGCAGACCTTGCTTTAGCTCTCAACTTTTCTGCGAATTCTTAATGCACTTTTGTATATACATATAATAGCAAGTTTTCTAATCATAAGTATTTAGATTTTCTCAATTCCTATGTACAAATGTGTATATGTATATTTTCATTTATGTGTCTACGCATTTATGTACATACATATAAAAGTACAACTATAGCTACATATGTATGTATAGGTATAAATACACAAATACATATCCATAAACCACCATATAATACCTCTAAAGGAGAGATGAATAACATGATGTTTACTGGAAGGCTGTAAGTGGCTTTGAAAACTTTTAGTGAAACACTTCAACATTTCTTTAACATAATATTTTGAAAGGGCCCACAGTCAATACAAATGTAATATATGGAGGCTAAAAGAAAATTTGACAGAAAATTTGTCCAAAGAGCACACTAAGGTGGCATGTAAAAACAATAATGGGCCATTATGCTGTCTTATTAGAGAAATTAAAGCATTGCACATACTGCCTGACTCATAGTGCCTGGCTTTTTTACTGAACAACTTTAATCTTCTGTTTTGAACTCAAGAAGTGATTTTTAAAGTGTAATTTCCTTTTCAACCCTAAATATTTAATAGTATCAGATGTGGCAAACTTGTTTGGGAGGCTCAAATGGCAGAGAACCATTGGATGCCCACAAATACTCTTCGGTTGGGCAAGCATTAAATTTTTTAGGCAAACAGGTTAAATGGAGTCTTTGCAGGTGCAAACAGTGGTGATTCATCTTCTGCATATGTGCAGAAAATTTCATATTTTGAAAAGCTTTATAGATACAGCAGTATAAAATACACAACATACATGATGTTAACATATGTAGGATCCATATACTACACAGCTTTTCTAATTAGAAATGAACCTGCGGCATTGAATTCAGTTTGAAGGATGTACCTACCTGGAAGTTTTGCAGCAGCTCACCAGTAAATTTTCCCAGCAGTCTTTCCTCATGAAGGTGGAAATTTCCCCCAGTGATGTATTTTATGTTATTACATCAACTAAAATATACTTTACTAGTCAAAGTTCCTGATACATTGGTGTGGTTACTTTTTCTCTTACAAAGAAACTAGGAAAAATGTTTCTGTGAAGACATGATTATACTCAGAAGCATTTATCATGCAGTCAACCTATGTCTCCAGTTCATTTTAGTTTAAATATTTTTGGTTTGAATCCTAAATAGTTGCAAAAAGAAAAAAAATGGAAAAAAACCACAGTAAACAGCAAAAAATTGCTTTCAAATTTGCTACCGTGTGAACATTCAAAATCTCTCTCATCACACAGGCACTAAGAACATTTTTCTGTGAGTATATATGGAGGGCATCTGTCTGAATTTATCCTATTGGAAGTGACTGGTACACAAACTGCATTTATGTTATAGAATAGGATGAAGAGAGCAAATATAATTTTCCCAGATGTGTTTGGAAACATTAAACAAATTAATTGGGTTAGATTTCTTTCTTGGGATAAAGCGAGAGGATGCTATACAAGACAAGGATATGACTCATTCATTAAACACTTTATTTCTAGGCCTTTCACGACATTTATTGTACAAGCATCTAGCAGGCTTGTGAAGTGCTGGGAACATTTACTGTGCATTCCACTTCTGTGAGTTACAGATTTACCAGCTCCTTTCTGCTGATGCAAGTCTGAAGCCCAGAGTCAATGAACCAAAGTTATCCAAGTCTGGGAACTTGAATCCAAGTGCCTTGAATCAAGTATAGCTGAAATAATAACCTCTATTCCAATTTCCTTTTCAGGAGTACTTTATAGCCAAACGTGCAGATATGAAAGAACCAAACTGTTAGAAGACTAGATAGAACAATGGACATTATAGCACAACTATGTTTACAGGGACTGTTACAAATTTTCTGGACTGGTACATTTAGTCTCACTAAAGTTCTCTAAAACTTTTAAAGGTATTTGGTATCAATAATCTCTCTTTTTAACCTTTTTTTTTTTTCTGAAGCATTGTCCAAATCATATCTTTCTTTGAGAGAAATATATATACATATATATATATGTGTGTTTGTGTGTGTGATTCTTGTTTTCCTCATTGAGACAAATTGTCCTACGTTGTCATTTTTGTCATATACTGCTGTATAGCTGCACTGACTCATGAAAATTGTATCTCAGTTTTGGTTGCTGGTTGTTTTGGGAGGGTTTTTTTTTGGTTTTTTTTGGTTGTTTGTTTTGCTTTTTTTTGTGTGAGGTTTTGTTTTTTTTGTTTTGTTGTGGTGGTTTTTTTGGTTTTTTTTTTTGAGAAACAAGTAAATAAAAGCTAAATAGGAAAAAGAATTTCTACATGTAGAAGTGGCACAAAATCCAGTATTTTTTCTTTTACAGCCCTGTGCTATTCCTCTCTGTTCAGGGACATATTCTGATTTAAAGGAAAAAGCTCAGAGTGTGGGCAATGGTCCACAGCTATTCCTGTGACTTTGTGAAATTATTTGTTAAAAGGAAAACATAAACCTGCTTAGCTTCTAATCTATAATCTCTCCCTGGATCCTAAATTGAGTTTAAATTGGCTAAACTTGAGTATTTGTGCCACCCTATGCTTGCATTTACCTGTAATTTACACCCAATAGAGACACAGGTGAGTCTTCTGAAACCTTTCAGTGATTGCAACTGAGAGGTCAGACCACTAATACAGAAAACAAAAGAAAGGTACTCAATTTGTAATTTGCCGAGCCTTAAATATTTGTCAAGTTCAAAATTATATGAAACTTTAGTTTTCATGCAGCAAGGTTTGATAGCATAAAGAAGGGCTGACTCATGAACTGACTAGCAGGACATCACAGTGTGAAACTCTGTAGACAGACAAAACTTGGCAGCCTTCACCACAAGATAAGAAAAATATTTACAGAAAAATAATATGACAAAAGATTCAAGAAATAAAGTCTTAGAGAGGTCTTGACTATCACTAACCCCATGATAAGTGTTTTGAAATAGTGAGGAAGTAGGACGAAATATTGCTTAATTTTAGGATAGAGTAAGCATTTGTATGAGGAGAATCCTGAGAAAGAGAGAAAAGCAACTCTTGGGAGTTTTGCACTTGAATCCCAGTGGCTGGACACCTCCAAGCTTTGGGCTTTGGCTCAGTGAGAAAACTCAATGTTTTTGCCATTTGACACATGCTTAAATTTCTGCTAGTGTTCTCTGCTTCCATCTCTTCTGATCTTCTAAGGGTTTTTTTGAGAGAAACATGAAGATGTAGTTCAGTCGGAGAGTGCATGGAAATTACCTGGATGTTGTAACATCATTCCTGTTCTTTGCAGAGGAATGAAGGGAGAAAAGGGAAAGCTGGGTCAAGGCCATGTGAGGTGGAATCAATGTTGTACTATCTATCTATTCCTTTCAATTGAAGGAAAGCAGGAGCAATTCAACAATAGGGTGAAACGACTGAATAGGAATTTGGAATACTGCTTCCTGGAGAAAAGTTAGCGAAACCATTTAATCAGAAATGCCTTTTACCAGAACATGAAAATGCCTTAAAAATCTCTCAGCCCTCACACATGGTGGAAGAATGATTGCCTCACTTAGGCTGAGCAGACAATTCCTGAAAATTATCCTTTATGTTATATATATCATCCTATAATCCAAGTGAAATGTAAATGGATAAAGGAAAACTTTACCTTGATGCAACAGTTACTCTCAGACTTCTCAAAAATTTCTGTGAGGAGAAAAAGTAAAATAAAATTAACAAATATTTACTAGTTTTATATTTTCTTCCTATTTAGGGAAGGGACATTTTCCTCTACAAAGTAAAAGTAATCCAGATCTTGGGAGAATCTCACCTTCGCATTCAACCAATTCTGCAGATACTTCATAAAAATGACCCTCTGTTATCAGAGGAGAATAAAAGAAGAATGCCTGTAAACCCTGCTTCTAAAGGAGAATTACTTTTCAGCAGACATCAAGTTTTGGGACAGCCTGTGACAGACTAACTTCGGAGATATCCAACATTCATCAAAAGACCTGGGGCAAGGACATTCACCAGCTGACTCAGATTTAGTAAACTCCTTTGGATCACATGGCAATCAACTTTTCACCCCTGATAGGGATGATGACCTCCTATAAACCTTAAAGTACTGGAAAGCTACTTTCAACTTCCATATGGTGAAGAAGGTGGAAACTCAGAAGCATGTTCACAGAATAACCACTTTATACCAAGTGGTTATATTCTTGACAATTGTACATAAAGATTTTATGTACAGTTCTCAAAATACTGTTGTTCAACTTTCTCTCAAAATGATAGCTTGTTTTATTTTGCACCTTTAGATTTCTAAGGAAAAATTTCTCAGGACTCTGTCCTAAAGTGGACTGGTTTTCCCCGCTGTGAACTCCACAAGAAACTTGCATTTCTTTTCTTCCCTGTTTCAGATGCCCAGCCATCACCACCAAGGATATAAAACATCTTGTTTACCTCTGGTCACATCACTGGGACAGTTGTCATGTTATTTTAGAAATGTGCTGCAACTCACTACAGGTACCAAATGGAATCATAGAAAGGTAGAGGTTCTTGATTGAATTTATTTGTGTTTGAATCTGTCAGGGATAAAAGAGCCAACAAATAATAAAATAGATGCAAGCCTCTGTAAGTCAGCAGCCACCTGCTACCTCTGGGCTATTAGAGGGGCCCTCAGCATGACAACACAAATCCATGCTGGCAGGCCAATTACAGCTTAAAAAAAAAAGCCCTACATCAGCTCACCTCTTCAACTCAGTCAGCAGAGTGACAGCAATGTTGAAATTTCAATTTTCTTGATATTAGTTGTGAATTGTTTTATCACATTATTTTTACTCTCACTGTCTTCTTGTCTTTTAAATGCTGATAGTGTTGATGGCTCTCAAATACAGTCTATCTAGTTGCTCTTTTGAGAAATGAAGGTTTGGTTTTACTCTTTTTAAAAAATTTTATTTCCCCAAATAGGCAGAAGCTCTTGTTTCATTTTTTTCCCTCCTATACATCTAAATCACGTAAATTACAGGGAACTGTAAAAGTCAAAGTACTCATCACTGGCATCATAATTATTGATAATCAACTATTCTTCAAGGCTAGCACCATTTCATATCCAATTTACTACTTTGATTCCCGTTTATAGAATGAATCAAATTCTGTACTGCTTTGTATCACTTACAACTGCATAAATTAACCCTAAGCATTTATAATGATGCTTTGTTTAATAAGGTTAGGGAAAGAAATGGGAAAATTTAAAACTTTTTTTTTTCCTTTATACAGCAAATGAAATCTTGGCCTCAGTATAGTCAGTAAAATTCTTCCCATAACTTCAACGAATCTGAGTTTTCACTCTTATGGATTGAATTTGAATATAAAGGGAGGATCACAGGGGGTTTGTGGGGTGTGTTTTGGTTTGTTTTTTTTTTTTTTTTTGTTTATGTTGCTGGCTTTGAGAATAGAGTCTAAAGCATCCTGCCTGTACCTCAGGCTACAGAACCTATATTAGAGATGATGGAGAATGGAGAAAATATAAAAGTTATTTCATTTCCTTTTGTTTATTTTTTAATCACTGTACACCAGTATTTGTGCATATCAAAAACATTAAAGCTTTCTGTGTGGACTCATTTATTTTCTAGAAAGGCTGCATTACTAATCTGAAGCAGTTATAGAAAAGAATTCTGTTTGAAAACAATGAAGGTAAATGGTGAGACTCTCCTGGGACTACATCAAAACTTATATTTCGCCTTAGTACAAGTCCTCAGTAATCATATGCAGGCAAATTTCAGCATCTCTGAGTCGTCAGTGACCTGATTTTCTTCATGCCTCATTATCAGATGGTATATTTGGGAGAGAGGCCTGAATATATCCAAGAAAGCTGGTTCCTTTGAGAATCCTGAGGACTTATAGGTGAATAAAGAGGTGGCTTGTAGGTTCAGATGAGGAGCCAAACATACAACATGAACATGTGGAAATATCCTAATTTGTCCTCTGCTATTTTTCTTCTCTTAAGATTCTTTGAGCACCATATATGAACATTTTCTTTTGCAATTCCTGCAACTTTTTACCACCAGATTCCTTCGTTCTTCTCTATTTGTATTATATATTTTTTTCATATTCTCTCTGTATCCCATTTAGCAACCCTCTGCTTCCTAATTTCTTTCTTGCAACTGTATTGTTTAGCTATAAAATCTAGTACATAAATTAAAATCTAAACATGAGAAAGATTTCATCTTGAAGTTGCATTATACACCTTTTAACTCCTAGTATGGCCCTGTTTACAGCACATAAGCACAGTTCATACAATTTAGAAGTGAATAAATCTTTCTGTTTAAGTAACCAATATTGTGCTCCTGCTGCATACAAACTCTTACATATATAATAAGTCTAACACAGTCCAGTAATAACATTACAATAACTGCTGTAGAGAAATGCATTCTCATAAGCAACAGCTGTCAACTAAAATTCTTCACCATTTTCTCCTAAAATAAATTAACCTTCTTTCTGCCTGCGTTATTCACAACTTGATATTACACAAAACCAGAAAAATATTCAATAACTTTTAAAAATAACTTTCTTATTTAAACCATACAGTGGGTATTTTTTTAGCCAGACTAAAATTTCATGTTAAGAAAATTGTTTCCCATGTGATTAATATTAGCAAATAGAGTATTACTAGTCTAAGAGTACTACTGAAGATTTGAAGCTCTGATAAAAGAGGTTTATATTCAATGTTGGAAAACCAGAGGGTGGTTGGGCGCTGGAACAGTCTCTCAAGGGCAGTGGTCACAGCAACAAGCCTGGCAGAGTTCAAGAAGCATTTGGACAATGCTCTCAGGCACATGATGTGACTCTTGGGGTGTCCTGTGCAGGCTCAGGGGTTGGACTCAGTGATCCGGATGGGACCCTTCCAATTTAGGATTGTCTATGATTTTATGATCCTAGGATTTTATCAAGGCAATCTCTGTAGTTTCTAGAAAGAAAAAAAAAATGAAACTTGAATGTAGAGAGCTCTGTTCTTTTTAAAGCTGGGACTTGCCTTGTTATAATTCTGCCTTGAATGATACACTGAAATATGTACCTTGTGTCACACTGTTCATCAACATGTCTCATTGTATCATGTCACTTTATGTAGCTCAATATGACAGATGCATCTCTAAAGCAATGCGTCCCTTGGTATGTCCCTTGGTATAAAGAAATGTGAAAAGAAATATATTCTTGTTTTGTTTACAGTACACTACTTATAGAAATAGGAACAAGAAAAAAACCCAAAACAAAAAACCAAAAAACCCAAAAAATCCTCAAACCACCATAAAACACATATCAAACAAACACAAAACAAACACCTTCTATTTAATTTTGCAGTATTTTATGTAAATGAAAGGAAAGGGTGGTGTCTTCATCATTCATCTTAAAACCTAAGAAAAAGTATTCAAATTATACATGGCCAGAATACATAATTTCAATTTGTTATTCCTCTAATTTAAAGGACAGAAAGAACATGACTGAAGCCTTCGTTTATACTCTATAAATAGCTAGGAAAATTAGGGACTAGAGAAAAATGACTTACAGACCAAACTTATAGTAAATTCATGTTTTCCTGACAACAAATAAATGTATTTCATTATTTAAAAACACACATATTAATTAACATTAGGAGTTATTTCATTTCTTTCTTTCCCAGTTTCTTTGAAATGAACTGGTTTGTGTGGCCAGGTTTTGGTATAGGAGATTTAGAGGGGTGTCTTTTGGGAGAAGATGCTAGGAGATGCCCGATTTGTCTGACAGAGCCAGTGCCAGCCAACTCCAAGATGGACCTGCACTGGCCAAGGTTGAACCATTGATGATGGTGGTGGTAGCAGCCAGAGAGAGGAATGAGAATATGTGATAGAAACATCTCTGCAGACATGGAGGTTAGGGGAGAAGTGAGGGGAAGGTGTTCAGGCGCCAGAGCAGAGATTGCCCTGCAGCCCCTGGTGCAGAGCACAGTGAGGCAGCTGTGCCCCTTTAGCCCAAGGAGCCCCACTGATGATTCAGACATGCACTTGTT
Organism: Phainopepla nitens; assembly: GCA_013400175.1. Classification (NCBI taxonomy): domain Eukaryota; kingdom Metazoa; phylum Chordata; class Aves; order Passeriformes; family Bombycillidae; genus Phainopepla; species Phainopepla nitens. The sequence goes on from VXBQ01003828.1 coordinate 141,327, forward strand.
GCTCATGAGGATCCCAACACCAAAGCAGGTGGATGTGCACGAAGGAGTCTGTGACCCTGTGAGAAGCTCATGCTGGAGCAGGTTCCTGGCAGGACTCATGGATCCATGGAAAAAGCAGCTCATGTTGGAGCAGATTTACTGCCAGGACTTGTGATCCTGTGGGGGACCCATGCTGGAGGGGACCCACGCTTCTATTTTTGAAGAACTGCACACCAAGGGAGGGACCCCACACTGGAGCAGGGGAAGAGCATCAGGAATTCTCCTTCAGGAGAAAGCAGAAGCAGACACAATGTGTGATGCACTGTCCATAACCCCCATTCCCCATCCTCCTTCCCCACTGGTGGAAAGGAGGTAGAGAATTAAGCAATAAGGTTAAGCTCAGGGAGAAGGGAGGGGTGGGGAAAAATGTTTTTAAGATTTAGGGTTGATTTCTCTTTATAGTACTCTGTTTTGATGGACACAAAATGCATAGAGTCCATTTGATAGCTCTAATTTAGCTCTATTTGCCTTAACCCTTATCATAGAATCATAGAATAGTTTAGGTTGGAAAAGACCTCTAAGACCATCAAGTCCAATCACTAACCCACACTGCCAACTCCACATCTACACATTTTTTGAAAACTTCTGAAGAGCTTTTATCAGGTCTTTGAGGGCTTAGAGGCTCTGGTTTTACCATGTATTGTGACTTAATATCTGCCTCAAGGTTCTGGGTATTTGTGCTAACTGAGAGAAAAAAAAAGCACTCTTAGATGCTGACATCATCTACATGGAGTGGGTCAAGAAATACCTGATCTGAACTTAATCTCAAAACACTGAGATAAAAGACCCCATAATTCAGCTTCCAAAGAGAATGTAGATCAAGTCACCAAACACTGATGCCTATACTGCATCCTCAGTATATGCATTTGCAGGCATCTGAGTAAACTAAGGAAACATACTGCAACAAAACACAGTTCTGACTTGGAGGCCTTTCCAAGTGAACACACATCCTGAAAGACTTCCCATGCATCCTTATCTCAACATTTGCAAGCTCTAATCTAGCTAATTTAAACAGACTTGGAAGATGTGGGTAAAAATCATAAAATCATATGACATTGGGATTGTAGTATGTTACATAGTGTAATTTTGCACCTTAAAGAAAATTTAAAAACTACAGTATTGAATAATGAAGTAAAAAGCATCAGTGATGAAAACTCCCATTTTCTCCAGTAAAATATCCACCCATTTTTAGCAAGACAAGGACATTTTTTGGTTTCCCTTTTCTTGTTACATCCATCAAGAATATGCCAGATCAGTGCACTCATTGCAAATGTTCATGTTATCACTCTCAGTTTCACATATTTCACTTCAATGCAAAACAAGGATTTACTTCTGATGCAGAAAAATGGACAATTCCATTTAACAATAACAAAAAAGTGGCATTATTTTCTTGATAATTCTCATGCTATTCAGCTTATTTTTTTTTAACTACAGCCTGATGCACTGTGGTAATTCCATTCCTTTCTAAGCTTCAGGTTGTTTTTATGGAGAATAGGCAGAAGAAAAATATTTTTCACGTGAGGTTGTCAGATAGTTTAATGAACATACTTGAGAAAAGTGAGAGGAAGAAGACATTGCAAAGCTTACTTATTTGGAGCTCAGTTCTATAAGACTATTATTGCTTTCTATTCTTGTTTGTTCTTTCTGTGATATGAATAATGACATGCCAATTGTGTATGATTATAGATAGTTATTTATGGAACTAGACATTGCCTCTACACTTAATTATGCTTTTACTTGTGAGGTAAGAATTCTATTGCCACTGAGGTGTTTAATTGAATCTATTTTTGCTTTCTTTTGAGGTTTTTTTTTGTTTTTTTGGTATTCCAAGGATGATTGACAGCTGATTTGCTCACCCTTTTGGTTACTCTCCCTACTTCTTTATATGACAAATCTTCTGGTAACCAAATATAACTAATGTAAAAGTCTTATAAATATTGTATATCTATAGGTATGTTTAAAAACTATAAAATATATTATGTCTCTATATGATATCTATATCTTTAATATATATTTATATACTTATATAAATATTTTAAAACAATATCTTATAAAATTTAAATGTTTATAATCCTTATTACTGCTAATGATTTATTTTTATTTCAGGAAACATTTTTTTCTGTTTTCCTAAAAAGATCTACTAACTGTAACCAAATATTGAGTCCATATTCAGGTGCATGTTTATGTGCAAGTGTATACAAGACAATATTTCAACAGGAACTTCTGGAATTATAGGTCAGTGTCACTGATTCTGAGAGATAGGTATCTCAGAGACCACAAGATTCCATGAGCTTTGTGAAAATAGCTAACGACCTAAAAGAAAAATATTTTTGTCATGAAAAAGTTGTTAACTACTCTTTGTTTGACTTAGGAAGACCTATATGGGAAAGGAAGACTTGGGAAGCCATGGAAATTATCACAGAACAAGTTTTTTGTCTTTGCTTTTGCGGGGTTTTATTTTTGTGGTTGTTTGCATTTTTGGTGGGTTTTGGGAATTTTAGTTGGTTGCTTGTTTTTTTGGGGAGGGGATTGGTGGGTTTTGGTTTCTTACAGGGTTTTTTGTTTGGTTGGTTTTGGAGGATTGGGGTGGGCTTTGGGGTTTTTTTGCCCCTTATTAGTAGGAAAGAAGAAATTGGTGTAGTACAGAATACAGAATGCATTAATTCCTATGGTCTTAAATATGTACTAACAATATCAATGAAACTTGAAAGTATATTAATGCATTAGGGAGAAGGGATTTCTATGCTAGTGTTCCTCCTAAAGAAAATGAATGTGTACTTTTAAGCATTATTTATCTACTTTGATTTGTGCAGTCTAAATAAAAAACGTTTTTTCAATGCCTTGGACAAATGTACTGGTCCCTTCAAATTTCCCCCATTCCATTTCCCTACAACATTACCAGACTTCGAAAAAATAATTATGTATGTCAACATAACAATACAACATTGAATCACCCCCTTAAATCTCCAGGGTATGGAATCACATTTGCTTGTCTTTAGAAGTTTCCCATAGGAGAATTGCTGTGTTGTCTGTGAAATTTTCTCTGACAGCCTGGATACCTTACCTGTGTCCATACAGTAAGGTATGCATTATCTTAACTTAGAGAGGCAGAAGAGAAATATCTCAGGAAGCTGATGATGGATTGGCAGTCAGTGTGACTTTGTGGAGGAAAAAAAGAAATCAGAAAAAAGCTTATCAAAGCAAAAGAAGTGACACAAGGGTTCCATGCTCTAGAATCTTTCACATAAAGAAAAGAATTTCTCAGACTTCATGCTGTGGAAAAACTCATAAAGTTCTGAAGGAGGATCCTGAAGGATTCTCTGTGATAGCTAATGCCATCAGAATCAACTCACTAGACCTGCATTTTTAAACTCTGCCTATAATTAATTATACATTCAATTAAAAAAAAAGCAACAACTAAATAGATTGAAAAAGAATAACAGAGACATCCTAGGGGGTACTCACGTAAACTGTTTTATATTTGAAGGAATGTATTTTAATTAAGGTGTTGGATTAATTAACAGAACACCACATTCCACTTCATCAAGACGTTTTCTGGTGGCATGAGATCTTGCATATGCCCATAAGGCTTGTAGAGTATGTGGTCCTCTCCTGCTAGGAGCCTTATCTGCTTTTCAGAAAGATAAAGTGGTTCTTTGCACATAACTGAATTACCTTCCTAGGGTGCTCCTTTTTACCTTCTGTCACAGACTCTTTTCCTGGAAAAAGAACCTGAAATATTTTTAACTTTCAGCGGATTTTGAAAATTTATCTTACTGGATCATGTGCAAAAGGAGAGACATCCCCACTTTGAAGGTCACAGAAAGGATATCTGAATGTTTAGCTTTGTCATAATTAAATGAATTTGCTCCGTGAACGGAGGAGTAAAAAACAAAACCAAAACCACTCTCCTGTTAAAATGACAGTCTATATTATCGTAACTTTATATCCTTTGCCAAAGGTAAAAAAGACTTCCGTTAATGCACAGTGCATCTTAGCTCTCCAGTGAGCCTCCCTGGGCTTCTGCCTGATTTCAGTGCAAAATATCAAGTGTTTAAGGTGAATAATTCTTCAGCAATTTTCTCAAGTCAAGTGCAAGTGATGGAGTTTCCACCATCCAGTCATCACCTTGTTAGCTATATTCACTGTCCAACAGTTTCAAGCCCGTTCTTAGATCTCGAACACCATTGCATTGGGCATTATGAGAATATATTGAGACAACAAAAAGGTATTTCTTATTTCAAGTAACTGCCAACCAGAGTGCAGGACAAGAGAAAGTAGTTGTGTTCAGCTAAATGAAGGAGTTCAAGGAAAGAGAAAGTATGATAGAAGCAATCAAGTTAGTGTGACATCATTCAGGCAGCAGAAGGAAGACAATGCTGTTGTTTGGCAGCTATACATGAAATGATTCTTTCAAGCATGGAGGATATGGCAGAAGAAATTATGGATCATACTGTTTAAAACTGAACCAAAAATTTAAATTTCAGCGATAAAACTTTAAATCAAACTTTGAATCAAGAACTGATATTTCATCTAACTAGGAAGTGGTCAAGAATGCTGTGAAAAGTAGAGAGAGGCATCATGCTTGACCAAAATTAGTGGACAGATCCAGTGAATGCAAAGAAATATAAAATTAAGTGTTTTTACAGCATTCTGAAGTAGCAGGTGTTGGATGGCGTTGCTTTTGATATAGTAGATGCTGAAGTAATTGAGATATGAAAAGAAACATGGACAAGTGGTTTAGCTTTATAGATGAAGAGAAGTCATTTTCTTTTACAAATGGATAAAGAATTGCAATTCTCATCACAGTTAAGCAGAATGTAAACAGGAAGGCCTATAGCTGTACTTGAGTTGAATTTAAACTGAGGTTGTAGCAGAAAAATGGCTTTTTTCCATCCTGATCAAGAAATGGTGCAATGAAGAACACTTTGACAAAGAAAAGAAAGGACATTTATAGTTAAGCAAGTTGAATTTGAGCCACTAAATAAATACAGACATGGAAGTGTCAAACAAATTAGAAATTTGCACAGTTGATGGTTCTACAATTTTCTCTCTTCAAGTGTATGTTATCGTAGAACCTAATAGGTTAGAAAAGAACCTTAAGGCCATTGTGTACAACCTTCAACATAGCCAAGTCTTCCATGAAACCACATCCCCAAGTTCCAGATCTACACATCTTTTTAATACCTCCAAGGATGGTGATTCCACCACTTCTCTGGTCAACCTGTTCCAGTGCTTCACAATCCTAATATTCAATCTAACCCTTCCCTGGCACAACTTGAGGGCATTTCCTCTCATCCTAGCATTTGTTATATGGGAGAAGAGACTGCCCCCCACCTTGACACAATCTTCCTTCACATGGTTGTAGAATGTGATGAGGTCCACCTGAGCCTCCTTATCTCCAGGCTGAACAACCCCAACTCCCTCAGCCACTCATAGGATCTTTGTCAGCTTTGTTTCTCTTTGAATACCCTCCAGTGCCTCAATGTCTTTTCTGTAGTGAGGGGCCCAGAACTAGGCATTCTTCAGTCTGTTTTGATAGTGAGATATTCTGTCACATAGACACGCTTTTTCCTTACCTTTTTATACACTTTTTGTGGTTTAGTCAAATCATTTAAAATATCTTCCCCAGAGTGGTTTTCTTTCTGGAGGAAAAAAAACCCAAACAAAACCAAAAACACAAAAGGAAAACAGCACAGTGAAACTGCAGTAATGTAGAGAAAATAGAAAAGAGATGAAGTTTGCTTAGCCAGCTCTTTAATCTTTGGAAAGACTGCACATGAGAGAAGATGCAGGAAGTACATAAAGAATGGTGAAAGACAGATAAATCCTCTGATGTGACTAGCTTTGTCCTTATAACTACATTTTAGATGAGAAAAACAATACAGTCTACACATTTTAGAGCAAATCACCAACAGCACATCAACAGATAAAAGAAAAATAAAGGCATAACTCTTATTGCACTATGTATCCTTTCAGTCAGAAAAAAAATCTCTAGAAGTTTGCAACATAATTTGCTACAGCTCCTCGTTATAACTAATAAGAAATGCCAGCTAATGGTGGTCATGATCAAATACAGTTTCTTTTTAACAAGCAGTAAGAAATAATATGGTTTATGATGAGGCCAAACATGCTTATTATATCACAGTCATCAGGAAATAAGTCAATAAACTATTTAATGGGCAAAAAGGATATTCCTTTGAAAAGTACTATGATATGACTACCACCAAATAGTTTCTGATTTTTATTCATAAGTTTCTTTCACCAATAATTAGTTGGTAAAGGATGTGTCAGAATCAATTTTGATTTAGGTGTGCATGCAGTGAAATGATGGGACAAGCCACTGAGTATCCTTATAAAATTGCACTTTTCATCAAACAATAGAAATTGTTTTCTTCTCAGTGTTCAAAATATCCCACTATTTGGTTCAAATCTCCTTGTGATACTCACAGATAAAGAAAAACATTTCTAGGGATTGCAAAACAGTAGGGTTCTGTCAATCATGACATTTTTTGATGCTGAACATACCAAAGCTTTGGCTAGAATATTGTTTCGTACAGGTGATTCTAATAGTTCTATTTTTCTGTTTTTTGTGAAATGGGAAAACTTGTGACCTGTTATGAAATCTCATCTATTTGCTACACTTGATGTTCTTCTTCTGATTGCTTATGTGACACGCTTTTTTCCTAGTCCATGTTGGAATGATTCCAAAAGTTCACAGCAACTTTCGAGATAGCCGTATGAACACTGCTGATGTGAGTTCTTGCACACACATAGATTTATGGGAATCTTTTGCAAGAACATCTTGCAAAGCTTCAGATATGACATTAAATTCTAGGACATAATTTTGAAAAAATATTGTTTTATCTTTTGTTACAATTCAGAATTATGTTTGTGTGCATATGTTTGTCCTCAGTTAGTATAAATATCTACATTTGTTCTTATGTGTCTTAAGAATATTTTTTTGTGGCCAATTATGTGAAAGAAATTAAGAGCTAAATTAAATCTCCAATGTATGATTCCACTTTTAATGTATTTGACTGGAACCAAAATTTAAAATACAATTCAGGGATTCAGCTCAATTAAAATCATAGAAAGAGTTGCTGAATAAAGAATTCTGCAAGGCTGTAAAGTAAATGTTGAATTCAGAAAGTTCTTATATATTTTGGTTGTTCTTTTGGCTTTCCCTGATATCTTTATAAACTAAGCCACTGAGCATGACACAATTTTAATGCACTGAAATTTATATTGTCATGGAAAGTTTATCAATGTGGAGATATAGGCTCCTTCCTTCCAATTATTATATAGGAGTTTTACAATAGATATTACTCATCTTCATTTCTCCGTGGAGAAAAATACATTTACTTTCCATTAACTAGTTTATAAGCCTTAGTGATATGAGTCAGTTATCTCCCCTTTAAGTTACTGTAGTTTCTGAGTGTTAGATTTAACACTTGGAGTATTTTTATTTCAACATTTTAAATGTCTTTCTATACTCTACATTTTATCAAAATATGAAGACCCAGTACTTAAAATTCTATGAAGCAAACTACTTATAAAACATCTTAAACCTGAAATCTAAACTGCAGTTAGTTACATGTTAGGTAATAATCCAAAAGTTCTGATGCTCATTTTCTCTGGCCTTTAAAACATGTAAGTTCATTCACATCTGCATTGGACATCTAAGGGAACCTAAGAAAAACTAATCTCCACTTCATTTTTTCCTTTTTTTTTTCTTTTTTTCTGTATAAGACTAGATCTCAGTATTGCTGTAGCTTACTGCAATAAGAAGGCAATGCTGTGCTGTTTCTGAGGAAGTCATCGTACCAGTTTTGGAGTTAAGCCTGCGATTTTTGATTCTTCATGAATCAAAAATTATTATTTCAGGCTTTTTCCTCGTTTCTCTGGCATAGATGCATAGCTGCCATTAATCATGATGGTCAGTATAACAGATGCCTTTCAGCATACTCTGAGAGTCAAGGAAATAGAGTAGATAACTAACATCACTAAATGTGTGAGGTGAGTGGTGGATCTGGTGAGAAGGCTGAGAACAATTTTTGTAGTTAATATTGTCAAAGTAGCTACAGATAGCATCATTCAGGGGGAAAAAATCATTTATTAGCGTTAAGAATGATGTTCTGAACACATCATTCCAAATATATATTTAGGCCTTTAATGGTTAAATTTAGTACAGTCAAACTCTGAAAACAGATTGCTTACCTGTTAAACTAATAATATTCAAACATGCAATCTGTTCTGGTAGGCTAAGGAGAACCAAAATAATTTTTTTTTTGAGGATTGAAAACATCCCTTTTTTTAAATTATCATACAAATATAATAAGAGAAAAATGCACCTAGAGGGAATATCTGTGCTGTTTTTCAATTAGCTCAATCAATCAGAATAAACATGATTAGTCAGAATAGGTTTACAATGCTGATCTTCGTCTATCAAATTCCACACGGAATATTTCCGCCTTTATGATGTTGGTAAGTAAACTATGCATGAAAGAATATATTTCTTCCTGTGTCTCTAAGCTAGTTAAAAATCAAAAGCATTCTATAGGGTCATCTAACGCTAAAGTTATGTCCACTTGAAAAGACTTTTAGTTCTTTCACAGTTTTGTGAGATTTTGTTTGTGTTTTTTGGTTGGTGGTGATTTGGTTAAAACAACAAAAGAGATGATCAGAAGACTTATTCTCGAAATTTATTATTTCCTCAGATTTGTGGACAGATATACTTAATTTGAATGTCCTTGCATGCTGAAGGGCAGGAAAATAGATAATGGAACTTGGCTGGTTGCGGATCCTCAAAGAATATAACATCAGAAAAAGGAATGTAAACATAGAATATCTATTGACAATTCTCTTATTCCTGGTTTCATTAGAGAATTTCGTGAAGGTTTTAACTTTCTGAAAGTTAAATATCAATTGACTTTTATCTCACAAGGATTTAAACAAAAATCTTTGAGAGTTGGTCCCAATGACATTTTTCCTTTCTGTGTTAATCCCTAGATTTAACAATACATCACTTAAAGGAAAAATATCCCTGCAGGTCCATTTCTTTTCTTCTTTACACAGATGAAACTCCTATTGACTTCAGTGGGAATTAAAGAGGGTGAAACTCAAAGGGAAATTTGATGATGTATGGGTATGTCCAAGCAAGGATGGCCATCTGTTATAAACTAGTATTAATGGCCCTTCCAGCTCATGTCTGGAACCTGAAAGGATGATATAAGTGTTGCTACTTTTAACTGTGTTCCCTGTGGTTGTGGTGTGTTTGTTTTTGTTTTTGTTTTTTTTTTTTTTCATTGTTTGGGTTTTGCTTTGTTTGTTTTTTTGGTTTGGTTTGGTTTTTTGTTTTTGTGGGTTTTTTTTGGTACTCCTAGTAGGCTCAGCTAAACCATGCAGCCTTTTCCCATTCCTCCTCTTGAAGAATGGAGTAGCACTGGCATTCATCTTTTAAATAATTTTATCTTGGAACTTAGATGGGATACTTAAAAATAGCTAAAAGTGTTTCTTCTTGAGCAGGAGAAATGAAGTTATTTCTTTTGTAATAAGAAACCAGTTGTTTAAGTCCAAGCAGAGATAGATTACTCGTGGGGGCACATCATTAACTTCATATGATACCCTTAAAGTGCACTAGCTGGAATGGTATGCATGCCATTTGAGCACTGCACTGGAACATGTTTGTATTGGTTTGTTTGAGTTTAAGCACTTTAGGGGAAATAAGGGAAGTATCTAATGACCTTTGCCTCATCTGGAAGCCTAGAAATGGTTCGTAAGAATTGCTGCTAGTAGAATTAACAACTAATGGGCATTCTTCTTTCATACAATTCATAATGTCAGTGTTTTGGGAGGAGAGGGTCTTGATTTCACGTTCCAGGATTCCTTACACAGGGGTTTCTTCCAGACTCCTTACACTGTGTGCCACTTCTGATAATATATTCATGAACATTCAAAACAGGACAAAGCATTTTACAGCTATCAAGATTGCTTCCTAATGTTTGAAAACAGTCAGCCTATGCCAGTCACAAATTCTTGGGAAAATGTCATCCTTGAAAATTCAGATTCATGAAATGTAATAGAGACATGAGATATACACTGAGAAACTGTTAAATAAAATTGCTGTTTCTGGAATGTGGAGAAAATAAAAACTGAAAAAGGTTGAGGGATAAACATCAAAGAAAAAATCTAGTAGAATTATTTTGTTACATACCACTTGTAGTACCAGTAGAGGTTAGTATGTTTAGCAGAAGACATGGGAGTTAAAATTACTTAGAAAAAATAAAATAAAAAGAAAAAAAAAAAAAAAGCAATGCAATCTATTACCTTCTATATTATAATGTACTTTTGCAAAGAGCATAGAGTTCTTCTAGCCCAGTAGTCAATATCTGGCAAGATGGAAGATGATTATGCAGTTACTTTCTGGAACAGCTATTTTAGCCAAAATTGAAAGTGCTATTGCTGCTGTAATGAAGGCCTATCATATCCACATCATCGACAACACAGGAAGGTGGGAGTATTCATTTCATGGGTATGAAATGGTATATTCATTAGTCATATCTGAGAAATTGAGCAAGGAGTTATATTCATACCAAATATATAAATATAAATATATATATTTATACCAAAGTGTATATATGTGTGTATATATACAAATATATGTACATATCCATATTGCACTGTATATATTTATATGTACATTTATTTAAAACTAAGAACGTAAATTAATTGTAAAATATCTATGAAGGATTGTTCTCATAATGAAATAAAACGTACATTATTTTTTACAGTTAAAATTAAACCAGACTATTAACCCATAACATATATCTATTGACCATTAGTAGAGCGATGGGGAATGTAGGCACAAATACACAAGTGAACAGCAAGTTTACAGAATTATATGATGTTCATGTTTGTTTATAGATGTGAGTTTAGAATGCAAAATAATAAGAAATAACAGGAAATTGTGTGGACCATTACAAAAAATAGCTGTTTTACTGATGCAATGCTAATAAGAAAAAGGTTGGTATTAGACCCGATTAAAGCAAATTCCCATAGAAAATAGGAAATGGCTGCCATGTATCACTGTCCCTGCAAATCATCATCTCCTAGCTCATTTTCACTTCGTTTCAACATATGCTGTGTTTAGAGGGTTAAATTATAATCACCACACAGTAGTTAAGCTCATTGAAAAAGCAAATTTGAATAAAGAAAAATCAAGTTTTCTTCTGAATTTTTGCCTCACAGCTAAGATCTGTTTGAGTCAACTTATGAATTTTTCTGTGATTAGGCCCCAAAGCACTAAAATACCAATTAATTATGATGATTAGATATGTCTTCATTAGCAGCCTATAAATAAATCATACACAGCACTGCACAGCCAGTATTTCTACTGTGCTGAAAAGAAAAAAAGTCCTTTAGTGCACTATATCAACTATCTAATTAACTTTAAATTTTGTTATAATTTGGCATTTGTACCATATTACAAAATCTTTAATATTTTCTTGTTTTTATATAAACTTATGTATTTTTAGACCTATATATGCTTGTTAGGATGTATAAAATATCTACTTCTGCCATATGAAGAAAAGACCCTCAGATACAAGGACATGTTTAAAATTGTTTTGATATTAATATTAATACGAGGATTCACTTGGCATAAATATTTTTGTTAGCATGAAACATTGAACTGAATGGCTTCATCCTGATTTACTCTCTTCTCCATCTGATCTTTATAAATCATGTTTCTTCCATTTCTGGGGGGTGAAAGAGAAGCATATGGCACATTACTAAGCTGATGGTTGAGTGTGGTCTACATTAACAAGTAGTAAAGCCAAACAGGAGTGAATCTGCAGAGTGAAAATGCAGCTGATAATGAGGGGGAGTTGCTTTGGCATCGCTTTAGTCTAATCTGGGGTGTGGGCACTCAACTGTTGGGTGATATTACACGTGGTCCTGGAGTACATAATCTGATTTAAGTACCTACAAGAGCAATGTTATTCGCGAGCTCTGAGACCTTCCACAGTATGAGTCAGGGAGAAGGAATTGTCCAATACCTTTACTGATGATCTGGATGAGGAGATTGAGTCTAACATTAGTCAATTTGTGCACAACACCAAGCTGGGTTGGAGTGTCAATCTGCTGGAGAGTAGGAAGGCCCTGCAGTGGGACCTGGGCAGGCTGGATTGATGGACTGAGACCAACAGCATGAGGTTCAACAAGACCAAGTGCCAGGTCCTGCACTTTGGCCACAATAACCTCATGCAGAGCTACAGGGTGGGAAAAGAGAGGCATGAGTTTCAACAAGACCAAGTGCCAGGTCCTGCACTTTGGCCACAATAACCTCATGCAGAGCTACAGGCTGGGAAAAGAGAGGCTGAAAAGTGTCCCAGAAGAAAGGGACCTGGGACTGTTGGTTGGCAGCCAGCTGAACATGAGCCAGCCATGTGCCCAGGTTGCCAAGCAGGCCAAAGACACCCTGGCTTGTACCAGAAATAGTGTGACTATGGCTTCCCTAATTTTTCCCCTTGGCACTGGTGAGGCTGCATTTTGAGTTCTGTCCAGTTCTGGGCCCCTCAATTCAACAAGGACACTGAGGTGTTAGAGCGCATCTAAAGAAGGGTAAAGAGGCTGGTGCCTCCTCACATCATGTGAGGAGGCAACTAGCAACCGGTTAAGAAGACTTAGTCTTAAGCTGCACCAGGGGAAGTTTGGGTTAGACATTAAGAAGAAATTCTTCACAGAAAGGGCGATTAGATATCTAACTGAGCTTCTGAGAAAGGTGGTGGAGTCAACTGTCCCCAGAAGTGTTTAAGTGCACTCAGTGCCATGGTCTAGTTGACACAGTGATGTTCAGTCATAAATTGGACTCCATGATCTCAGAAGTGTTTTGCAGCCTAAATTGATTCTGTGATTTTGTGAAGAGGGCATACTAGGTGCCAGACCTTAAGGAAAAGAGGAAAGAAGAAAGATGTCTACTTGAACATTAATCTAGATGCACTCTGTCAATATTTTTGTGCTCAACTAACAGTTTGTGCATCCCTGCAGCAATCCATTTATCTCCAACTTTTCTAGCATGCCACTCACCATGATGCTTATCTGTCATTAAGTATTACAACATGTCTAGAGAAAACCCTACTTAGCTTGTATACATTTCCAAACCAACTCTGAATTTAATAAAATTCTTCAATAAATTTAACTTTGCAAAAAAAGTTCTTTTTAAAATTTGATTCAGATGCTAATGCTGACTCTGTTTACATGAAAAAATGCCAGACAATCTGACAGTAAACAACCTCTAATCTCTTCCCTCCTGTTAGTAATTATTTCCAGGTAAGACAAAATCTACTGCTCAATCACTAATAATTCTTTTGCTTTTCCACTACAAACTTTTATGCTACAGAGGTGTCATAATTTTAGCCTTGATAATGTCAGCATAAATTCTTCTACTGGACTTCTGCCTTAGACTTCTCGAAGCCTCTTCTACTTCTTCTATTGTCCTCCACAAGAAGCTTGACCTGAGTAGAAGGTAATCACCCTTTTCTACTTTCTGAATAACAAAATATCTGTACTTCTGTTCCCTCCAATTTCAGTAACTTTTACCTCCCATTGCTCAAAGTGGCAGGCTTTGAGACTTATTTACATGCTTTGACTTTCTAAGTTTTAAATTTTAAAGACATTCATACTTAAAGATTAAACTTTTTGGCTGTCCAATTACAAATGAGATGAAAATACATTTTCTCTTTTTTTTTTTTTTTTTGGGCATCTGGGGGAGGTCTTTTAATACCTGAGGAAACCTAGTCATCCAAGAAGGCCTTCCTTTCTAGTTCTGCAACAATTCCCCACTATTTGGAGCTGAAAACCTGGAAAAGATCCTCATTCAGTGAAAACAAACAAATTATAATTGAAGAGCATTTGTGTCAAAAACAATGATCCTGAAACTTCACTTTCAACTGCTGACTGAAAATTGCCTAAACTGTGTAGATACACTAATGAGCTTTTTTTTCATTTGACTGTTTACTTTAAAAATCTTTGCATGTTTCGCAGTATACTTAAGCACAAAATGCAATCCAGACTTGACCAGAGTCAGAAACTCAGTAAATACTCCTACCTTAAGTGAAAACTCAGTGCTGAAAATAGAAAAAAAAAGTTCATCCATTGAGCATTTTTTCAGCTAAATCAAGAGCCAGAGACAATCTATTTTCCACAAATAAATACACAAAATTCAGTGATAGGTACATAATCATCCCATTTTTTTCTCCTTCTGGAAATACGATGCAAAATTTGTGGGGGTTTTTTTGGTTTTTTGGTTTTTTTTGTTTTGGTTTGGTTTTTTTTGTATTTTCAGAACTCTGGATGCCCTCACTCCAATTGTCTTCTCTTGTTCTACTGATTCAGCCCATCCAGCCTACAGAAGTATATTTGGCATCTCATCAGCACTCCACTGCTAGAGGTCTTTCTTATACATGTACTGCCCACCTTCTCAGGAATATGTTCTTCTACCTACCAGCATATTCAAGTATTTCTTCTCTTTAAAACTTATGAAAGACAAAAAAGTAATTTATTTCATGTACATATAAAAGAGAACATAACTTTGTAACAATTCGAACCAATTCAACCTCCTGGTGGGCTTTTATACGTCATGCAAAATTTATATGTACTAAGGAGTCTATTTTTAAAGGATGGTTCTGTAATCTAAACAGTGGTAGATTACTTTTACTTCTTTATTTTTTATCTGGTCAGGGATTTACTGTTGTGTAGCTTTATTACAGAAGAAAAAAGTGCAGCATCACCTAGATAATCACAAATAATGCATGTGAAAATTAAAGAAATTGCCACGATTCCACTTGAGACGGGTAAATTAACTTTGTCATTGATTTCAAAGAGCAGAATTTAAGAGTATTCGGAACTACATTACTTAAAACACTTTAAAAACACTGTCCAACATGCAACTTTCTTTTAACATGCATTTAAATTATCCAAACAATTTTATTTTAAAAGAAATTTCTCTCCTTCATGGGACTAATCAGAAAACTGGCATCCTTTGACCTCAAAACTTTTCCTAGATTTTCATAAAGGTATATGTCAATTCAAATAACAGAAAAGAATAAAATGAAAGCACACAGCAAGTTCAGTGAGAACATTTCCTGATACAATAGACCAAATTCCTGGCTGGTGAAAAATGGCTGAGCTCTATTAAAGTCAATTGAGATATATCAAGATATACCAGCAGAAAATTTGGCACACTAAATAGAGTATTAGTTTTCCTCTGGATCCAGAGCTATGGGTTTATCTTTGTTTCTGGTCTATAAGTTATATGAAAAAGGGGGGAAAAAATGACTACAGCTAGGTTTTCTGCTGAACAGATATACTGTGTCTCTATCCTCCACTCTCTACAATCAATTTTCATTAGGGCTCTTCTGACTGAACTCTTCCGTTTCTGCAGCTACAATTCAGTTCTTGGGAATACAATGCTATATATTACCAACATCATGCCTCTAGGGATTGTGTAGGAGTCAAAACATACCAGCAGCATTTTATAATACTTTGAGGCAAATTCTGAAGTACACAAACTTATTTCCCTAAATTGGTACTGATACCATTGAGAACAGATGGCATGACCATGTCATCCAAGAAGACTCACCTTAGCAGCTTGAGCTAGGGGAATTATTATCTATTTTTACACAGTATTAGGGATTCTGCATCTCCTGCTGTAGGTTAATTTCTAGAGAAGGCATAGCTGCCATTCCTGCTTAGATCTCACATCCTAGCAGAAAATATTACATGTATTACACATTACACAGATGCATACATAGCCATAGACATTTATTTGTGTGGGCAAGGACAAGGACTGACCTCAAAGGCACAACATAAACCTTTCAGATTTAGTTTATTAAATTTATGGCTTTTTCAATGCTTAGAAAAGAGACTTTTTAATAAACAGTTCTAAAAAGCATAAAAATAAAAGCTATATCTATATGAAGAGTGGCCATTTTGATGGAGTTCAGTCAGTGCAGTTGGCAGGATTTTGCTATTGTGCTACATCAAACAGTGGAAGAGGGGTGGCATTTCAGGTCAAGACCTATGAAGGCATCCTTATCCTAAGGCCTTGTGTGATTTCTCTTTCTAAGGATATTTTCTGTTAACAGTTTTAAATGGCATTCAATATTGAGAATTTCACTGTTCTTTTAGGAGAAGGAAGCTGAGATAAGCAGTTGTGGGTCCTGTAGTTGTCCCTGAAGTTTGAGCCTAGGTCCTCAGGACAAACCAACATGAACCCAAACAAAAGGAAGAACATTAATGTTGGAATATAAATCTACAGTTACTTGTGATGATCTGAGTTGAAATATTACTGCTGGAGAAAAACAGGCCCAGCACAAGGCATAACTGCCTTTCCAAGACTTGGGAAATTGCTGGCCTTGATCTGTTAAAGGCATTGCTTTTAGTTACTTTTTTCCTGGCCAAGATATGAAATGCAATTTTGAAAAAGAATAGACTGACCAAAAAAAATGTTATCAGTAGGATTTTTTTGCATTTAAGCGAAAAAAAATGATGTCTTTCTGCAAATAAGGCAAAAATTGCATAATTTACAAACATTCTTCAGAAAAATATATTCTTTAAACTCTTATACATCTTATACACTTGCAGTGGTTGCAAGTAACAAAATGATATGCTATTGTTTTCTTGACTAGCCTGCCTGTCTCTAATCAAAGCTTAGGTAGAACAGCTAGTGAATATATCATAAAACATCACTGACTAGGATGTGGAACAGTTTTGTTTATTAACTCTGCTTATATTTCTTATTTCCCTAAAGTGTCATGGATCATCTCTTGTTATGACACTGCATAGCTTCCCAGGGATCTGCGTGAAGAGTTTTACTTGTAAAAAAAAAAATAAAAAGCTAAACTTACTTCAATGCTGGTGCCACAAAAAAGTGAGAAATATGTATTTTCACACAGTGTCATGTCACGATTCTGCTGAGCAAAATGGACAAAATAATGCATAATAGGAGGAAAAGGCAAGCTGTCACTTTCAAACCTGGTTTCTGTAATGCTGAATCAGTGTTAAGACCTTTACTACCCTTCAAAAACACCGATTTCTTTTTGCTAGTTTATAGATATTGATGCACGTTTATGTGATACCTTTTAGAAGAAACAACTTACTAAACAGAATACACGGTGATACTAAGGTAAACTTTTAATGCTTAAATCACTGAAACAGAGAGTTAAAGGAATTTTAATATTTTGAGGGACTTGAAGAAGTCATGTGGGTGGAATCGGGATCAGAGAAAAAAATGTTTCGTGATGGATGGTCCATAATCTCCATAACCTGTGTGCCAGCATAAATATTGAGATTTTAAAAGAAAATCTATCAACAAATATTCCGTTAACCTCATATTGCTGAAAGTCACTAGTACGCTTTTTAACGTTGCATCAGCCAATTTGCTTCCAGTGTAGACCAACATAACCTGACAACTTACCATGCAAAAAAGGTGTCTTTTTTTCACTTGCCAAATTTGATTCCTCAGAATTATCAGATAACATCCTGGTGTCAGAAATTAAAGTCAAGTCTCATTTCATTTGCACATAAATGGTCAGTTTTCTTCTACAGGCAAAAATTCTGCCTTGTGCTTTCTCTGAAGAAAATAGGGCTGAAGAAGTACATAACCATTTTACATGGTATTTAACACATGGTGATTACCAGGAAGGTTAGCATGGACAAAACTTCTTTAGCTACTAAAAGTACCTGAAAACAACACATATGGTGAAAATTTGATTAGAATTGTACTTAAAGCCAGCCTCCATGGCCTTTCCCAGTATGTGACTTTAACAACTATTACAGAAAAGATAATTTCTGGTATATTTTCTTTACAGAAGAAAAGGTAAATGCTAACTAATTTTTTTAAATTTGTCTTGTAGATTAACTACTACATCTCATTCCTTAATACATTAAGATATTACTCTCATTCCCTTAACAAAATTAGGCTTCTTAAAGGAACATTTAATCATATACTGAAGTCTCCTTGTAGTCACTTCATATGCAGCACTTGACTAACCAACTTAGGTAGATTTCTTTGACCTGTCATGGGAGTGCTTATGCAAGTAAGTACTCAAAAATTTAGTTTCCGAATGTGACTTTAAGGAAGCATTCAAGACGGTCTTTTCACTTTTAAGTAGGACAACACAAAAAAAATTGAATTTGTGGAAGAAAAATAGGGAAAACAAACTTATTATCCATTACCTCAACTTTCAAAATTACTTGACAGAAAAGAAAAACAAGAAAAATAATTGTAGAGTATTTCTCTCCTCAGAAATTTATGAGTCATCTTCACACCATGAACAAAGTGATTTTGAAGTAGATGTCCTGAAACCTGAAATGTCCTCAGTGACAGAAATTTTTAAAAACCCAAACACTGGACTATATATTGTGTGCATATTCTGGATCACAATTTTGGGTCAAGAAATGCATCTGTTCTCTACAGGAGATTAAAAGGTGGCCATGAACATTATAAAGCTTGAAAACTGCATAGCAGTAACAGTTTCTAACATGTTTTACATCTTGAGCTGTGATTGGAAATTGTCCAAGAGTTTGCTAAATGGCATGTGCAAAGGATTTCTAACAGACAATCTTGTCCTGATGCCTCTGAAAATTCCTGGGAACTATTTGATTTCTGAGTATAAATGAAGGTTTTAATTTCATCTAAGTTCACTGTGTTATGACATTATTCTTGAAGCTGTAGGAATATAAATCACTCAGTTTTCAGTCGCCAACATGTGCTAAGAAACGTAACCTGGTATTACACATTCCAAACTATATTTTACATATGTTTAAATCATGCAGTCACAGACCTTTGAAATACAGGAGCATTTATAAATAAGAAAAATATTAAATCACCAAAAAAACGCTAAACTCTTAAGTGTTATCTGTGATTTATGAGCAAAAGTTTGCATTTGAGATTCAAAGTTTTTGGCCAGATTGCACTGAAACCTTGTGTGAGCTAATGTTAGTATCTCCGACCATATTTTTTAATCTACTAAATGGGAGTAGTGGTGCATATCTGCCTACCTGGTAAAGATAAAGTAAATTGCTTATTTTTTCTACTATGTCGAGTCGAAACATTTTTGTCCTGCAAGTTTAAAATTTTGATTTTCTTTCAACAAAAAAAAAGCTATATGTAAAAACCAAGTGAAGGAATACTTAAGCAGTAGCCGTGATAATTCTAGACTTAGGCCCTGGTATATTCACTGAAGTCAGTGGAATTATGTCAAAACTAAAATTTAGCACACTGTACTTACTATGTGGACACTTTTTATTAAAGAGCTTCCTTATTCCTTTTTCACTGGGGCTATTTTTAGGCTGTGATTAGCTTAAAGGACCTCCTTTGTAAATGGGTAATTTGTTGCAGGCAGAAATATTTCTGATACTAACTGGATTATATTTCACACATTCTTTCCACATAGCCAAAAAAATAAGAGAAGCTGCCATGCAATCTGAGACATGCTGTAACTTTGCCAGTTGATTCTGGCCACTTTGGTTGATATCCACAGAGAAAGTTTAACTGGATAGTATATTAAGGGACTAGAGCAACGGAATGTGGTGCTCTCACTTTCTGCAGGTTTTATTTTTCAATAAATCCTTGTACTACTTGCTCTGCGTGGATGAGTAGCACAAGACTTGGCAAACAAAATCAAAGAGAAAAATGTAAAAATGCTCTTACAGTTCTGAAGGAGGAAAAAAACTCCATCAAATCTGAAACCAACAAACTTCCAAAAAGCAAAAAACCCAACCACAAGCCAAAAAATTCCCCATACAAACCAAGAGATTTTCCTATGCATGCTGTGAAATTGTATCTTTTGAGTTCTTTTTAAATCTCAAAGAATTTGATTTTGCCTTTTATTTTTAAATATATTCTACCAGTTTGCTAGCTAAAAAGAGCATGTACAAAGCACAATGCAAGTGCTTTCACACCAGATGCCCAAAGCAGAACAAGTAAGACTCTGGAGCAAGATCTAGAAAGGAACAAGGCTATTTTAAGTTGAGTCATCTAACCCCTAGGCTACAGACTTAGGCCTTGCGCATTCTCCTGGTACCCATGTATAGTGGGGTCAGTTTTGATGGGGGCTTTGACTCATTCCCTTGCAGGTGTGGCCTTCTGGAGGCATTTGAGTACGTATTTTGATATGCTCAAGCACAGAAAGGTCACCAAGCTTGTTAGGCCGAGGTTCTGCTGAGTCTGCCCCAGTGCTGACCTGCAAGTGTTTCCTGCAAGTGCTTCAAATGAGACAGATACACAGTTCTCCCAAACACTGAGAAAGAAGGCCTTTACACAGGGACTGAGGTAACTATAGCCTGCTTTTCCACTGAGTTTGAACACACCCTGTGACTATGATTTTCATCAGCATTAAATTTTAGCATTAGAATCACTTCAGTGAACTGTAGCTTAAAAGAAATTTACTATTTCCTCTTTAGAGTTTTGGCAGTTTCAGATTAGTCCATCTGAGCAGTTGCTTTGCAAAATTAATTACTTAATCTAAAATTTTTATTATTTTCCGGCCAAATTATCCTGTTTTCCTCATACCTTGTAAGTTAATCAACATATTACACAACTCCAGCAGACACCAAGAGGAGACACTTTAAAGCAAGACACCTTAAAACAACTGGACTCAATTAATCTTAAAGAGAAATCAATCATTAACCTGATTAAATGATAACTGCCCATACGGTAAAGGTGCCATGTTGTCTAAATGCACTCTTTTACCTATTGAATGCACAAAGTGTATGAAAGTAACATGCATTTGAGTTGTGAAATTCAAATCGTGGAGCTAAGCTGCAGCTTGCTATTTTACATAAGTTCAGAATCAAAGGGCCTATCATTACAACATCATGCAAATCTGTCTAACATGCAGCTCTACTTAGCAAGTAAAACAAGGGCACACAATGCCACAGAATGGTGTTGCTTCATGAATACAGCATCACTGTGCATTCTGCACACTGTATTGTGCGCTGCATAGCCTCTCTCATGAATTCCAGCATGCTTACCTCAGAAGGGCTGGGACATGTGCTGTCAAGGGGGCCCAGGTGTCTGACCAGAGAAACACTCCTGGCACACTCTAGTGAGAGCTCATTTACAGCTTCCTGATGAATTCATATCATAATTTGAGTTGGAGGGGACCTTTAAAGAATCATCTACTCCAACACCTCTGCAATGAGCAGGGGCATCTTCAGCTACATCAAGTGGCTCATAACCTCATCCCATATGACCTCAAGTGTTTCCAGGGATTTGGGTTTTTCCGGGCAGATAAGTAACCTGCAATCTGCTCCAGTCTTTCAACGCCCTCATTGTAAAAGGTTTCTTCCCTCTATCTAGTGTGAATCTTTTTTTTTCAGTTTAAGATCATTACACCTTTTCTTACTGCAACAGGCCCTACTAAAACATCTGTCCATGATGGGTACCAAAGACAGCTGGTAACCATACATACAGGCATTAGCATCATCCATGGCTTCCCAGTCCTAATTAGTGCTGGGATGTTATTTTCAAAATACTGCAGTCTCCTGGAAAATACTGGAGAGGAAAAAAAAAGAAAAAAAAAAAGAAAAAAAGAGGAGCCTTCTGCAGGTTTTTGTGCTGCCTTGGATGTCCTCAGCAGTGTCCAGAACATGCTAATGAGTCTGTGTCAGTGAGCATACAAATGCATGAACCATTTCTCACTTGCCTTCACAAGCCTCTGCCATGCATACATCTGAAAGGTCATGAGGCTGCAGGATTACACTCCTTTTGATCCTGAAGGAGCGTTTCCAGGGCATTTCGTGCCTACCTACTACTTCTGTCTAGCACTAGAAAAACGACCATTTGAAGTGACGTCTCTCAAATTTGATTTTCCTTTATGTAAAATGGTTAATATATCCTCATATATCCAATCAAAAATAGTCCATAAACAGGTTAGAAAGAATAGCTGTACATAAATTATTAAGAAATTAAAACTTGCACTACGACTTTAAGTTGAATCTTAAGCATACATAGATTTAATATTGCTTCATCTATAAATTAACCATTAAATAAAGTACTTCATGAATCATATGAAAGTAAGTATGTTTATCTGGCAACGGATTTTACATAAATAAGTCCCTAAAGTTACTCTTGCCTGGATACTGCTGGCCTTTAATTTTATAAAAATTATTATTCTAAGGGTATAAGTGTGAGATATGGCAGAAATATCTAGGAAATTATATAGGGCTGGCTGATAATAAATATGCTCTACTGCCCTTTTTTCTTCCTCAAGTTCCTCCAGCCACCACTGAAGAGCCCCAGCTTTACTTTGCTTATAAAAACTGACATGATTACAGCCCCTGGCTGTTCAGCAGCTTTCTTGTTTTTACATTAGTTGAAGCCTCAGGAAATGAAATGCAAGGAGCAAGGATGAAACGAGCATCTCATGTATAAATTGTATACTCTGAACACTGGGTTATGAGGCACACAGAGCTTTGGCAATACTTTACTTGCCAGTACACAGGGAAAAGTTTGTCTCCTACACACAAATGCATACATACAAAGGCACACAATGTTGTTCAAAACAAACACTCCATCAATGAAGCAGGTTTCAAACATCTCTACTTTCAAAATCCGTTTTCTTTTTTCATTTATAGGTTTTTGGCAAATTTTTTTCCTGAAATCACAAATCATATATCTTTCATTTACTCACAAGAAAAAATATTTATTTTTTAAAGTTTTATTTTTTTTAAAAATCTGGTTGAGAAAACAAGGAACAGGTGTATAATGTCTAGTATTTTGAATTTTCATACAGGAATGCAGGGATCAGATATCTTTTATCCAGGGGGTTTCAGACGCATATCTTCATGTTTTCTCCATCTAGAACTTCTGGGAAGAGAAACGAAGGGAGGAAATCATGCAGAAATATTTCAGCTGTGTGAAACATTATTTAAGCATCACTAACTGAGAATCTTAGGATCCTAGAAACTTGGTTTGGGTTGGTGGAAATATTTAAAGGTCATTTAGTCCAACACACTGCAATAAGCAGAGGCATCTTCGACCAGAAATGTTGCTCAGAGCCCCTTCTAACCTGATCTTCAACACTTCCATGGATGAGGTGTCTGCCATCTAAATAACCTGTTCCAATGTTTCACAACCTTAATTGTGAAAAATTTCTTTTTTTTTCCTTTTTATTGTAGAAATATTTCTTTTTTTACTATCTAGTCTGAATCTTCTCTCCTTTTGTTTAAAAATTTTAATAATTGTCCTATCAGAGAAGGCCCTACAAAAAATTATTTTCCATCTTTTTTTTAGGGCCCCTATAAGTACCAGAAGGTCTCTATAAGGTCTCCCCGGACCCTCCTTTTCTCCAGGATGCACAACCCCAACTCTCTCAGCCTTTCCTCATGGGACAGGTACTCCAGCCCTCTTGTGGACCCACTCTAACAGGTCCATAATTTTCCTGTGCTGAGGACTCCAGAGCTGGACATGGTGTTCCAGGTGGGTCCTCACCAGCACAGAAGCACAGATTCATCTCCCTCGACCTACTGGCAGCCCCCTTTTGCTGCATCCCAGGATATGGTTGGCTTTTTGGTTGCAAGCACACATTGCTGGATCATGCTCTGTTTTTCAATTCAAACATTTCTGTGCATTTTTTTTTCCACTTCCTTTTCTTTCCCCAACTGTTCTTCCCTTTTGCTCCATATTCTATCACAAGATCCTGTTTGCTTTTCAATAGGCCTGATAAACCACTCTGGCCATATCAGGTATTCCATAATAACATTGTTGAAAATAATTTCAGCAATTCATAATGAATTTCCTATCCCACACCAACACTCCTTTCTGTCTTAATACTAGGCTTTTATTTGTGAAGACTTATGCTGATCAAAATGTGTAACTGATGCATTTAAAAAGTAAATCAGCAAAAATAAAAACAATTTTTTTTCCAGCAGGATCAGTTCCCCATTCTAATGCACACCACACAAGTTGTTCTTCTGGTGAATACAAGGAGTAGCTAAAGGCATGAACAATAAACAGGAACAGAGACTGGAATTTTGGGATTGCTGAACCTACCACTGCTGACTGAAAATATGCATATCAATTGGTGTTGAATATATAAAAGTGCCTTTGTGAAGCCAGGTTAGTTGATACATAAAAGAATATATGGGTGGTATAGAAATACAATATACCCCACCCTTAAGTGCAAGATACTGTGACAATTGCTGCATGATTCATTAACACTTTGTCTCAAATTCCCAGCAGGATCTCTTGATAACTCTCTTAGATTTGACACTACACTTTTAACGTTTTAGTCTCAATACATGTTTTAGGCTAGATAGAGTTTTCAGTTCTACAAGCTCATATTGAGAAAATAAATTGGGCAAAGCTTCCAGTAATCGATGGGTTAAAATGTAATATAAATTCATATAATTTAAAGACCATATATATATTTAATTATACAACCAATAACCTAAAACTGAACATACTGATTTTTATGAGAGTATGATTCTCTGAGTTCAGGAGCATACAAACATCCCATGTTGAAAACTGAAAATTCTAGGGAAAAGCTGTTAAAAATAAGCCCCTGCTGGGATGCAATTTCCAGGAGGTAATTATTTGACCTCCAAACTTAACTTTCCAGTCCTATTCTTCAGAAAACTGTTAAACAGTTTTTAATAGCATAATTTCAACGTTTTCTGTGTTTCTTTCCTTACTTAAATTAGAACTACTTTTGCAACATAAAAAAATTAAAATACTTGTTTTAAGAATTACAGACGAAATAAATAGATTTTCATCATATCTGTTGTTTCATTATGAATACTGTTGGCTATTAAAGAATGCAATTGTTAAATGTTATAAAGATTAGGTCATCTAATTATTTTTCCCATTTAAAATTAGGCTCTGAGGAAAGATAGTGTGTTCTCCTGGAAATTTATGCCCATTTCAAATAAACAAAAAAATCCTTAAAAATACAAATTGAAAAATAGTTATATTCTAAAAACATAAATCTCAACTTGCAATGTCTCAGAAGTTCATAACTTTTGATAACTCTGCTGTCTAGGCAAGAAACACAGGAGTAAAATGAAAGAAAGAGCAAAGTTCATCTTTAAATATGAGATTCAAGACGTCCAAACTTAATGATTTAGAAAGAATACAACAAATGTTTGCTTCGTGGCTTGTAATATCTCTCCACCTAATAGAAATACAGACATTTCTTTAGTGTGATTTATCTCCTTATCTTATGCATCACATCTATGATGGGATGATACACACTCTAAAGAGTGTGTCCTTTCACCCTACTGTGTTAATGCTGTGAAGCTGAAGATTTTGGTTTTGTTGAAAGTGTGTCTAGGCTCCTGGGAGGACCATATAAAAGAAATGGATTGAGTTGCAAGAGACAACGTCCATAGCTGGAATTTAGCTGCAGTAATGAATGAGACAAAGAGAGGCTGGAAGATACAAAATTAACCCTAGCTGAAATTTTCATTTGTGCTTAGAGCAAATGAAAAGTGCAAGCAGCAAAAATCTCAATTAATTATGAGAAAATTGCTATCACTGCCTTAACTGAAAATTGGTGGAATATTTTATATTGTTAGAAGATTGGAATCTTCGATAGCATTTTTAAGATAGACATGATGATTAAAAGGGTGAAAGGGCCAGAAGATTGAACAAGTTATTTAGTCAATGCTTGCTATAAATCAAAGGAATAAAGGTGAGAATTCCTAGTCTCTATCTGGAGCAGCAGTCTTCAAAACAGGAGACAAAATAAGGTGTTATGGGGGAATTGTTTAACAGATATTCAGAAAGTGCTATACAGGGTAGTAATAAAACATTGGAGTAGCTAAAAATTTTAGATAATGATTTTTTGAAGTAAAAGTTGTTGTTGTACAATTTGAACCCAACATTTAGTAATTGTACTTTGGATTTCATGTTATTAATAATTTCGAATGAATGCATTCAAAATTGGTGTTTTGTGAAATATATACAGTTAGGGTAAATCCTCAACCAAATTATTTGTGGTTGTTAAAAGAGAATAAAAATATCTATGTTTTGAAGACTATTAAGAATAAAAACCACCACAACTTGAGTCAATTTGAGAATAGACTTACAAAATTAATTAATAATTTTTGAAAACTTCAAAATTATGCAAAGACAAGAAGATTCTAATAAATGTTCCTGATATGTACTTAAAGACACTCAGGCTGATATTCTTGTAAAGCATAAGATGATGAAGTAGAGTTTCCAGCCCATTAGTACCCAAGACTTATGCTAATGGCTCATAGGAATAAACATCTTTAAATCAAATGCACTACAGAAAATATCCAAGTGCCTTAAAAAAAATGTGCTGCTGAATGATAAATGGCATTTTAATAAATGTTTTAATATTAGAGATACTGATGCCACTGTTTATACAGAACAAGCAAAACAGCCCAATATAAAATGCCCTTCAGGAATTCATGGCTCAGTATGATGGGTTATGCTGTAGTCGGATAAAACTTCTAGGATTTAATTTAATTACAGATGGATGAACTTTAGGGACCTGTGACATGTGAATTAGAAAATTTAATGGATCCAGTTTTTAATTGAACTTTATTTTCTGTAGGAGTTTTTCTTTACTTACTGCAGAAAGTATTGTATAGAAAATTATAGGGAATTTCAGGCAAAGAACAGGTACTGTCATGAGGTGAAAACAAAATTAATTTGATTTCTGTGCCTGATTTTGACTCTATCTTTGATTTTTCCATGATGATATGTTTCCAGAGAAGGCAGGTAACTGAGAGCTTTCACTGTTACTTATATATCATGCTTTCCTAATTTTCTAGATTGTTTAACAATGCAAGGCCTGCTTGTCAGAAATTATAAAAGCTACTAATGCTTAAGGCATTTAAAGGAAATTTTTTAAACATACAAATATTCAATATAGCTAAGCGCATTGAAAAATCCAGTCTGAATTATCTCCAATTTTCAAATACTGTTTTTATTTGTTTATTTTAAAATACATTTAATCTAGTTTGATAGTCCAAATAGTGTTTAAATGAGACTGCTAGATAAGAATTATTCATTGTTTATAAAAACAGCAAATACCTATGATCGGTGGCTTAGGAAAAGCCAGTATAATTGCAAGCAATTCTGTTTCCTCAGCAGTGGTAGAATAATGTACAGGAAGTATATACTTATCTCTGGAAAGAAAATCAAATAAGCTCAAAACCACGATGAATTCATCCATAAGGAGATGTTGCCCAGTCTTCCCACTGAATCAGAAGAGGTAATCTGGAAAAAACAGTTTGGGGTCAAATCCTTCCATATCACTCTGAGCCTGCACCAGGAGCACAGAGTTTACTTTTGCACAGGAAACCCTCATTAACCTTCCCCAAGTATGGTCTGTGTTCACAGAGCTCTGGTAAGCAACATGAAGCTTGAGGAGGAAGAATAGCTGCTGAACATAACTTAAACAGAGGAGGAGAAAAGCAAGAGTATACTTGGAGTTATCACTGAATTTTCAGAAGGAGAGCTCAGCTTCCTAGCAAGACTTAGAATAACAGGAGTTCATGATGCATTTGAATATAGACTCTTCTATCAGCATTTGTCTGTCTTGCAGACATCCTGAAGCCACAAGACAGGTATCACAGAAGCATTAAGGCCACAAGGACCTCTCAAATATCACAGAATATTAGAATATATAGAAAGCCCATCAGATGACAGCCTGCCAGGTAAATTATTCTCCCATTGTAATCCATTAGTTGTGATTACTCGCCCTTCAAACAGATAAAGATCCTTACACTACATGTTGTTACTTCTATGATTTTCCTTTTATTCTGAATCCAGGCTTTGCTGAGTCTTTTTCTCATGTGGAAAATACACATTTTGGACCACCATCAGTAGCAATCCATTGTCTTCAAGCTGACAATACAAGAAACATGAAAAATGAACTCTCACAAAGTTCTTTGCATGATCAGTGATCCAAAAAATGTGAAAGATTTTCTGTAACTTTGACATATAGCAAATTATTCATGAATTCTTTGTGAATGTAGAATGAAAAAAATTATGTAAAAAAAATTATGTCCTAAATCACTTGCAGATCTCTACCTTAGTGTTGCAATTAAAAAAAAAAAAAGAAAGAAAAAAGAAAAAAAGAATACAAAACAAAAACAGACAAACAAACAAACAAACCCCTTCACATACCAGGTCCTAAGAAGACACTTTGTGACACAAATAGACAAACTTTTGCCCCAAATCTGAGTCATGCTGATGACAGCACTGTGAAATAACACCATTTGGAAATTTTATCTTAATAAAAAATACTAACGACAAACCAAATCATTTTACTCAAAAAAGGGACATTCAAATTTGAGGACCAGCTCTCAAAAAAGGGACATTCAAATTTGCAGCATCGTAGATTTACTTAGCCTAAGGATAGGATTTTGAAGCATGGTGGGGACATGTGAGAAAAGGGCAAAGCCCCACCTGCACAGTTGCCTGCATAAGAATTCCTTTTGGCCCTCACACAGATACTGAGCTCAGCTGGGTTTTTCTTAATAAGAGGCAAAATGTTTCAGTGAGTTGGAACCTCTTGTAGAAGATCTGGGAATGATGCAATATTACTGCACAAAAGTTATCGTAAAGCTTAAATTCTCTCATAACAAGACCCCTGAGAAGCAGGAATGTAATCCCAGTGGCACGATTTTGAATCTTTTCCCCCAGATTGTTACAACACAGGAACGTGAGTTAAAAACTATAAACTATTGTTTGTGATGGAAGCTCCGACACCATTACTGCAAACAAAGCACAATAAAGATAAATAAACAAAATTATCTTTATGAACAGATAATTAAATGCAACTGTAGGAGCTACTATTAAGAGAGAAGACATAAATGAAGACGACAATTTTTGTCTGATGTCTATGAATCTCAAAATGTCTTAAGTGAAAGCTTGTCTAGAAAGTTTTATGGTGCACATTGTGTGCTAGATAAGGAGATTTTGTAAAAAACTGTCACAAATTCACCTTTTTTGCTAGACTCAGTAGGGAGCAGAAATTAACTAGAAATGTTTCAAGCTTAAATAAGTTCCCACTGAAGATAATAAACAACAAATTTATATTATATCAAGGATCACTGAAACATGTGAATGAATACAGAGAATAAAATATGAGGAGCTTCAGAAAAAAACAAACTGTGAAAATATACCATAAGCAAAAGCGAAGCCCAGCCTAGCTCGGCTTGCTATAGATGTTTGGAATATTTTGACCTTGTATGTTTGCTATGATTTTATGAAAAAATATAGAATAATATATTTGACTATAAAGCATTAAATTGTCTTACATAGAGTAAAACTGAATTGAAAGTGTGAACTCTCAGTTGCATCAGCTGACCTGCGAAAAAACTTCTACAGTTTTTGAAATGTGGTGGTAATCAGATCAGCTGAAAGTGAAAAGCAATTTTTAGAATAATCTGTTCACTCTGATCTCATTTTGAATACAATTATTTTAGGATCACTTCAATAAATATGATCTGAGGTTTAAGCTTGAGATATGTTGACAAAAGAAGAAAGATTAAAAGAAACATAAGAGAGAAAACTGAGCTTTACAAAAGCACACTTTTCAGCCATACAAGGATATGGTGTCTGTTCAATACTAAAAAAGAAAAATTAAAAGAAGCAAGCAAACAAACAAAAACAACTTAAAAAACCAAAACAAATGAAACCAAAAACCATCTTGGTTTATTATATTTTCTAAAGGAAAAAAAAAAGAAAAAGTATGCAACAATTTTTTCTCTTTTTGAAAAAAAAAAGAGGATGGAAAGAAGGGGGAAAATAAAATAACAGAAGAAAATAAAATAAAAATAGTTTGATTTATTTTTGGGTAATATATTTCCAAGGAGTCATACACAGACACCTAAAAAAGATTTAATATGTATGTATGTTTATATATGTTTATACAAAAAATTTAAAAAAAAACATATATAAATATACATATATATTTATATCTAAAATTTCTTTAAAAGTAGTAGGTGACATATCACATTTACACTAATCTAGAATGTTTTAGATATAGAGATATATTAATATGTAGGTGAATAGATATATAGATCGGTATATTTATTGACTCACAAACATGAATGTGAAAGGCTGAATATGAATATATATGTACCAAACAGTTATAGTGAATTTATTTTTAAATTTTATAGAATTTTTTATTTTATCGTCACTATATATTTTCAGTAGTTGGATTTCAGTTTAGAAATCCCATGTAAAGAAGTTTCCTCTCTATGGAAAAGCTCTAGAAACAATACATGTATCTTATTTTCTGAAAAATGTCCACATACAATCCTTTTCTATGTCAGTGTAAACTACGATGTTTGTGTTGAAGATGAAAAATATATATAATACATAAAATACACATATAATACATATTTTTATGTATGTTTACATTACATAGTCATTTATGTACACTATGTTTACTTGAGAATTCCAACACACATAATCAAAGGTAGACACAAATATAACACGTGTATACTTTTTAATGCTAATCATATAATTCTTCTATCCATAAACATGAGTATATTCAATCCCACTTGATACACAGGCCTGCCTTTTCCACCTTAAAACAAAACACAGGGGAATGGGAGATTATGGCTACCTAAAAGAGAGCTGCTTCCCGAAACAAAAAAGGTGCAATTCTTTAAAATGTTTGGATCAAAGATCCTGATAGAGCACCTGAACATCTGCATTTCCTTGTGGGAGACTCAAGAGCACTATTTTAGTACTTCTGTTTTACAGACGGCTCCAGGAGATTGATAGGCAAGCAGTTTAGTCCCCCATGAAAGTCTGGCTGATTTAGATACACATACACCTTTACACCACTTATCTTGTTGTTTTAATTAGTTCTTCTCTTGCCTGTCACTAAAAGGTCCATTGAAAGCAGCTCTAAGCTGGTTGTCACCATGATCTCATTAAGTTAACCCTCCCCCAAACAGAAAACATGAGGTCCGTAGTAGCCTAATCCATTTATGCATTATAAAGGGACCATGGAAGCTGCAAAGATCTCACATCCAGTACTTTGTATTAGAGAAACCAAATTACAGTAAGAAGTAACAATTCATAATCTTTTATATACTGTACGCACAAACACACAGAGGAAACAACCAGATGTAACAGCATTAACTTACCAGTGCTTTCCAGTTTGACAAAATTGATCACACAACTACATATTGCAAAGACTTGCTTTAGAAATAGGCTTATTCATTTTATTAATTAACACCCAGACCAAGCAGAGATGAAAAAAAGAGAATTTGATACATTGAATTATATTTTCATTTTTTCTTTTCTCTGAGAAATTTCTTTTTCTTTCTTGAATCAACAGAACTATTCTCCAATTGCCAAAGCAATATTTTCAAAGACTTTCTTTTTTAATTATTGTTCATCTTTCTGCTCTAATTTTCCTTTCTTTCAAATGAAGTATTCTTCCTAATTAAGCTATCTCTAGGCATAGAAGCTTAGGAAATTATGTTTGTCAGGTGGGTTCTCCCAAGCTTTCAGTGCTCTACTTTCAGTAAATGAGTGTAAATAACAACCACACTGACAGAAATGAAGAAGTTTCAGATTCAACAGAGGCTTGACTGGCAAGGATTAGACATAAGAATATAAATTTCTAGCTTTGAAAATAGTCATTAGTGATCAGTAGCAATATAAATGCTACAACTGCCTATACACTATTGGGAAAGAAAATTATTATGTGGAAGAAAACTTCCTTCTTCCCACAGCTAAATGATAAATGGTAATCTAAAGCATTGCCACTTCTGATTTCTGCTGAAGTTACCATGAGGGCACTTAATGGCCGAAGGAGAACAAAAGGTTGGGCGCTGCACTTCAGTCTCCATAACAAAAAGTATTTATACTGGTCAGAGTGTTTCCTTTTGTCTCTGCTTAGCTGGTCAGGAGCAACACGGACTTGCTGGACTGGTGCAGATAAGGGCCACAAAGATTGTCAGAAGGCTGGGACACTTGGAGTTCAAGCTGAGAAAGAGAAAGCTCTGGGAGGACATTATATATTATTAATTATTTAATTATTGAAATAATCTAATAATTAAAGAGACCTTATAAGAAAGAAAGTTGGGAGCAGACTCTTAAGCAGGGTCTGTTGCAACAGGACCAGAGGTAATGTGTTTAACCCGAGAGTAGATTTAGATAAAT
Organism: Phainopepla nitens; assembly: GCA_013400175.1. Lineage (NCBI taxonomy): Eukaryota > Metazoa > Chordata > Aves > Passeriformes > Bombycillidae > Phainopepla > Phainopepla nitens. Next base: position 173,542 of record VXBQ01003828.1, read on the forward strand.
TTAGAGGGAAGGATTTTTACAATGGGGATGGTGAAACACAGGAACAGGTTACACTGATAGCTGGTGGATACCTCACCCCTGAAAACTTTGAAGACGAGGTTGGACCCAGCTCTGAGCAACCTTACCCGATGCAATATATCCTGGTCATTGAAGGGAGATTAGACTAGATGCCCTTTAAGGTCCCTTCCAACACAAACTATGATTCTGTGGCTACCTGAGTCCAAGAACACGGCACTGAGAGTTTTCCTTGCACTCATCTTCATGTATTTTGCTGTGGAGTGTGATCACTGTAATTCATTCTAGAATAATTGTTTGTGTGGTAACCTTATGGTCTGGATCAGGGCATGATTCTAGTTTGAAAATTGTTATAAATATACCAACACATTTTCTGAACATGGATTGTTTCCCTGACTTTGTTCATAGCCCAGATGCACAAGTGGAGATGGTGCTCTAGCATCAGCAAAGCATCAAGAACACCTGAAGGTAGCTGTCATAGTTTAAATTCAGCCAGCAACTAAGCACCCCACAGCCACTCACTTACTGACCAACAGTGGGATGAGGGAGGAAATTGGAGGAGTAAAAGTGAGAAAACTTGTGTGCTGAGACAAAGATAGTTTAACAGGTAAAGCAAAAGCTGCATACACAAGCAAATCAAAACAAGGGAATAGTTCACTGCTTCTAAAGGGCAGGCAGGTGTTCAGCCATCCCCAGAAAAGCAGAGCTCCTTCACATGTAATGGTTACTCGTGAAGACAAATGCCATCGCTTCAAATTTCCCACCCATTCCTGCTTCTTCTCACAGCTTTGTATGTTGAGCATGATGCTACATGCTATAGAACATCCCTTTGGTCAGTTGGTGCCAGCTATCCTGGCTGTGTCCCCTCTTGGGAGAGACAAATGTTAACGGTTAATGACTCAAACAATTGGCCATTTGCAAAAGCAGCAGTGCTTTGCTGAGGATGTGGAGGGTCACATCCCAGGGGCAGAGATGGTGAGCACAAACCACCCACCATGGGAGCTATAAGCTGAATTTTGGGCCATATCTGGAAGAGACACATAAGAAGAAGATCCTGTAAGGTAGGATAGTGCTGTTGTATCATGACAATGTCCTCCCTTACAAAAGTGGCTCAGCTATGAAAACTCCCCTTGGGGGAAGTACTGGGACATTCACACATGGGCCTGAAAGTCTTCCTCCCTTCTGATGGGGCATAACTACCTCAGCTACATGGACATGAGAAGGAGCTGCTGTGTCTTAGAAGGTGTCACAAACCATCAAAGACACCTGAAACACGCCCAGACTCTTTTCTAGGGCTTTCCACAAGAGGACTGAGCATGACACACAGTGTTGCAGCTGACAGTGTATAACTCCCCCTCCCCACAGGGAAGGTACCTGGGTGTGTCTATGCAAACCTAAGCTATATTAACCCATTGAACTTTGTGGTTTGGGCCCCCATACCCAACAGATCAAGACTGTGACCATCACTTTAAAAAACGGACATCAAATTTGCAACAAGTAAGTCTCACTCCTTACTCCATGAGTGGTGATACCTTTCTTTGCTATCCCTCTACTCTTAACATTTCTCTTACTTTTCCTTATAAATTTTCTGAGGTGTTATTTTTATGCTTTTATATTGCTAAATTTCTACAGATAATAACAAAAATGGCTACATCTCCTTTCCATCACAACCAAATTGTTGTAAAATAAACCCTACGTACATAGATATTTTTTTTTTATTTTTAAGGTACAACAATAATAAAATAATTCAGTGTTGTTTCACTCTAATCTGCCCCAAGGGAAAGTCCAATCATTGGTCAGAAGCAGGCGTTCATGTAATTCTCAATATCAGAAGTTAGAGAGTCTGAGTACTACAAAGCTTAGAGAAATGCTAGTATCAGCCTTGCTGTTATACTCTTGAGGTTTAGGGATGAGAGAATAAAAATTGCTAGTTACTGCATGAGAAAATGATTGGTGATGAAAACTACTTGTGCAAATTAAAATGAATGAGAAAAAGAAATTTAGCCATTTAAATGCTACAGTGGCATTTTCCATTTCTTGCAATGCCCTTAATAGCATAATTGAGACATATACTGACATAATATATTTGATATTTCAAATCCTGAGAAGAAATTTTATTCCTCATCCTATGAAGATTGACTGTGCAGAAGAATAGCAGGGTGTTTTGGGAAATGTGTTTTTTCCAATGCTGCTTTAGAGTATAGTCACAAATGTTCTCTGTCCCACTTCACTCTGAAACAACACGTAAAAAAATCTCATTTGAGAATAAATAGGAATGTTTGTCCAGCAAGCTTCTACCAACTGAATGCTGTTAACTGGTTCTTCACATTTAGGCTTCTTTTCTTGAGCTTTAACTATCTAAAGAATTTTATAAATCTGATAGTTAGAATAAGGAATCTTACATGTGTATTCTTACCTACAGGGTGCAGTGCAGCTTATTTCTATTTGTATTTGCAAAAGCTGGTCTAAATGTTTGGGCATTTGAGGCAACTTGCACTTTCATAACTCCCCTGAAAATTCTACTTACTGCATTGAAAGTATTCTGACTATTTTGAATTTACCTTGATAACTATGAGTTTTCATATTTCTTATCCATTTAATTATTTTTACAAGACCCAAGGCTGATACAAATGTCTGTGGGAGATTGTTCACTTCAGAGCCACAGTCACAGAGGATGTGCAGAGGATGGACTTGGACAAGCTACAGATTCTGCTTGCTGGAGGAAGCCTCTCTTATGAGGGCTGAGGCTGAATCAACACATACCAATGCTTGCTCATCAGTCACAGCTATTTTTTTTGTAAACAGGAACTTATTTTTTCATAAGGGGAATTTAATCTTCATTCCACTGTAGGACACTATTTAAAAATTCTAAATATACCTACAAAACAAAGTTCCTTTGAGACACAACTAATGAAATCCAACACACGCCTTGGTTTGTTCTAGGCAATCATCTTATAGTCACAGTGTTTAACTGGTTCTTATTATCCTTGATACACATTTTATGTAATAGGAGGAGTGGTTGCAGGGTAATTGCGGTTTTTTTCCTGAAATTATCAGTTTTCATAATTCTTACTTATCTTGCAGGTTGCTGCTTACATGACATATCTTGGACCACTGCTCAGTTTTCAGCAGTAGGTACAAGCATGCTACCTGTGTCCACAATTCTTTTTCCCCTAAAATTAACCATATCTTTTTGTGGATACTGGAAATAGAGGCAAGGGAGGAAAAATCTGCCTTACAAGACTTTATCAGAGGAAGACTAGAGTACCTCAGCACACTGAAATGCAGTCACTCCTGCCCTAAAGCTCCCACTGAGATCTGAAATCAGTCAATGCTGCCAGAAATTGATATGGAGGGAAGCAACAGTTCTCCCTGAGAGAGTGAATGGCACAGCTCCCCCTCCCCTGAGCTCAGCAGCAACAGGCAGGAGCTGCCTCTTGCAATAACGAGCTGTTCCTCTGAATCCCGAGCTCAGCAAGATCCCACACCTTCTGCCTGGCACGAAAGCTGGGAGTCTGCCGAGAGGGAGCCACACCACCTCATCAGGAATCTGTGGGGTGGGGGAGCAGGGGCAGGGCTGGGCAGGTGTGGGGACAGAGCCTGCAGCAGCCTGAGGACCGCCGCCATTAGCAGAAAGACAGGCACAGAATGCATGGTCACAGGCACCACCAAAATCAAAAAGGAGGTGAAAGAAAGATTAAGTGGGAGAAAATGTTTTTAAGAATTACTATGATAAAGAGGAAGGACAAATTTGGAAAATATCTGGTTCACACCAGCTTATTATAACAGAACATCTTTCTAGATATCTTTCTAGTTTGTCAGCAGCATTACTCTGGAAGGCCATTGCTGCTGTGTTGTAGGAGATCACAGATCACCAACAGTTTCTGAAACATTTCATTTGATTCCCCTTTCATGGCTGTCATTGTCCCTCACTGACATTTAATTGACACTATATTTTCATAACCGGATAACCTTCATTAGAAACAAAATGAAAACAGAAAGATAATACCAAAGAAGGACTTCCAGGTACTCAAAGAACCATTTGACTGATGCATGTAATTGCCACTGTTATTGTTTTAACTTTTTTTTCCCAAAAATAACATATTGGGTTACAGATTTAAAAATATCAAAAGATGATTACAATATTGCAGAGCATAAAAACGGTATTTTCAGATGTGCATGAGAGATTTGCATGCTAAGAGTATAATCACCAGCAATCCCTTTTTGTACAAGTGGGTGTTCATATTTCCTACATACCTCTCAAACCCCATCTCAAATATTTAAAGTGCTACTTTATTCTGAATATGAAGCACTTGGATAAAGCATATCTATAAACAAGATTTGTCTCCCAAGACATTAATTCTTAGTTGAGCTTCACATCAGCCTGTCCATTCCTTTTTGTTAGTTTTCATTAAAAACAATTAATTTATAGGCATGATAAAGACAATTCTAGAGAGGGGGAGAAAAGGCCTAAAAAGCAAGGCAGATTAAAAAAAAATATACTGGTTTAGCATTTTTTTATGAAATGTACTGTTAAGTAGGCCCCAAAGCATTAATAGTCTCTGAGGTTTTGTTTCCTTCCTCTCTGGCTTTAAAAGACTTAATGAGCCCAGAACAACATGTTTTAAAATGATCTACCTCTCCCAGCTAAACATCTTCAAGAAAATATGTTGGAAATGCAAAATATTATGAGCTGTTTTCTCTAAAATTCAGCAATACAAGTTGACATATGTAATACAGTAATTGCCTCAAGAATTACAACAGCAAGAACAGCTACAAAAGTTGTTAACTGAGATTACCAGTCTCCACACAACACTTTTTAAATTTACAATTTCCCCATGCTGCTCATGCCCCCAAAGGACAGAGCTGGCCCTCTCTCCTGGCATTTTTCTGTTGTCGCAAATTTAGAACAGCGGATGTCATTTTCTTTTCTTTTCTTTTCTTTTCTTTTCTTTTCTTTTCTTTTCTTTTCTTTTCTTTTCTTTTCTTTTCTTTTCTTTTCTTTTCTTTTCTTTTCTTTTCTTTTCTTTTCTTTTCTTTTCTTTTCTTTTCTTTTCTTTTTCCTTCTCTTCTCTTCTCTTCTCTTCTCTTCTCTTCTCTTCTCTTCTCTTCTCTTCTCTTCTCTTCTCTTCTCTTCTCTTCTCTTCTCTTCTCTTCTCTTCTTTTTTCCTTTTCCAGAATATGCTGCAACAGTCTTGTCCCCTCCTAGGTATCCAAATTTGGGAAAGTAATTGATATACAGCAAGACTCTTATAAGTCAGATTTTCAGAGAGGATAAAATAGAGAATTACCCCGTACTTTAAAAAAACACTACTCCAGAAATAGCTTCAAGCTTAACTGTGCAAAAGATTTACTGTGTATTTTTGGAAGAACCATTTTCCTCAGTGCCATGCTTTGCCATATATTAATAAAGACTTTCTGGTGTTTGCTAACCTGTGATTTCAAACCACTGTCACCTAAAAATGTGACCCACCTGGAATCATGTAACTGTCAAAAAAACCCCTATGTCTGCATTGCCTAGGACAGTGTTCTACAATGACATCTTTATTTAACTAAATAGATAACTCTGGTAAAGCCAGCCAGAGGCTGTGAATAGCTGCAATTAACTAAATACTTAACTGTCTCTGCAAAACAGTTAGATTTTTTCCTTTCCATTGTCTAAATATCTACAATATGATCCTGAAGCTTAGTGGATCTTGTATTATTAATGAGGAATAATGATAAACCTATTTGGAATAAAAAATATTTCACTTTCAGCTCATACACATAGTGGGCTGACCACCCTAGGTTGCTTTTCTGTAAAGAAGGAAGAGGAAGGAATTACCTCAAATCATAGCTAACGATCACAAGTTTTTTGTTGCATTAAGTCAAATGAAATCTTCAGTCTTGTTCTCACTGTCAGTCCTTCTCCCCTTTCCTGAACTAAAGCCTTTTCTGCCTTCCCTAGAGCTGCTGGGTGTCTCTTCTCCTTGCTCTCATACTTTAACATGAAAATTCTCAGCTAGAACCAACAACAGATGTGAAGAATCAAGCACACTGCAAGGAACAGGAACAGCATTTGAACTACTGCTGATGCTTTGATGCTTTATTCTTACCTCTTCTGTATAAATGATTTTGGCTCAGACAAAAAAAAAAAAAAAATTCTGGATTACTAGCTAGTTGGCTGTAGAGCTACAGTGCAAAAATCACAGTCTTTTCCCAATCAATTGAAATAGGTTTGATAAATTCCATGAGCAAATGTGCATTATACCTGTTCAATGCATGTACTTTTTGCATAATTTAACATGAACACTCATTGCATTTTAAAGAACAGAAAATGGTGAGAAAAAATTTAGTGCCAAAAAAAGCTTTGATGGTAAAGTCATTGAAGCTATGTTGTCATGTCAGCTGGCAGTAGACAGAGGAGAAAGGACAATCACAGGACAACTTGATTTGAGAGAGAGAACGGGAAGAGGCATGGTAAGGTGAGTAGTTTTGTATTTGAGTTTTCTAATCCCTAAAGTCTCTGAGTGTCTTGCTCCATCCCTTTTCTACATAGCCTTCGAACCATATTGATTGATTCTTCTATTAGATATATTGGATCTAATTCAAAACTTAAAGAACTCTAAGGAAATGCTGTCTGATCCTGTGGAATAAAGCATATTCTGATATAGGAGATATATATATATAACAGAACTGTTGTAGCTTCCACATAACAGTCTGAAAAAATAAGTCCTAAGGATACACTAAGCCTGGACAGGGCCTGTGCAATCTCCAGTGCCATTTTGGAACCTCTGTAACAATTGTAACAGAGAGCTATTTCCTCTGTTTACTCCTTTACATACTTTATACTCCATCTTTTGCTATGCTTTCCCCCTCCTTCTTCAAAATCATTTCCCTTATGAAAATTTTGAAAGTAGTGTTCAAAAATATGTCTATCAGGTTAAATAATAAACTCAATGATTAACGAGAGTTGTTGGAGAGATTAGTTTTTTGTTATGCTGTTGACTTTCTGACTTTTTTTTTCACAGAAATATGACAGCTGAAGTCTTTAATGTTTTTTATTTTAATATTTGTTATGATGTTTTATAGTTATCTTAAGAGCCAGTAAAATGCTCCTACAACAAAAATATATGACAAAGAGAGTTGCATGACAAAGAAGAGGATATATTTATGGACAGAAAAAGAAGTAATGTGTCACCAATATTTTACAAATAGCTTGCAGTATATTTAGACCGTATATTTAGAGGACCAATGTGCAACAAGTTCTTTGCACGTAATCTCCTTATACTTTTTTAATTACAGTTTCTAAAAAATACCTTCTTACTTTTTGGGCTGAAATGAGACTGAAAATAAGAGTAATGAAAAAATTCAATCTTCACTAGAAGGATAAAAATGTCATCATGGTGTGGGAGTCAAATATATGTTATCATGCATTCAGTTTAGTCAGAATATATAATGACTGATATCGCTACAAAAAAAATAGTCATGGTTTCTGGAATAATTGTGTATATTCTTTTGCAAGACATTTACATGAGTTCTACAAAGAATTCTTACTAAAATACCCACATATGATATATATATAAAATCAACAAATATAATTTGAGGACTGTAAAATGGCCTACTCTGGTATACTCAAAGAGTTCCACTCCTTTTGCTCACAAAAACCTTAGCTGAAAAGTAATAAGGGGGTAATTTGATCACAGTGAATCAGTAGATGAATGGCAAGAAAAGACTAGATATCAAAAGTTCTAGAGATCAAATCTTCATACCGTAACAAAAAAAACATCTTTACACAAGTTCACGAGGGAGCATCAGATAGATAGATGAAATTTTGCATGTAGAGTCATACAACAGGTGAATGCTAAGTAATCAAACATGCCACAAAATTCTAACTATGCAAGTTTGTTTCCATAATGTGTCAAGTATAGAAAGAAGCCGTCTTTTTCAGGAGATTTAAGAATTCATAGAATCCCAGGAGGGTTTGAATTGCAAAGGACCTTAAAGATTACAGAGTTCCAACCCCCCTGCCATGGGCAGGGACACTTTCCACTAGATCAGGTAGCTCAAAAGTCCCATCCAATCTGGCCTTGGACATCCCCAGTGATGCGGGATCCAAAACTTCTCCAGGCAACCTGTTCTAATATATTACCCCTCTCAGTGAAGAATATCTTCCTAACATCAAATAAAACATTCTCTCAGTTTAAAGCCATTCCGCCTTGCTCTATCACTACACGCCGTTTTACATAGTCCATTTCCAGCTTTCTTGTACCTTTAGGTAGCTGCTCTAAGCTCTCCCCAGAGCCTTCTCTTCTCCAGTCTGAACAAACCCAACTCCCTCACACTGTCTTCATAGGAGAATCTCGATCTTTAGAAGACAGTTCTGAACACCTTGATGTATGCTTGCATTGTGATAAATTTACTTGATGACTGTGGTGCATTGCCTTTCAGGGACAAATACTCTCACACTCAGCAACCATGGTCCTGTGAAGCAACAGAAGTGACTGTCACTGGGGGTACAAATGACAAGGAAAATTACACTGTATACCCCTTCAGACATATATCCATAACCAGTAGGCAACCTCTTTTTCTCAACACTTTTAAAACTATTTGATTACTTCTCTTCTAGGCTTTGCTTTAACACATTACTGGATGTCAAAAGTGTTCCTTAGAAGCTTGAATAATACAGACAAACCAACAACTTTAGTAGAATGTGAATTAAATGAGGACAGCTATGGCATGGACAAAAGCTCGCCTGTTAGTAGCTTTTCACCTTAAAACGTTTTTCTGCTCCTGTACTGGCTGTATGATCCCACTTCACTGGAAACATGGGGGAGAGAGGGAGGGAGGGAGGGAGGGAGGGGGGGCAGAAAGAGATGCTGTTTTTGAAAAGAAAGAGTAAGCTACAAAGGGCTTGTACTAAACTGAGAAACTGAGAAAAGGTACTCAGAAAACTTAGAGTTTCAATTGGAAAAGCAGATTAGGTGGACAGAATGTTTTCCCACTCTGTCGCAAACTCCATTCCCGAGAATGAGTCCCAAAAGATCACCAAAATATGATGCCCTTGGTGCAAAGGAGATAATTCTCTGCCCAGTGTTTCCTCAGCCTGCAACCGCAACAGAACTGCAGATCGAGCAGACTGGTTTATGCTTATTTTTTTCACTAGAAAAAAATAGTTTCCCGCTTCCATAAATATTTAAAATCTGCATATTTGTTATAATAAGGAAGGAAAAAATTAGAAAGTCTTCTTATAGAAGACAAAGTGACAAAAAGATTACTTTTAGTAAGAAGTCAAGGAAAAGTTTTTAACTCCTGTTTCTTTTAATGTCAGATAGAGATTAAAAGTAATACCTAAGACTGAAATATAACAGATCCTTACGAGGTTCTTTGGCAGAGACCACAGGAGCAGTCCCACTCACCCCTTCTTGCCTGACTAGTTTCCCATAGCAGCATCCCCCTGAGTCAAGCATGGCAGGCAGCAGCTGCCACAGTCCTTCCCTGCACCCCACACTCCCCATGACTTCCCCACAAGTAGTAGTGCTGATTTCCTAATGCATAATGTGGCCTTTGAACAGACAAAACTGAAAAATTTGGCATCTAGACTTCAAATCAGGCATGGATATAAAAATCTCTCTACACTCCTGTTATATCCAAGTTTTCTGCATCTGCGTTTCTAAGAAGAAATTACTCTGGGAACAAAATATCCACTTATTTCTGGTATTTTGTTGAGGTTTCTCTCACATGCTTTGATGATGAAAGGTCTAGTATCTCCATCTAGTAGCAGAAGAATAAAAACATTTCTTCTGGACGTGCAAAAGCCAAGATAGCAATAATTCTTCCCATGTCCTGAAGAAAACGTTGGTATATTTCCTCAACTAAAAGAAAATTGCCTTTTCCCACCATCCTGAAGGCTACAGCTGACTGTCACACATGCTACTTTCTTTGTGCTTTAGCCATGGAAAATTCAGCCTCGGTGACTGCCAAGGTAACATCAGCACCACTCGGGAAGTAGTAGGAATGCTGCCCCTGTTGAGAGGCAGCCCTGGATCCCAATCTCTTCCAGCATCTCTGGTGCAGAAGGCAAGCAAGCCATGTTCTGCAGGGTCCTTCCAAACCAGGACTCTGTGAGCTGACTCCCATCCTGATGCTTTCTTTAGCCAAATGTGAACAGTCTCTGAGCAGCCTCTCTCCCCTTCCTTCTTCTCCCTGGCCTTGGAAAACTCTGTCTGGTATGTGCTGCTGGAAAGCCTGAGCCAGGCCTTGTTTCATACCACGTGCAACCCAAGGACATTTTTAGAATGGAAATCATAAATTTATATGGTGTTTGTTTCAGCCCATATATTTTATATTCTGGAAATAGTTGTCTGTGGTAGAGATTTTCAAAATGTTTTCATAGTCAATCTGAGCTACTTCAATCTGAAAAAAGTGCTACACAATGTAGCTTCAAAGCTGACCCGCACTTTTCAGCTAATAATAAAAAAAAGCAAAATATAAAAAAAAACCCAAACTAACTACAAGAAGGGAAAAAGGTAAGCAGTCCATATTTTACTTACACCAGCTTTAATTGTAACTCTGGACAAGGTACTCTTATTGCTAAAAATAATACCCTGCTTTGTTTTATGTTTTTTACTTTTTATGCTTTGTTTTATGCTTTTATGTTTGAGCCCTGACCTTGACAACAAATACAGGATTTTTGGGGGTCTTGAGGAATTTTTTTCTATTAATCTGGTCACACTGAATCTGTCAATTTATAACTTCTACTACTAGCTTTTTAGTCTTGACAAAGGTTATTTTTATTATTGGTTCTATATAGAAAGTGCTATTATTTCATATGAATAGTGTTAGGATTTTAAAATGTCTTAAACAGAAGTTTTCTGGAACCATAACCACTGATGGAAAATCAGAATAAAATCTCAGGGTTTTAACACTGCTCTCCTTTACAAGTCTCCATCTCTCAGCATTAAAATATTTAGCAGATTCTGAATACTTCCTGCACCTTGGAGAAAATTCAGCTTTTTGAAGAGAGAAATTAAAAATTTGTTGAGAGGAGAGAGACAGTAACTTAGCAAAATATTTCACAAATCATTTTAAGTAACAGCAACAAATGGCATGGAACATTAGAAATTAGGAGAGTTTCCTAACATCAATGGCCATTTTCTGAGTAAATTGGCCCTCTGTGGATTTGTTTACTGACCAGGAAAGAGATATGACAAAAATGATCTTTTCATGTCCTTTTAAAATGACAAAAATAAGGTAATCTCCAGGTGGTCTTTTTTTGATAAATCACTTTTAAGCTTAGTGGCTACCCTGTGTTGTGTTCTGACATCTTGACAATAAAAAAAGTGCTTATAATGCTCCTAGAGGGTTTGTTCTAAAGCCTTTCCCTACTGCTAAGCAGTAAATCAGTGACTGACAGGATTCCTAACCCACCACCTCCTGCCAGGGTGACATTAAATTTACACCCTATACTGTAATCTCCTTCCAGCTACCTAATAAGGACAAGTGAAAAGTCACTTCTAGTATCCCAGTTCCAAACCCTTGGGCAATTTCCTCACTAAACTCTACTAGTGGAATGTTAGAAGGCACCTCACCTCAAACTGTTTTGACAGTCTGTTAAAATTACTCTGCCCTATTCAAAGGTGGAAAAGGGCTTAAAATTCTTGATGTATAAATTGCTGTACAGCATATTATTCACTTTATCTTATCTGTAAAGGAATACATCTGTACCTTTATACCACGGTGTCTATGCTTCTATCTCCCCAGCAAGATAGAAAATTAGGAGTGTTGTACTGTTTTGGGACTGATGTGGCTCCCTGTGTGGTGGGAGGGTTACTCCTAACTTTGTGGGAGTACTTTTATTCTGAGCACGGCCAGTTTATCCCTCCAGCAAGCTGGCCTCTGACACTGCTGAGGCATAAATAGAGGCTGTGACCCTCTTGCTGTGATGATAAGTTGTTTGTTAACCTCTGGAAACCACTGGTAAACACACTATTCCCTGGAGTGTCCGCAGCTGGGAGGGAAAGAGAAACAAGGAAAGAGTAACCCTAGGAGTAGCTCAGTTGATTGGAGCACAATGCTAATAGTGCCAAGATTGTGGGTTCAATCCCTGTACTGACTGTCCATTTCAAGACATGGAATCAGTCTTGAAAAGAACAGTATGTCATGTACTGTTGTACGCCCCTTCCAAGTTAGAATATTCTGTAATATTTTCTACATTGTCAGAATGCCACAGTAATCTCACAAGAAGGATGCAAGGAAGGCTTCCATCAGGACTCCCTGGACAGTTGATCTTCTACTTCATAGTATCACAGGATCACAGAACAGTTTTTATGGGAAAGGACATTCAGAGATTGCCTAGTCCACACCTCCCTGTCAAAGCAGACCAAGTTACCCTAGACTGTGTACATGCCTCTGCAAGGATATTTTATAAGCATTGCTAAGACCATCCTGAGCCTCCTTGCCTACAGGTTAAACAGTCCTAGATCTGTCAGTCCTGCCTTGTATACCTCCTAATAACCATAACTGGACTTGCTCCAGTGTGCCTGTGTCTCTTGTGCTGTGGAGCCCAACGATAAACTGAGCACTCCAGCTGTGCCTCACCAGCAAAATGCTCGCATGCCAGGCAAGAAAGGGTCACATTCCTTGACCTGCTCCTTCTCGTGCATCCTGGAATGCTGTTGGCCTGCTCAGCTGCAATCATGTTTATACAGCTCAGGTTGAGCTTTCTGACCACCAGAAGCCATGTCATATTCTGCAGAGTTTTGTAGCCAGTCAACCCATAGAATACAGTTGCTGCATGGGGTTGGTCCTCCCCAGTGGCAGGAATTTACACTTCCCCTTGTTAAACTTCATGAGGTGCTTGTCAGTGGTCTTGTCATAAAGTAGAATCTAGTTTATCGGTCTGCAGAAAATTGTGGGTCTAGTCTAAGTACCTCTCACGGGTTTTGTGGGAAAAAAATGGAAGATTATTAAGAGTGAAGCAGTCTCTCCTCTGCCTCCTTCTGTGTTATGTTACAGGACCTTCTGTGGACTAGACAGGAGCAATGGTATCAGCTCTGCCTGTGGCAGGGTTTTGTCAGCCAGCACAGACTACTTCTCAACATACTTTTGAGAACAAAGACACAAACAGGATACTTTTTATTGCTTTTATTTAATGACACAGAATATAGATTCTTACACCTCAACAGACTCCAACTGGCTCTATCATAGCTCTGCTTTGATAAATTTGTCCTCAGCCAAGTATTGTAGGTCAAAAGTCTAGATCCACATTAATAACTCATAAAATTTTTATGGCACCATAAAAGAGAATAGAAGAAGAATGAGGTGAATGTCTACTGTTTTAGAAGCTGTACAAATCCAGAAAATAAGAAAATTAATCACTTTAATTGCACAACTAAACACTATAAGAAAGAATTTTCTTTATGAGCTGCATCCAATTAGGATCAGATTTTCTTAGAGTGTCAATCAGAGTAGGCATAAAACCTTGGCCTTAAATCTAGTGATCTTATTTTTTTCCAAGAGAATCCAACAACAATAATGTTAAAGTGAGTATCGGGCTTTGATTCCTGTTTATTTATGCCATGCTCATCAGATTCATATACAAGGATTATTTTCCTTATAATTCTCAGTTGTGTCTAGACTACAGATTTTCTGAGACAAAGATGGAAGAATAAACTTCATATCTGTTGTGTTTTCTAGCAATTCTATCCAAAGCCTGTCTAATCCTTCTGTTTCCCACTAGAAAGAAATAAGAGGAGAAAACTCACACCCAAGCCCACTTAAAAAAATAGCTGTTGAATAGCTGTATTGATTAATTACACTGGTTATGGATCCAACTGGAATTCCAAACCTTTCGGGCTTACTTGATGATTTATTATTTTTTTTTCACCTTCTGGAAATGTTCTGGTAGACATCGTCAGTAATTATAATATTGACCTATACTTTGCATTTGAACATTAAAACTGTGAAAGTACAACGTGTTTATGTGTGCATGAAGCTATTACACGCAAAGTCACTTTAGAATTCATCCAGCTCTTAAATAAGATTTATATTTACTTCATTCACACCTAAGAAGAATTTTGCACATACATTTCACACATAAATACAATAGATACATACGTGTGTAAATACACACACACACACATCCCTTAAACCTACCTAAACCTGTTAATATGCTAAAGGTGGTGTGTATATATATTATTTTTAATTTGTATATGTTCAACATTTATAGATATAAAGAGAGAGAGAAAGAGAGAGGAGAAAAGAGGGAGACAGAGAACTGAGTGAGAGAATGGAGAGAATCCTTCATGGGTCCCAAGTTTCCCAACCTTCTAAGTCTTTACAGGGTAACTTTGGTTTAGATGAGCAATATGTTGAAGTATTTATTTTCCCACCAGGACAACAGCAGGCCTTTGATGGATGTCTAAATCCTATTCTTCAGCAGCAGAGGCAGCATCTGTGACACAAGATCTCTAGAGGAAGTGACTTTTGGAACTCACTCATACTTCTGTCCCTCTGTTCTTGCAATCTGATACTATATTGCATTTTATCTTCAGCTGCAGTTCCCTCATGATTTTCTTCCTTTTTTTCCTTCATCTTCCAGCTCTCTGTCTTCCTTTGTCCTTCTGCAGTATCCTTTCCCTCCTTTCCCCCATGAACGAACAAAACACTTCTTTTGTTGTTGTTCTTTTTTTTCCACTTGGTTCTGTACTCAAGAGCTTCAAAACTAAAACTGAGTACAGCTATCAATTATGCTCGTTTCCCCATTTGAAAACAGAGGGCAAGGAAAACATGAGTGGAGGCGTCCCTTGAGACAAAACTAAGCACCTGGATTATGAGACTTAATGAGAATATATGAATGTAGCAAAGCATAAAAATTCATATTACTGAGTGAAAAGCACGGGTTCACGAGTTTAGAAAGTGGAGGATAGCATAATCTCATAAGTATTTCAGGTGATTGTTTTCTATTTTTTTCATCCTACTCAGATTTTTTCTATAAATATGCAATCAAATCAGAGCAAGATAAAATGTTTCCTGATCTTTTTTTGCCTTTTAAACTAAACAGTTTTCAACTTTGAAGATTTGAGGTTTTCGGGATTTATTTATTTTCTCCAAGAACTATATCTCAGGGGGTCACAACCTTGAATATCTATATTAATTTTCTTTTTCTTGTGGAATTCATGCTTCCACAACCCTGATAGTAATTTAACATATTTTTATGTAGTTCTAGTGGGGTTTGTTCTCTAGAGTTCAAATCTTAGCCAACAGCTTGCTGTGATCCTAATGAAAATCTGTATCTGTCACTCTGCAAAAATTGTCTAAAATGGTACTTCAAAAACTAATACTTCAACTTGCAGAAAATATGCAAATAGAGATCATAAATGTAAAATGCCATAATTTTAATAAAATCAGCTGCTCAGCACTTACAGTTATGGAAATAAATACATATTGAAGATGTGCACTGGCTTGCTAGGCTAATTTGTGATGTTCTTTTTGCTGCACTCAGTCACTGAAAATTCATGTCTCATCTCTATGAGGTGGATCTGAACTTAATGAAATAAAGTGACAGTTTTTTGCATTCTAGATTGTACAAACATGATGGGAAAGTTTATTTTTGTACATGTCTGGAGATTATAGAAATAAACTGAAAAGGCAAATACTAGGTTAAGATAAATATCCTTCTGACCATTGATTATATGAATAATAACACCATATACATTTCTTTTTGTTCATTAGTATCTATCAGACATGAACTTATTCATGACACAGATTTAAGAAAAAAATCCTTATAAATATAAATTGCATTAAAAATACAAACAGCAGTATATCTTCCTTAGTTAACCTGAAATTGCACAATACCATTAATCTGATTTTTTTAAAAAAAATTCAGCTTTAACTTAATTAACTCAATTCAGAACCTGTGCAAATATGAAACAAATACAAATGAATACTGCTATGTATGTTTAAAATAATAAAATCTATATAAACAAAGCAAATATATGAAAGTCAAGGGAAGTCAAACTGGGAACACTAGAGCTGACTGGAGAAAAATTTATTGAGGCGAATTTTCTTGCATCTTTGTGACCTACAATATAACACATAATCCAGTTCTGTCACTGCCAAGCTATCTGGTAGGAATGGTCCTGAATTACTGTAAATAGCTTGCCATTCCCAATAGAGATAGGTGCAAAATTCAGTCTAAGATGCAGTCCTTCTTATCCTACAAGAATTGAGTATCATATATGGCTATACCTACTGACCAATAATAGTATTTTCTTCCTCTGAAGCACCATAAAAATTATATTCGCAGTGAATTTTTGAAGTAGCAAAGAAAGGGTGCATTCTGTTCATTTAAGGCTTAGAGATAATTTAAATACCAAATGTTTTGTTACAGAAATATCTCATATTGCTATTATTATTGTCGTTTGTTTAATTTTTTTCAGCATTTAGAATAGTTATTCATAGTCTGACATATCTTTATGCTAAGTACTGGGTAAATACAAGTCATAAACACTCCTTGCTCAAAAATATTATTTTCATGGCAGTGAGACTAAGGAGAAAAAAAAACAGAATTTTGATTGAACATCCAGATCAGGAGCCTCAGTGATTCAGAAGCCAAGCACCTGACAAACTTCTTATAAGTGTCACAGCAAAGAAGATATTAATGGAGTTTTGTAGAAATTTAATTTCTACAGCATGGCAGATGTATACAGGAATATTTCCTTAAACATGCAGGACTGCCTGGAAGGAACTATACATATGTTTGTTCCAAAATGCCTTTAAGTAAACAATATGAAGTTACAGCAATGGCCATATGTGGCTGTCAGTCTGAACAGTAAATGAGAGATGGAAAACAGTGAGAAAGATAAGTAGCATAAACTTGATTTCAGATGAAAGGTGTAGTTATGGAATGGATGAATAATTATGAATGATACAGTCAAAGTTACAGCCTGGGGAAATGAACCCGGAACAATATTTTCATATGGACTCTAAGTCAGGATACTTTGCCTTTGGTAGGATCTAAAGGAAAGAAATTACAAAGCTGAAGAGAAAAAAGAAAAAGGAGACAAGATTGATTTCAGCTAATTTTAGACTTCTGCAGCATGAATATTTACATAGGAGCTAGTCCTCCAAGATACAGGAACTTTTGCAGAAAAAAATGTAAAAAAAATTGATTGGATGACTATTTTAGCCAAATTTCCACTCTATTTTCCCACACTGTATAAGGAGAAATAAAAAAAAAAGAAAGAAAGAAAAAAAAAAAAGCACAGATGCAAATGTTTCTACTGCATATAGGTGATTGAAATCAGTCAAACAGCACCCAAAAGGATTATATTACAGGTAGCAGAGATTAATGGAAAAGCTGTGTATCAAAGGTAGTGTACAAAAGAAGACACACTATTTAAAATAACCTATACCTGAGGACCTAGAGGGGATATCTGACTCAGGTGTGTTGAATGACACACTCACACACTTCCCCGGGTATAGACATTAAGGAAGGAAGAACAAAAGCATTTTCAATTTTCCCTAAAAGATTTGTTTAGATGAGTTGAGCTAGATGAAGTGACTAGATAATCACCAGGTAATCCTGGAGAAATACATCAGAATTTTGCCTTAGACAGAAAGAAATTGCTCTGCTATGAAGTGGCAGATTGGTGTATTCTGGTTGAATTAGTATGGATAAGATTAACCATGTTTGGATGATGAAGAAGAAAGGACCACTGGCAGACACCTGAAACACAGAGAGCAGAATAAGGCATGAAGAGGCATTCTCTAGAAGACATGGCAACTGAGGCTTAGAAGACAACAGAGTCACCGTAGGAAAAGAGGACACTATTTTAAGAAAACAAGCATGGCAATGTTGAAGATGGATGACCGTTGCTGGCAGTCAGAGCAGGGAATGAGACTGGTTCGGGTATTTGCCATTGGAAATGATAAAGGTAATAGGGCTTTTATACACTGCAGCTCACAGCAGCCACACATGAGCAGGTTTTTGATTGAAATGAGAATTAAATTAGCTTTGCACTAAAAAAACCCTCAAAGGAAATGGACAAGAAGACTGGTGCAAATGCAAGTGTGTGTTTGAACATATTTTTTTGATTCTTTACAAAAATGGAAAAATATAGAACTTGTTTGTTATGTGAGACAAGAAGCAGAGGTCAAACTGCTCAAAAGTGTCACAGTGTGAGGTAAGGAGATGGTATGAGACTCTAGGCCACTTTGTGGAGGAGAGGATAACAGAAGTTTCCTCATCCTTAACACTGGAGAAACATGAGAGGCTGAAAAAAAAAAAAAGAACAGACTCACACTTTATCTCCTTTCTCTCAATAGAAATTGGCAAAATCCTCTGAGGAGAGGAAAAATAGGGGCAGAAGGAGGTTGTGACGAATGAGTTGAAGAAAATAGAAGCTGTGATTTTAGACATGGAAATCAATTAATTTGGAGAAGCTGACTTATTATAGATAGAAAATGTTAGTACTGACTGAAGAAGGCAACAAAGATGTAAGGAAGCATGCCTGCACCAAGAATTTCTTCCAGCAATTTTCATTTCATCGGTGGAGAAAGTAGATTCTGATGGTTTTGCTGGGTGAATAGTTCCATAAGGCATTTGGGCAGGATGATGGGCCATCAAAAATTTTTAGTTCATCTGGCTGCATGCTCTTCACAAATGAATACACCAAAGCCATCTAATGGTCTGTGAATATTAAAAGGATTGTTGTATGGTTCTGGGTTTTGTTAATTTATTTGTTGGATTTTTTTTTAATCTTCATTTATATTAGAAGTCAGTTGGTCCCTTTTCATGTAGAATTTTCTCTATTAGTCAGGTTTTTAAAACCTTTTCTTTTTTTCCCTTCTCACTTTACGCTCTAGAACCTCCTTGAGCTGAGCATAGGCATATTCTCCAGGAGGGAATCGCCTCCCTCACTGCTGGATTCAGTTTCATCTCATTCAGGGTGTAGTAAACAGGGTGTCATTGTTTAAACCAAGATATCAACTACTTAGTTGCAGTTCACTCAATTCCTCACCATCTTCCCCTCCCTGCTGGGATGGAGAAGAGGATCAGAAGAGAAAAACTGGGAAAGCTCATGGGTAAGATTTAGGCAGTTTAGGGCAGTTTAACAGGTAAAGCAAAAGCTGCATGTACAAGCAAAGCAGAACAAGGAATTCATTCACCACTTCCCATGGGTGAATGGGAAGGCAGGTGTTCAGCTATTCCTGAGAAAACAGGGTTTCATCATGTCTAATGATTACTTGGGAAAACAAATGCTATCATTCTTAGTATCCACCTACTTCCTTCTTCTTTTTTCTATCCTTATTTGCCGAGCATGATGTCATATGGTATGGAATATGTTTTTGGCCAGTTTGGGTCAGCTGTTTTGGCCATGGTCCCTCCCAGCTTCTTGTGCACCTTTTTGTTGTCAGAGCATGGGAAACTCAAAAGTCCTTGACTTACGGTAAGTACTACTGAGCAACAACAAAATCATCAATGTGTAATCAACATTATTCTCATACTAAATCCCAAAAGAGAGCAGTGAAGCAACTACTCAGAAAAAAAATTATCTCAGGCCAAATCAGCACAAGGAAAACAGCAGACCTTTTTGCATAGTCACAAGCTTTTAACAAAACCAAATATGTTACAGAGATTCTGTGAGCAAACAAATCAGGCAGTTATGCCATGCATTACATAGAAGAGTGGGAAAGAAAGGCAAAAGTTGGTACAGATGGAAGCAACACATGGAACAACTTTGCAGAGGCAAGAGTCTGAGAGGAGAAGAATTCATCAAGCCCCACAACAAACAAACAAGAAGACATCACTCATCAACTGAAAGTCACTAAAGAGTCCAGCTACAGATCACTGCAACAGATCCTGGCAGTGAAGCCAGGTGATGGCCATACAAGATGATATTAGTAGCACAAGAATAACAGATGTCCCAAAGCTGATGCCCTTTTTTGCATATGAAGTGAGGAACTTATCTTGCAAGCAGTGTAGATATCAGAGGAGATATCACCTCATTCAATATAATTTACAAGAAATTTGAACTGTTGTTATTAATAGGAGTGAAGGGAACAGCATTAGGAATTACTTGAAAAGGAGGCAAAGCAAGAGAGTCTCATGCAGTCCACTGTAAACCTGAGCAATAAAAAAAAGAAAAAAACAGATGCGAAGGAGGAGAAGAATAAGAACAAAGTGAGAGAATAGAAGGATTGAAAACATCAGTTTGAGGTCTCCTAGACCACACAAAGGGGCTGCCAAGCAGAGACTGCTAAGCTGGTCACACATCACCTCTAAGGGTGGACTGAGGGACCATCAGATAGCTACTCATGGTTTGGATGGGTGCATTGGTCACTGGATATAAAACTGTCAGGATGGCTGAGTCCAGAAAGTGATGGTGTATGGAGCTACATCCACTTGGTGGCCAGTCACTAGCGAGCTTTCTCAGGACTCAGTAGTGGTGCCAGTCCTGTTTAATATCTTTATTGATGGTCCGGGTGATTGATTAAGTGTACTCTCAGTCAGTCTGCAGGTGACACTGATCTGAGCAGGAGTGTTGAACTGCTGGAGAGTAGAAGAGCTCTACAGAGGGATCTGAACAGGCTGATCAATGGGTTAAAGCCCATTGTATGAAGTTCAATAAGGTGAAGAACTGAATTCTGCGCTTGGTTCACAACAACCCTGTGTGGTGATACAGGCTGGGGGAAGAGTGTCTGTAAAACTGCTTGGTGGAAAAAGATCTGGGGATGTTGGTCAACAGTCTTCTGGACATGAGCCAACAGTGTACTCAGATAGCCAAGAAGCACCCTGGTTTGTATAAAAAAATAATGTGGTCGGTAGGAACAAGGAAGTGATTTTCCCTCTGTACTTGACCCTGGTGAGGGTACACCTAAAATCCTATGTTCTGTTCTGGGTCCCTCATCACAAGGCAGACACCGAGGTACTGGACCATGTCCAGAGAAGGGCAGCAAAGCTGGTGAGGGATTTGGAACACAAGTCGTACGAGGAGCAGCTGAAGGAGATGGGTTTGTTTAGCCTGGGGAAAAGAAGCCTCAGGGGAGACCTTACCACTCTCTACAACTTCCTGAGAAGATGTTGTAGCCATTTGAAGGTCAGTCACTTCTCCCAGGTATCAAGTGACAGGATAAGAGGAAATGGCCTCAAATTGTATCAGGGAGATTTAGATTAGATATTAAGAAATATTCTCCATTGAGAGAGTCGTCAAACATTGGAATAGGCTGCCCCATGAGGTGGTGGAATCCCCATCCCTGAAAGTATTTAAAAGGCATTTGGTTGTAGCTCTTTGTGATACAAATAGTGATGAACACAGTAGTCCTGGGTTAATGGTTGGACTTGATCTTAGAAGTCTTTTCCAGCCTTGATGATTCTATAAGTCTGTAGTTCTGTGATTAATTTTTCTGGTGAGGAGACAGATCAGAACCAATGGAATAGCAGCCTACAGGCACTTAAAGTCAGTTTTTAAGATGGCCAAGCCAACATCTTTGTGGTAGTAACAAAAGAAATAACAAGGCCATATACTATGGCTAGGGACATTCCTGTTAGAGAAGAAGAAGGCTTCTCCAGAAAGGTTGCTCAACACTGTGACATGTTACCCAGCATGATGTGAGGGGGAACATTCTGTCTTTAGATTTTTTCTGAGGACTTAACCAGAACAAACCAAATATATAAAAAACAATCAAAACACATGACCCAGTGGTGGTATAGTCCCACCTAAAGTAGAAACTCTGTGTTTGACAACCTCCAGAGACTCCTTCCAGCCAAGACTTCTATGAAATAACATTTCCTCAAATGGAAGAAATTAAGTCCCCTGTACTTTAGTGTGCTGTGATGGATGACAGACGCATCCTCAAGATTCTGTGAGAGCTAGCTGTAGAAAATTATTTGTGGCAAGGGCTGCGAGTCTCTCTTAGGATTGTACCAGAAATGACAAAAGAAGATGAAGAGAGTTGTAAAATGGGTCATACAGCTATGTAAGGGATGGAGGTGGTGGAATGTGAAGAAAGCGTGGGTGTGCTTGGAGAGTTGCGATACGTGTTCCTAGGTATGGTTGCAGAAGGGAGGGAACTATCCAATCAATTTCGTTTCTTAGCCCTTTGGTTCTTAAAACTGGCCCTTATTGCTTCTTTCTTTCCAAAATGAGGTACAGAGTTTATCTTTTTCCTTTATCTTTGTGCAGCTCAAACTACATGGGGAATTTGATCTTCTGTTTCCTCACTGGAACTTCTTGACGTAAACAATAACCATAATTGTCATTTAGCATAATGATCACAGCCAGTAATTTCTAAATAATTAATAACACTTTGTTTCTTAGTTTTTAATATTAAAGACAAGTGCAGATAATACATAATGTTTCTTTTTCTCCAAGGAAGAAACTCCTTGATGGGGAAATAGACAACAATATGAGATTTCATTCAATTTCCTCACTGAGGATAAAAGGATGAAAAAAACAAACCATACTGAGCATATAACTACTGCACAGTGAAAAATAATGCATTTATTCTTACAAAAGTAGAATTTTTAGGGGACTAGTTTTTCACCACATGCTTGGTACAAGGGGATACAAATAAAAAGAAGTTCTTATCACTACTGATTTGGGGAAAGTCTACAGAATCAGCTTATGCATGGACAAACAGCTCAAAGGTGAGACAGATCGCTGTGTTGTTTATGATTTCAATTTCTCTGGAAGCAGAATGCACTACCTCACAGGAATCAGATTCTAAGTTTCTATTTTGCACCTGTCCCACCACACGCTGATTCTGCAAAACCTCACTCACAAATGTTTGCTCTGATTTTATAGGCAGCTTTTTAAGATCAGTGGAACTGTTTGAGTTAAAATAATTTATATGAATAGGTGTTTGAAAGGTCAATTCCAAATCACGAGAGGCAGCATCCCAAAACAGCCTCCATCTTCTCTGCAAAATAAAAAAAAAAAGATTCAGGTTAGATTTAGCTGTTAGAACCAATAGGACTGTATCTACACTAACAAACTAAACAGAGCCTAGGGCTTTCTTTGACACTGAAGCCAACTGGCACATCGGTACTATTAAGCTCTCTTGCCATCAAAAACAAGCTAACAACATTCAGACTGTCTGTTGGGAATGATTCCCACTCTGTGATAATTTCCAATGCATGCCTGAGAATTATTTTCAAGCACACTAGTTGGAACAGAGTGATATTGGGCCAGAGATTGTAGTATCATTTTAAGAATATGAATGATCATTTTTTTCAGTGTCTCTGTCTGTGCTCTGACATGAATCTACCAGCATAAACAAAAGGCCTACAGGCATTTAATAACTGGGCAAAAATGGATTTATCCATCTTCAATCTTATCTCACAAATTTTCTCCTTTTCTTCCCCATCCCCTTCTTCCCAAATATCCCTGTAGCTGTTAGCATCTAAAGTTGCCATATGTTCATGTTTGACATTTAAGTTGTTAAATCTCTGGAATTCCACACTGTATGCATATAAAATGCAGTCCATCTCTCCTGCCTCCATCCACTGGAAACCAGGAATTAGGAATTTCTTTATGAAAGCCATCTGCATGAACATTAGCAAGATAGAGGTTTTTAAAATCTACATTTTTCTAATAGATCACCAAAGGATGTAGTTGTGTTACAACCCTTTTTTCTTTAAGGGTTTGGGAAACGAACCGGATTCAGTTCTTACTTCAGATGGAGGGAACTCATATCTACTGTATCCACCTCCCTGAAGCTTTCCCTAGCTGCTGACATACAGTATTCTGGAAGAGAAAGACATTTTCTATGTTTCCCCTTGAACTTGTGCAACTTTGCAGTAAAAAATGCAAGAATTAATAGACTGGAGTCATGCCACAAGAGAAAACCCACAAGTTAATTAGGACTGGAAGTGCTGAGATCTCTCTCTGCTCCAGATACTGTTTAGATGGTTTTATCTGATATAAAATGCATTTCATTGCAGGGCTCAGATACTCTGAATTTTGTAAGAGGAAATGGATGAGAAGCCCATTTTAAAATAAGCATCACTGCAGTTACATTCTGAGAGAAATCAGAAGTGCTGGTTTGATCAGCTCTGTTCTGATCATCCCTCCATATAGAATAGCAATTTCATAATGTGGCAAAGGCCAGTCTTACTTTCTTTTCCTCTTGGGAGAGCTGTGAAAAGACAGCTGAATCAAAAGTTTTAAACAATGCCAATTTGAAAGATTCTACATCAGTCAATCAGGCTTTGTTTCATTGGTTGATGGTATTTTGTTGGGGGGATCATATTATTTCTTAAAAAAAAAAAAAGCACTAATGTTAGCGGACTTGAAATGCCCCACGTCCATACTTTTAAATTTTCCTGTATTCTAGAATACTGCAACTTCTTCCAAACTCCCTACTAGGAGCAGCTAGCGGGCTGTCCTAACTTCTGTACTGTACCCAAACACTGCCTGGGAAAGTGAGACATGACGTGGGCCAAAGGTTGCTGGGTACAATTCTGGATATCTACCCCTGTAAGTGATCAAAATTGAGTGGCAGAGATGGCTTCCTGGCACAAAGTAATAAATGGCCATTCCATTAACAAATATGCAGGCATAGCTATTGATTCAAATGGTCCTTTCTTCCCTTTTCCTAGGGAAATCTGAGCCAATCCTGTTGAGAATTGACCCCGGCCCTTCAATGGGTTTCAAATGAGTGGAAATCCAATCCCATAGGCAGATGAATCGAACTCACTTAACTGAGACTCCTACAAAGTTGCAAAGGTCTCCCTCATGGGTTCTTCCTCATCCAGGAAGAGCAGACATCATTTCCAGTTATTCAAAGAGCATTGTGAGGATTTATTTCTTAAATTCTGCTTGAGGAAAATCTTGTTACCTTGCCTGAGTAGTCATCTGGATTATGAAGTCCTGACTGATGAAACTAGGAATACTGGAACATTTGATACATAGGATAACAGCCAAGTGAGCCTGTTATGCAGTATCCTGAGATCCAGAGGAAAGCAATCCCAAAAAGCCATTCGCAGCTATTCTGGGAGTTGAATAGGGAATTTTTCTAAACCTTCCATGCCATTTAAATCTCTATGTCTGATACTATATCTTATCACCCTAAACTCCTCAAGAGCCATCAAAATTTTACTTGTGTCTTTCCCCAGTTTCTATACTTTTCTATGAAATTTCTATGTCTTTCTTTTTCCTAGTGAACTATAAGTAAGAAACACTTTTTAGGACACAGCTAGGATAAAATCTGTAGCCATCAAGATTATATGTATGGCTATCCCTTTACTGTGTCTCAGGTGATCCTGTTTGCTACGACACCCATTCTGTGAACAGCTTGTCTATGAGGCTTGTGTAGAAAAGGATCTGTAACCTTACCATCTGAGACACCCCTGCTCAACACAGCATTTTCTTCTTCACCCGGGCCTCCAAATAAGCTAAAGAAAACTTTCCTAGAACTGCACCCTTATGCATGTGCCATCTGAATTGCCAAGGGCATATGACAGCCAAAATTCCTCATAAACATGCACCACAGAAAAGTCTCAACCAATGTGTTTTTAACTAAACCAAAAAATAATACATAGGTAAAATACTAATTAACATATAACTTTTTCACCAACTCTTTCCTTAAATTCGAGGCTGCTTTCTTTAGTGTAGAGAGTCAGGTAGTCATAACTTATTATTTCCATTTTTACATGTGTTAACTCATCTTCACAGCATGTCATTGACACTGCTATACAGCTTTACAAGGCAAATATGTTTTATTTGGATTGTCTTGCAGTCAAATCAGACTGCTCTTCTAAAAACACAGGATGGTCCTATCATCTTCACTTCTGTCAAAACTTGCCATTATTTCATTTAACTGCATTCTTTTATGCCCATCTTACCCCAAGAAAATTTATCTTCTGCCAACAAAAATGGTCACTTCTCATAGTGTAAATATTGCTTACAGAGTTGGATGATGACTGTGTTTAACCACTCCTTTACCATCCTTCATCTCTGATGCAGATGTCACAACACTGACAGCTGCAGCAGCTTCAATACGCACTAATATTTTGTGATGTGAGTACTCCCCCAAAAACTTAAGAACTTTATGTACATGCACCAAACTGGTAAATACAGGCGCCCCTCATTTCAGTTCTTTTCTCGTGCTGGAATATATTTCTTCATTTGGATGAATACCTTCTGTCATGACCATAAAACATGAATGAGAAATCCTAAAAAGGTTAACAGGAATTCCCTTTGTGGTTAACTCTTGCTGTGTTTCTGTTCTAAAAACTCTTTTCGTTCGCATAGATTAAAACACACAGTTGATAATGAAATAGAAAATTAAGCATAAAACAAATGTTATTTGTCCATGGACTCAGGCTTTTCAAGAGTAGCTGAAATTGTGTAACAAGTCTGTCTTGTGTAATAATTTCAGTATGGTCAATTTACTCTGTAGTTCCACTAGTCTGGTGGCGTGCTAACAGCAAGCCACAAAAGTGCCCCAATATACACCGTGCTATTTCCCAGAAATTCTTAAAGGGACGTATCATGGGAATTCATTAAATCATGTAAGGCAAACCATTAACTGAAAAAAGTGAGCTACGTACTGTATGCTGACTTTATGCTTCCTTAATACATTAAGGAACAGAGAGGAAAGCAAACTGTGGATATTGAGCCCTAATCCTAGTGCTGAAGATATACTCACATGGTGTTGCAAAGTCTGAAAAACTGCTGGATAATGACAATCTCAACTTTTCTTTTTATTTTTGTCAGGTTTTCACACTGAACTGCCCACAATGAATAGGGTTTCCCAAGTACCAAAATAATTGGGTATCAAATGAACAGCCTTAATTGTTGCTAATAACCAACAGGATAGCTTTTGGCCCTTCCAGCAATTTGTAATGAAGGAAGAAGGAACCTAAAACTCAGAATAACTTTTCAGCAATTTCTCAGTCAGACAGAATGGTTAAGAATGTATATCAATCCCTTCCTCCATTATTCATTAATGGCTATTTAGAACTCAGCATATCTACCTAAGTGTTTTCCCTTGTCCTCACAGATGAAAATTTGGAAGGTTTCAGAGCAAAGAGCCTTTAGGAAAAAAATTAGAAAAGGAAAGCTTAGCAAGGTCTCCCAATAGGAAATTGCCCTTCATGCGTGTGTGACTGTGTTGAGGTGTGAATGAGAAAAAGAAGCGTAGGAGGGGCTAGGGATGGTCAATAAGAGGAACTTAGGGTTGAAGGGCAGATAGCAGAGCAAGAGGATGTGTACTCATCAGCATCCAACAACCTAGAGGAAAAAGCAGCCCTTTGTCAGTGGTAGATCTGACACTCGACTTAGTGTATGGCTAAACACAGTTCGATGACCACAAAACTGAGTGCAGTTCTTAATACCCTGCAGCTATGGAAAGAGTAAACTGATACACTTGGCTCTTTGTGGGATTCAGTAACGTTACTGTAACTGTTGTACTTCCAGTGGAGCTCAGCAGTAACAAAGGAAGGGAGTTCAAGACCATTTCTTATCATCCAGCAGAACCAAGATGGTTTTCCTTCTTCTCTCTCCCCTCCTCTCCTCTCCTCTCCTCTCCTCTCCTCTCCTCCTCCATACACTGTCCTCGACAAAATTAGGAAGTATGAATCAAAGAAATAGTAAATCCAACTCTATCCATATCTGCATCTTTGTTACCATATAAAGTGTCTGGTCGATCTGAATTCTCTAGTGAAAATAAAATTATAAGAAAATTGCTGTCTCTAGTTCAGCTATGATTCTGCATAGCATGTTTTTATCATACTATTTGAATTAGTTTCAGATTTATTGAAAGTTTCATTTTCATAAAACTAGCCTTTAGTTGCAATGTAGGTATTTTTTACATCAAGTAAGCTTAACATTTTATTTCTCAATAAAAAGATCAAAAGTGTTCTGCTCCAGAAATATTGAAGGGTATGTCACCTAAATGTTTCTAAACCCTTGAAAATCAAGTCCTTTTCTAAAGGATTTTTAACTGTTTCAGCAAATATTAAAAAATCAGAATTAGGAAAAGTGAATTAGGTCCAACCAATTTTCATGGTTGGTTTCCATATTGTTTTATAAGTTCAGCTTACTGTTGTCCCATAATAAATCAGTTATTTTGCAACAGTGCAAAGAAAATGTAAAGTGGCTGTAAAAGGATGACATTTTCAGAAAATGTAAAGTGGCTGTAAAAGGCTGACATTTTCATGCCTTTTATGCTTACTTTCTACTGTTTTCAAGACTCTTGGTGTTCCACCTTTATCCAACTTTCTGCTTTCTGTTATTTATTAGCCAGTTTTGTGCCTTTTAACCTAAACTGTGCTTCCACAAAACTTAATTTCCCTTTCAAAGGCTGTATGAACAGTTTTCAGGCAGCCAAAATATTGTTCAATTTAAGGCAATTGGTGCTCGATTTTGGAATGTAGGATATGTAGGAAGGGAAAATTATGTCATATACTGAAAAATTTATTTTGCTTTTATTTCAACCTATTTTCTGTGAAACAGCTGTCCAAAAAGTTTTGAGTGAGGATTAACTGAATTATCCTGAGCAGATTTGATACAAAGGACCAGAGCAGTACTGGGAGCTGTTCATTAGCAAACTTGTAATAATGCCTAGCTCAGCATGCTTTCAACAGATTTTTCTAAGATTTTTTTTATACATTCCTTGGATAAACACTCATGATACAGGATACTATACTTTTCAGGATATTAAGGTGATTTTAAGGTAGCTATTTCAGATTAATTATAGGGAGCAGGATTTCACACAAAGATACTCATTCCTTGCTGATTGGTCATCATCAAAAACCGTAAAACACCTTGACGCCTTTTTTTTCACTGTTTCATCGAGTCCCCCTGTGTTAAGAAGAGAGATCAGTCCTTTTCCTGGGACAAAACTGCCAGCACATTTAAGATTTTGGTTGTATGCTCAGTCTACACACCCTTTGAGAAAAGGTTATCCCTTAAAACAAGTCAAAGATTATTATTACTAGTATGGTTAAAATCTCATTTCCTTGTGGCAATGTCATATGACCAAATCAGGCAAACAAACCTACCACAGGATTATTCCCAGATTTCTGATCTCACATGGGCTGATGGAGTACAATGATCCTGCACTTGGAGTTTCTTAGGTGCTGAGCAGGGTCTTGTCACCACAAACTGTGAATGTTTGACAGGCCGGAATGTGGACAAAGCAAGAAAGGGGAACAAAGTTTGCCATTTTTTTAGGTTTCCAGAAATATACATTCTGGGAAAAGGTGTATTTCATACATGTTTCTGAGGCACCTAATTTAACTTCACCACTGTGCAAAAAATAAAGTAGACAAAAAGTAATTTAAAAACCAAATAACTCTTCAAGTCAAAAGGAGAAGAGAGAGGCAGTGTGTGCGAGCCTGCACAATTCGTCTGTGTGAGTTGTGCTTAAAATATCAGCTTTTTGATTTTGGAAAATGAGTTTGGAAGAATACTTGATGACTACTGATTTTTTGTATGATTTTAAGATTGATGAAAGTATATTTGTCACATGCTTCTGATGCAAGTATCAGAGAATAATTTTGCAGTCTTTGACATAACCAGCAATCAAATTTATATTCTAAGCCTGATAAACACTTCTGCCCTGTCTCTTTCAAATACCATCCTTTCTTTTCGACTTTATTTTCAATTTGACAACTTGAAATGGTTGTTGGAATGCATCAGTGATGGGAAAACAATGTCATCAAAACTTGATGTTTATATTTTTGATTATTTTCATAGATGATTTTCCAAATTAATCAATTAAAAAGTCCTAAAAAAATAGGCAGATTCGTTTCACATTGACAATAAATGTGATATTTTGCAATAATATAAATACTAGGGAAAGAATACAGAGTTGTATGAAATTTGGGTTCTGAATCACACTTAAGTGATGGGGTTTATGTGCTTAAATCAGTGTGATCCTTAGTTCCACTTTGAATCTCTATTTCCATTAATTTCTTCAAATAAGTAAAATGCCTAAAATGGATTTTTAAATTATCACACGTTTTAGAAAGGGCACAACTCTGTCAAAAATTATATACTTTTAATAGGGAATGATTGAGAAAATTTTATTATTTTTACATTCTTTTAAGCATTGGTATCATTAGTGCGTGAAACCTGGAGATCTACTACAGAGAGTCTGAAGAACTCTGAAATTGTGATGCGTGTCTGAGCCATGATTCTTAGGTTGATCTTTGGATTACTCACTCAATTCCCAATCTTCTATTCCCAGAATATTGTTTTTTCCTAAAAGCTGGAGAGTATCTACTTAGATTAGATACTTTACGAAATTACAGCAAAAGGCATAGAAGGTAGGCACATTTTTACAGTGTCTATGTTGCACTAACAGAACAAACTAGAAGGGAAAGTCACAACTACACTCTTTTCTGATGCTTTGGAATGGAAGCTTTTTCCTGAAAGCCAAACATGAACTCCTCATTTCACTTGGAGCAAATAGATAATATTAATGGCTTCTTAATATGCAGGTGAATAAAAAATGTGCAAACTGGGAACCCTAGGGGACAATGAAAATATTGAAGCAGCCCATGAAAAAATAACTAAGAAAAAAAAAGTATTTCTGAGAGGCTTAAGTTCATTATGCAAAAAGTGTGAAAAATATGGAAACTGAAGCAGAAAGTTAAGGATATGTTTTATATCCCAACAGAAAATAAAATACAGACATAGCTATACATTGGAAGTAGAAGGAAAAATGTGTTCTAATGTCAATTCAAACCAATAGAAAAAAACAACACCAACTTTGATGGCCTTTATGTTAAATACATAATATATAGGTATAATAAGGATAGAAGGAGATTAAAAGAAAAACAATTTCATGTTTCCCTTTGACAAGAATTATCTCTTCCAGAGTTGTAACTGTACCCTATCTAGTTTAAAAGGGAGTTTTTTTGTCCCTCGAGCCAATTTCTTTATTAAATTCTACTTTATGAAGTTATAATTTTCTAATTTTTTGTAGTATGAAAATGAACTGATATGATTTTAAGTAGTACCTTGGAAAGTGACACTCTTTAGTTACTGCCAATTTTCACTATCTATAAAAACAGAATTGAAATAATTGTAAATTGAACCATGGTATACAGGGGAAATTGTATCAGTGCCCAAGTTTGTAAGTAAATACTTTCTACTTTCTATTACAGTCCATCACAAGTTTAAAAGACTGAAAACCTTGAAATAGATCACTGTCTGTATGATACCAAAATCTTCTTTTAAATATTCTCTATCAATAATATTTTTTTTTTTGCTTCATTTACTCGGCATGGAAAAAAAAAGTTGCAGCCTATCATTTGATAACTGAAGTACCACCTATTATACTGTTATGAACTAGTGGCCAGGACAGATGAAACTTCAGAAAAATCTCTGGTCTTTCTGTTTTTTAAGGCTTTCTGGGATAAAATTTT
The DNA here is from genome assembly GCA_013400175.1 of Phainopepla nitens. NCBI lineage: Eukaryota > Metazoa > Chordata > Aves > Passeriformes > Bombycillidae > Phainopepla > Phainopepla nitens. The sequence continues at coordinate 204,923 of VXBQ01003828.1, forward strand.
TAAAATTATTTTAACTGAGGTAGTAAATATTTAAACCATCCAAGCTGAGAAGGACACATCCAGAACATACTACATCATTGTCATGGTTTCAGAGGAAGATAAGCCTGCAGGTACCCATTGTCAGCTTTTCAAGCTCTCCAAGGAAGTTAGAGGATCTGTGAAAAATATCTAAGAATAGAGTTCTGTACATTTGAGTTGTCCGGTTGCTGTGAAAGCTCTTGGACAATCCATACCCTAAGGCAAACCTGGGAACTCAAAATGTTTTGGTCTTGGCACGTGATTTGCTATTTGTTTTCTTGACTCCTGTATTCTTAATCAGCACTCTGCCCCCAGAAACCTGTTACTGGATTTCACCAAGGGCTTAATTATAAGTGTAACTTTTCTCTCTCCTGTCTTCAGATTTTTTTCTTCCAGATTTAGCACACTTCTGCGCATAAAAACACGTAAATATCCCTGCAGGTGTATTGTTCGTTTATTCCTAACAACTATGTATTTATGCTTTCCAAGAAACCCAAATTAATAAAATGGCATAGCACCTATGTCCACTTCTAGTCCCTATTCATTATTTAAGCTATCAATAAATGAAAAAGTGTGTATTTTTTCCTCACCTGGTGTGAATGGAAAGCAGCCAGTTTGTTTATTTTCAGACAACTCACACTGAAAGCTATTAGAATGTAAGAAATTACAGTTTTAGATACAATTTACATAAGCATGTGACTACTCTTAAAGTTATTTTTCTCAATAAGATTTAGTATTTCATTTATTTGCTATAGTTTTTATTTAAAGAAAAATAATAATAATTGTTATTAAGAGAGCTTGGTGACAACAAAAAAAAGTTTAAAGCATTTACCCATGTTCTGATCAGATCAAATTCTGCTGTTGCCCTGAACAAATTACTCAAATCTATTTTTAAGAAAGCAGCTATTTAAATATTTCATTGCAAATTGACTTTACTGTAATTGTGCCTGCTGAAGCTCCCCCTTCTGGAGTCAAGTGTCCATGCGGGAATTTCAGCTTCAATCAAAAACACTCAGGGCACAGTCTGAGAGCAGGACCCAGCTTGACCTTACAGGCTTGAAAGCCACAGGTGAGGAGAATGGCCATTTGTTTTTGATCACCTTGACTTAAAAACAGTTTCCCTGGTTCTGTTACACGGCTGGTTTACAAGTTTAGCACACTTACTGGCTTTGGCAGTATCAAAATATGATTATTTGTAGCAGGAGGTATAAATTCAGGGCTGTATACTCTCTGCAGTGCAGGGGCCAAAATACCCACTGACGTCAGCAGAGAGATGGTGTAGTGATCCCAGACAGACTTTTATTTAATTGTCCAAATGTTTTCTTGTCACATTTGCTACACTCTGAAAAAAAAAAAAAAAAAAAAAAAAAATTGTACTGCCTCTGCCTACTGCAGTTTTAAACCTTTGCTTCTTTTTTTGTCTCTAACCTTTTTTTACAATTTCCTTTGCTCTATTTCACACTTCAAATCCTTAGTTTCCAACTCCAAGAGGTTTAAATCCCAATTTTGGCCCTCATTCCATGAACAGTGTCTAAATAGTAAATGCCAAAAACAACATGCCATCACTGGGTTTCAAAGCTGATATTCTAATCAGCTCAATTGAAACAGGGAAGCCCAGGTCTCAATAATTACTTCAGGATGCATGAACAGTCAGGTAAACATTTCTGCATCCACCGCTATTTAAAAATGCTACTCCAGCTACATTAACTTGTTACCTAGCCTGTGAAAACATACATTTTCAAGATCTTTTATCTTTTCCTAAACTGAAAGATGAGGAATTGAGCATTTTCTGCTTTGCCACATGCAATTCCCTGCTGTTCCATGACTCCGCATGATTCCTGCCACTGGCCCACCCATATCCTGGCCATGGTCAAGACACAACTCTCAGTGGGCTGAGGTGCTTAATGTGAAAAGGTCAACGATAAACTGGCAGTTGGGACGGTCAATACGAGTAGCTGGGAGGAAGGATCATATCCTAGGATAAAAAAAAAAAAGAGATTAGAGTCTCCTGAGAAAAGTAAGGTATCTGCATGTGTGTGAGACCACTGGCACAGGGCACTAGAAGAAATTGAAAAACTGCCAGGAGCTCCTTCATAAAAAAGCAGTAGCAGTAGACATTTTGATTTGATTCTCTCCATGTTACCTTCTCCTTTGCAAAATGGAGGCACATGCACTGTATAGAATTAAATTAATATTTGTACCAAAATTTCCAGGTTATCCTGCTTGAAGAGCAGCTGTAGATTCACTTTGAAATAGAAAAATATATTGAGTGAGTCTGCGCAGGTTTTGTCGTCAGCCTAAAGCTGTCAATGGTTTCCTTAATATTTGATCATATTTTCAGGTGATGTTAACATGATAGTGCTTTGGAGGGAAATATTAGATTTTGAAATGTTCATAAAAAGTAGAGGAAAAAATAAGGAGTGTTAGGGAGGAACTGTATGAACAGGTGCATAGAACAACAAATAGGACATTGGTAATCTTCTGTGGAAATAAAGAATAGAACAAAATTGTTAGTAACAAAATAGTTAATAATAGTTAATAATAGAAATCAAATAAATAAAATTTAAAAATTGACGGCTATAAGGGATCCTGACCTGAACACGTGCCAAAAGTATTAGTCTGTGGCAAAAAATGCAGACATCATTTGAGAATGTGACGAGCAAGTAAAAGTACATAACAGTCCTGTTTGGAGATGGCAAGGCTCCAGATGGAATGCTGAGCAGAGTAGTGGGTATTTATGTGAAGCAAAATATTGGACAGAGGAGACAAACAAAAACAATAATAAATCTAAAAATCAGGATTATTTTGAAAGGAAATATGGAATGACCTGGCTTATCTTAAGCCAAGAGGAAGGCTTATGAAGTGAATGAAGTGAGGAGGGATGCAAATATACATATTTACATACACTTATATTAATTTATATATGAGAGTACTTGTGTATATACGTGCAGATACAGGACACTGCAAAGCGAAAGGTAAAGTACGTCTTCTGCCTTCACAGCCCAAAGGACCAAAAGTCATTCAGCAGGAAAAAAAATCAAATAATAAGTAAAGTAAAAAATTCTCATGCTGTTAATAAAAAAAAAAAAGACTGCCTGGTGATAATATTAAGTCTCCATTAGTGGTCATTTAAAAAAAAAAGTAGGGCAAACAGATCCCAGATTGACATAGGCTTAGTCATTTAAGTCTTGGGGAGGAAATTAAATCGAGTTTCTTAAGGCTCCCACTTCTATTGAGCATAGAAACCTCCTTATGCCTGGAGTTAGATGTGCTCTCTAATTTGTTTTTTTTATTGTTACCAGATGTGTGGCTGTTCCTATGATTTTTTTTTTCTGTAGCAATATTAATCACTTATTAGGATTAAATTTTCATTTCAGAAATGAAAAATTAATGGCTTGCTGTTATCTGAAAATTAACCAAACAAAGCCAGCAAAATATATATTGTTAGAGTGTCCTGCACATCTTTCCATCAAAAATGTTAAAAAAAATATTTGGATTAGAAGAAATAAATGAGTCCAGAAATTAAAGGAGTTCTGTGTAAAAAATAAAATTAGGTTTATCAAATCTAAAGTTAAGTTTTGAGCCTTAAAATAGGCCTCAATATAAATTATAAAAGTAAGTCAGTTAAAAAATTTTTAATACTCAAAACACACTACAAAAGAGGGAGTGACAACAAGATGCAAGGATATTACATTTCTACAAGTATGATTATGTAGGTTTAAAGCTAAGATACTTCAAGTTGAAAAGTTTCAGAATTCTAGTTGTCTTCTGATGCTTCAGCAGTTGATAAGATCAGGCAAATTTTTTTTGTTTTTCCTCAAAACTTGAATTTTTCCACATTTTGCTCCATCCTCAACGTATTTTTTCTCCTTTCTACTTCTTACTTTTAGCTTTAAATTTAATGCTTCTGAGACTCTAGAACCATCTCAAATTCAGTTGACATTTCTACTGATATTATGTTTGTCAACTGGCAGCTAAACTTTTCACTAAGAAGTTGCTGGAAGGAGACAAAAAGGTACACCCAACGGAATAGGTTCCTGAAGTGTCCTTCCATTGCAAAGGCCAGCTAAAACCATACCTGGCCTCTCAAGATTTCACTTGAAGAAATTTTTATGTTCCAGCTATATTATTTTGTGACATAAAATAGTTAATAGCATGAAATTCAGGCAGTCACAAAATTAGAATGCAATTACTTATATTTATTTAAAGATGAGTATAGAATACATCAGCTTCCGTATATATCAAGTTTAATGAACCTTTTCAGGAAAAGATGTTTGTGCATACCGTGTTGTTTTTCATGCAATTCTTTGCACAGATTAAGGAGATATTATTCTTCCCTCTGTAGTCTGGTGTCTCCGTCATCCGATGAGGCTTAGCATGGGTTTACATTTTTTTCATGGATGGATGGATTCACGTGAGTTAGTAGAGATTAGGCATTTTCTTTTACATGTCTTCTCCAGAGGAGAGCAAAGGGAAGGCTCTTGGATGCATGCATCTGACTTTTGTTTCTCTAATTAGGGAGCTTTTACATCACTTAAATGTTACATCTGTGACTCTTGATTTCCCAGTGGTTGTGTAGATCATAAGGCGATGATTTCACTTCAGAAGCAAAACATTTTGCCATTTATTTGGGAGGATGATTCTTCTCCCAAATACCACCAGCAGATGAAGCTGTAAAATTTACTACACGTAAATTACAGTGGAAGCAGTGTCACTAATTTTTTTCACTATTATGAAATGCATTTCTTTAGTCATGGAAATGCTGACAACAAAAACTTCAAAAATACAGAAATGGATAATGGAAACCAGAAGCTGATCTCTTGCCTTCACTGCTGTTTATCAAATACTTCTCCTTCCCATTTCAAACCAAAAGCCAAAGCTGTGATGTCTCATGCATTAAAATAAATTTAATAACATTGAAGAGGAGACAATTTTAAACAGCATTTTGAAATACAATTTTAAAAATGAAAGCCAGTAGAGCACAAAAAAATTCCTTTGGTGCTATAAAGCAAAACATTTTCTAATTTCATAAGTCATGTTAAAATGAGTCCATCTTTTATTTTTTTTTTTCTCCTGTGATTGTAATCAGGAGATCTTGATGTGCCAGTATCACTTATGAGCCTTAGGGAACCAAAAGGAGGGTTAAACTAGTGAATTTTTCCATGCAAAGTCGCCTAAGAACCAAAACTAAAATATCAAAGCTAGAAATTCAGTTGCAAATATGTTCATTAATAAAATGTCCAAGGTGTATTTCTTGTCTCTAAGCAGGAGTGCCATGGAACCGAGCACATCCCCACAGCTATGCTGTCTTATCAGCCAGTCTCTATGTCCTGTTTGGGAAGATCCATGGACCATGCTATTTCCTGGACCGCGGTCAAGCATTGCCAGTGTTTGTCGGTGTGTAGCAGAAAGTGATGCAAGGAGCATGGCATGTTTTTCAGCAGAACTGATGCTCCCAGGATAGCACTAAAGTGCCTGGTTCTGTTAATTTATTGACGTAGTCACAGCCCTTGTGTCCTGTGGTGAAGAATATGATGTTAGTTCACCTTACCTCAAAAGTAAACCCATGAAGTAATATAAATACCTAGTTCATACACCAGAGTTCTACTCTGTAAACAGAATTTACAGTTATAGAAATATTAACTGAATTTAGATGTTTCTTCATCTCAAGAAAGTTTCCCTGAATCTGACTTTTATTTTGGACTTAATGAAATAGATGGGAATCTTTTCGCTGGAAGTTTTTCACTGTATGTTTCTTATGTGACATATGCATTCAATTCCCACAAATCAAAAGAAGTAGCAGTGGTGGTGGGGTTGTTTGGTTTTGTTCATAGAAGGAATGTTTTGTATTACTTCTGATAAAAGAAATTAAGAAATAAAAACACAACTGCTTAAATTAAGAAATAAAAACACAACCGCTTTATGTGAGATTTTTTTTAAATAAGTAGTAAATCTGGTTCACAATACTTACTATCAAGTTTTATTTTTATTTCAATGTTAGTTCAATTGTAGAAATCATGAAAAAATCCCTGAAATCAGAAAGTGAAACATGTCTTCTAGTATCTTTTAAGACAACTTAATTATTTGAGCAAATTTCTCAGGAAGAAGAATGTGCTGCTTACTGAGCAGAGGGACTGTTCATCCTCAGATTATCCACTGCTACTTACACTAAGGTGATCTTACTGGAGTGTTTGATGACCAATACTGCTATGAGGATGGTTACAGAAGCAGCAGCCTTTGAACTTGAGGTTGGTTGATGAGCCTGTAAAAACAGCTTGATCTCCTCCGCAGCATTTGCCCCATTAATCTTTTCTTTGTGATTCTTCTGTCTTGGCATGTCCTTTACTTGTGCGTGTTGCTAAGTTCATATTTTTTTCTTTAACTAATTTTATACATGGTGATTGGCAAGTGAGACATGACAGAGACCACATAAAAAGCATGGGAGGCTGGAGTAACAGCAATGCTGTGTTGGGTACTGCTTTAAGTTGAATTGACTTTTTTTATCAGTCACAGTTTTCAGTACAGTGGTCCACTAAATAAGCACTTTCTACGACATTATTGAATTTGGTTCAACAGAAGCAAAATCTGAAGAATAACACTGAAGAAAAAAAAAATCTGAAGAAAACAGTGTAGTTTCTAACCACCATGGAAAATTATATTTTTGCAGGAACCAATAAGAGAGCTCTACATGGGAGATAATAGCCTGAACAAGAACTTTTGGATTAGGAGAACATGAAACAAAATATCAGACTTAGAAATATTAACACAAAATGCATGTCAGTACCAAATTTGCTAATAAATATATAACAGTAGAGCTATTCTGGCAAGCATAGCCAGCCAACATGGACCAGAACTTCACTTCATAGTCACTTTGGCTATTTTTGCCATCTTATGAACACATGAACTGTACACTTTTGTGAAGTGTGCAGGTTTTTTCCACATATTTTAATTGTGATAGTTCAGCTGGCAAAACTTACAAGCATGGATCATGGATAAGAGAGACAGGTGACCAAAGAGTCCTGCTGTTGTAGGTACCAGCTGCAGAGTGATAGTGTTGACATCAATAAGAACAGGAAACTTCTAAAGCAGAAGAACATAGATTTAGAGATTAAATCCATACAAATAAATCCATGCAATCTTGAACAGCAGATGAGACACAAGAAGCCAAAAATGTGAGCTACAAATATTTGGGATAAAAATGGGAAGTCTTTTCTTAACATTATCATTACTTGAGGTCACCCTGCCCCCCACACCCAAAAAACCCAGAAATACCTGGCAATGTGTTGGATGTTTGAAGAATGCATAATGAAGAAAGTAGTCCGCAAAAGCAAATAAAAAAGAAATGCTTATAGACATTCAGCCAAAAGAAAAATGAGTTAAAAATATGGAAAGGACATCCAGTTTAAGAAAAGTCTGAGCAAGAATGCTGAAAACCAGAAGGGAGGACAAGGAGAAAGAAGGAGTATGAGTCGCAAGATGCTGTTAGAGGCATTTCAGACAGCAGCATTAGTGCATGAAAATGACAGGAACTGGTTTGGAAGTAGTCCAGAACAATTTGGCAAAAAGAATTTTAAGACAACGGCTATAATCAGAATGTTAAGTGAGCTTACAACCAAAATGCAGGGTATTCCTAGAGTGCCTAAAAGGGGAATGCTCAGGGGACAACTATTTAAATGCTAAAGGCCAGGAAACAGAAAGAAGGTCCAAGTGAGCAGGATGTGCTGTAAGACTGAACTCTGCAAGAACAGAACTGAAGAAGTCACAGGAAAAATTAAATATACCTTTCTGACTTAGTGTAAGCACAGAAGATTATGAACTGTCTTACATTAATAATTGCTCTGTAACATGAATGATTCATGAAGTTAAAAAGTCCTTTTTTTAGCATACTGGAAGGGAAGAAGTCCTGGCATTACAATGCAATATGAGGGGTACAAAGCTGTTTCCAGGACAGAGACTAAAGTAGCTGTTGTGTAACTGTAAGTTGACCTCTTCTGAGACAGCACTAGTTTAAAGCACCCAATGGTTGCTTATTAATAAATATATGTTCTTTTCTTTGCATCTAAGCCTTTTTCTATTTGAATATCATCACTATTTCTAGACAAAATATGCAAACTCTATTAATAAAAATAGCATACTCTCTTTACGGGAGAAGAACCATTTTCACCGTGATTTGCCTACTTTTATTTGAATTTCTCTACGTTATTTTAACAGCTTTAATGAAATTAGTCAAAAGCTCTTTCTGCTGCATTGCTTGGAGGGAAATGTAGGAACAGAGAAGGAAGCAGCGAGGCCCTGAGAACAGCAGGAATAGGAGCAGAGCTTACATAGCGGGTTATAAGGCCCCAGGAGTGCCTTCTCATGAATGCAGCATGGCTGGTACTAAGCAGGTTGAGAGCCTGTCAGCTTGAGGAAGGAGTGAGCCGAGGGACAGTCACTTAAGTTAAATGCCGAAGAAGCCATTAGCAGCAAAGCTCTTGAGTTTCTCCTGCCAGGAGTAAAGGAATGATGGGAACTAATCCTTTCACAGATATCCTACAATCAGGACTTGATTTCCCATAGATCTTTTACATTTAGCAGGCACTGCTCCCTCAGCTTATCCAGAAATATCCTGTCCCTCCTTATTTCCCCTGCTCACTTGCATTCTTCTCTTGACCTTCACCCCAGCATAAAATGTCTGGTTTGGAGCCACTTAAGATCATATTGCCTGATATTTAGAGGAGAAAAATATATTTGTTGCAATGAACTGTATTTCCCACCACCAACCCCCAAAATGAAAATACATGTGATACATTTTGTTCCACAATTATCTTTGTGAATGTCATTAACAGAGGATTCCAAGGAAAAGAGGGTTAACTGATATCTGGCTGAGAAAATTTTTCTGAGACACATTTTCTAATCAGTTAGCCAGTACAAAAAGGAAAAACTATTAATCTGCATGCACATTACAGAAAAACACAGAGAACCCTTTTACTGTACTACACAGTGTTATGGGTCAGCTTCCAACTTTAAATATACACCTCCACATTTCTCGAAAATTTCCAACACAACCACAAAGCCATATGTTTAGAGATTCACAGAAATACTCAGCTGGAATTACAATATGATCCTTAATGCCTCAAGTACGTCAAACAGACTCTGTTCATTGTGGCTAAATGCCATCTGAAAATAATTCTGTACTGAGGTATGATTGTATGAGGATTTCCATATATTGGCATATGATGAGTCTCACACCAACGGTATGCCTTTAACATAAGTTTACCCTGTGCCCCTGTCTTCTGATTACAAAATAATGAGTTTTCACAAGCAATTCTCTGATGCCGTGAGAGTGAAAACGCAGTGATCATTCATGTGAATAATGGCTCACATGCATGAGGGTGAGGTTTACAAATTGGCTTATCTTCTCTCCGTTAATTTCTGCTCTGTTAGCAAGAGCTATATGTGCAAAGTATCACCAGCTTAAAATACCTATATTGTCATCATAAACACATTTGGAATAGTATAATTTCCTTCAGCAAATAGTCTGAAGGCTGCATTGCATTCTAGGTATGTTCAAAAATCTCATATTAACAGAAAATAAGCAGGAATTAATAATTGCTAAGTTGGTCAAAAGAAAAGGGTATGTAACTCAGAAAGCTGTTTCAAGTAATGTCCAGTAATCGGTGTTCTGGGAAAGAACATGGGAATTAGGGAGGCTGAGAGGAGCCATTTCCTGATATAGCATTTTGGCTTTTACCTAGACACAATTATAGTCTATTTTGTTTGTTCAATTACAAAACTAGAAGTCCTAATTAAAAACAATAAGGGAGAAATATTTTCCTTTTTAGGATGAGTTTTTGTTTTGCTTTGGTTTTGTTTTGTTTTTAAAAAAGCATATTATCAGAATATAGGATTAACTAATTTTAAAAGTTCTACATTTGCTCTCTCTTATTGGAGGTGGAAATTTTCATCTTTTGAAATTCTGTTTCATTTGCAAACCATTCTGACACAAACAGACATATTGAAAATGAAATGGAAGTGTTATTCACTGTGCCCTGCTTACCGTCATTCAACTGGGAAAATGTATGCAACCCAGCAAAGTTCTCCAACTCAGAGAAAAATCTCAAACTGAGCTAGAACAGAGAAAGAGGAAGAGGTGATATTTCTAATGCAAATATAAAATCCAGTTAGATGAAAACATGAGAAAATTACTAATAATTTTAATTTTGTTTCTGATAATTTAACTACTGTAACAAATTTGTCAGTGAAAAAAAAGAGCATACATCTTAAATGCTCTAATTCCCTTTCCAGTATGTTATGCAGAAGATGTCATATACTCCCATAAAAACAAAAATTGCTCCAAAGGGCCTGGTCTTCTCAAATGGGCTCTGATAGCACATCTTCACAACTCTTTTTAGTCTCTGGTCTCAATGAGGCATAGGCAACAATAAGTACACATTTACAGGAGTGAAGTATTCACTATATTGAAGAAAATATATCAGGAATCTCTGATCACATGAGGAGGCACCTTGACTTTAGAGAGATAATCAAATGGCTAGGAAAAGATACCTTTGCCCAGGAAAGATGATCTCCAGCATCCTCCAAATGTCTCTTACTGCCTCAACCATTCTTTGTTTCTGCAGAAGGAACTTGGGCAACAATTATGGACTTGGGGTATTTTAGAAGTTTAACTTGTTTTCAAATGTGCCAAATGACTCATAGAGTTAAATTTTGTTGCAGATACCTGGCTACGCATCCTTTGCTTTTAGCTTGGGGAACTTTTCCATGTACGCCACACTTGAGTATGCTGCAATGTTACAAAAAGAACTGAACTTAACAACTCGCACAGAAGTTCTCAAGAGGAATGTGAAAGCACCAGAGTCGTTAGATAATGACAATGTTTTGTGGTTTGGCACCAGCCAGCAACTACATTCCATGCATTTCCCCCTTTCCCCACCTAGTGGGAAAGAGAGTCAGAAGAAAAGTTTAACTTGTGGGTTTGGATAAGAACAGTTGAAATATTGAAACAAAGTCAAATATAAACCACTAATTATAACATCATGATGATGATGATGATGACACAATCATTCACCATTCACTGACCAGTGCTCAGTCCTTCCCTGAGCAGCAACTAGTCCCTTCTAGCCAGCTCTACACAGTTTATACACTGGGTGTGACCTTCTGTGGTATGGAATATACCTTTGGCCAGTTTGGGTCAGCTGTCCTGGCCATGCTCCCTCCTGGCTTCCTGTGCAGGTCCTCACTGGCAGAGCATGAGACACTGGAAAGTCCTTGATTTAGAGTAAGCACTGCTTAGCAACACCTAAAATATCAAAGTATTATCAACCTTATTTTCAGATAAAATTCCAAACATGGCATAGCACCAGGTATTGGAAGAAGAACAATTCTATTTCAACAAAATAGACACCTGGACAAAGTGCTTTTAGCAGTCAAGTGCCAAATCAGAAGAGATGCTGGATCAGAAAGAAGATCATACAGTCCTTCAACAGAAAATACCCTCTCTTAACCACTCTTGTGCTGGATTTAACCTTCTGTCTTCCCACCAAATGCATTGCAAGCTATACTAAGCAATTCTACCAAGTAAAAAGCAAAACTCCTTGGGTAAGTAAGGGTTGCTGTAAGACAATTACGATGCTCAGTAACAGTTCTTATATGTGACAAGTGCTCTTAGTAGTCTTATGCAGCTTTCATAATTTTTAGATATCAGGAAAGAAATTGTCAGGTTTAAATGTAAAGCTATATCAATATTTTTAGCATCTCCTAACAGATCTTTACTCAATTATAGTTCATCTTTTAGTGAAGGCACTATATTTCTACTTAATTATTTCAGGTTCTGGCAGACTTACAAGCAGAGGATACTTGTTCCAAGAAAACTGTATCAGCTCTTTCAGCAGTCAATATTTCAGATGGTTCAGGTTTCACACAATTTTTCATCAACAGTTAATTACTAAAATGCTGTAAAGGACAAGAGGCATTACTTAAATTTAATGATCTTTCAGTCTAGAAAGATCATCTAAGCAAAACATAATTCTGATTTCATGTAATGTAGGATTCACCTCTGTACCCCATTACATTTGTGAGTGAAGAATGAATGACCAGAATATATGTATTTTGAATAAAAGTCTAATTTGCTAGAAGCAAAAAGTGATGATATTCACACTGTCATTAATGCAGACAAAACATTCATAATGAATATTGATAGCATATTTTGTTTAAGCATAGTTAAATACTAAGTACAGAGAATTACCTTTTATGTAACTTCAGACTGACATTTTAGAAGTGGATGCAAAATTACTAATTAAACAACAGGATATCTTTATAAAGAGAAATATAATTTTCAAAATAAGGGCATAAGCATAGAAATAGGAAGGTATTGAGAAATCACAGCTAATTTAAAGAAGCAGTTCCAGTCACATAATGAAGACTACAGAGCTGAGATAAATCTGCCTTAAAACAGGAAACTTCACTTCTGTGCAAGGGAGTTCATTTCTGAGGCAAGGTAATCTCTTTGCAGAATAGTCCTTCATTTGTACATTTTTGCCCTGAGGCTTTATCTCCAATCTTCTGCCTTGAGATTCCCTATTTTGGGTTACTTCACTGGTGTATACCTACCCTCAGTCACAGCTTATAGAAATAAAAATATTACTTAAAAACTATTACTCAAAGAAGATACTAAATAGCAATTGATAGAGTGCAAGACTGGATGCAAACAAGCTGTAAACTCAATTATTTCACAGGTCTATCATTGCGGAATCTTAGGAGAAGTCCAGTGATTCCCATAGAGCTAATACCTCAGATAATTCCATTAAAAATAACTGGATAGTGTGGTAGTGACTGTCCAATATTTGATTCCTCACTTTTTTACCCTGAATCTTCTATAAATCCTACAGCTTCAATTATTCCAAAGGCTTAAAGTAGAGAAAGGAAAACTCACCAAGCTCCTCCTGTTTTTTTCCTTTTGAAGTACTTTATTTTGATTTTTTGCTGTTTTTTTTGTTTGTTTGGTTGGTTGGTTTTTTTGCAATATACCAAAAAGGTAGAAAACTGGCTGAGTCCAAGGTTTATGCTGCTGTACACACAGCTGAAAGCCATTTTTGAATTGTGTGATGGAGTGGCAAAGGACTATTAAATACTTACGATTTTCATCCTACCACACTCATTACCTCACAATATGACAGTTGGCTGTAGAAATGGATGCTGCAGGTTCTGCCATATCAAAAACCACACTGGTTTCAGCACCCTAGCTCTTTACAAGAAAGACACTGTTTTTCAGTGATGGTGAATAATGTGCAAATATCTAAAATGATGAAGTTTAATTGCGTACAGCACTTGACAGTTAAGATTATGTTTATCATCAAGTTCTCAGTTTCCTTTGACTTCTCAAGCAAATAAGTTAACCATTACCTAAGTGAAAGGATTCAGCTGAATCCCTAGTCATTCTCCAGTTTTTATATCTGGCTTACTAGTGTGGACACCTGGAAGTTAATTCTCTCACCTCAGCCAAACTGAATTACTTTTTCCTACAGAGCTTGGCTTATTTGCAGACAAGCCCCCAAAAGTGGTTGTGATCTCAAACATCCTTCTAATGTATTTTTTTTTGGGGGGGGGAAAAGGGCAGTTGGGTTTTTTGGAGTTTTTCGTTTGTCTGGTTTGTGGGGGGTTTTTTGTTTTGTTTTGGTTTGGTTTCATTGTTATAGTTGGTTTGTTGGTTTGGGTGTGGTTTTGGGGTTTTTAAATTATTTTTTTCGGTCTCATCCCACAGCTTCTCTCACCAAATTTGGGCATTTATATTGGTTCTGTCCTCTTTTAATTGTTGGGGTTTTTTTCACTATTACCTATCCATGTTCAGTAGAAAGCATTATATCCTAGTGCATCAAAACACTGAAATTCGTGAGTTTTGTCAGCTCGTATGCATCAGAAGCATTTTACAAACTCATATCTTGTTTGACATATATCTCATTCACAGATCCTGGCAGAATGTTTGTGCACTCCAAGCCAGATGTAGGCATCATTTTTTCCTGCCATGTGGTCCACTGTGATATGAATCCTACAGAGTCTGTTCCCTTCTCAATATCTCTTGCTTCTGGAAAAGCCTAGAAATGGCATTAACAGTAGCATGACCAAAAGCCCTTAGCGTTGGTAATTTCCAAAAAAGTGCTTTCTGAACAGTCTCCATCTTCCGGCACACCAGACCACCTCCCCTGATGTTCTTTAGACTTGTCAGCATTACCTGCCCACCTCCCCAACAGCTTTCTACTCTCACCACAGCTAATTGGCTGTCTTGTGCTTAGCCCAGCCTAGAGCAAGGATGAGTGCACATGTAGGTGTGAAAACTGGTGACTTTTACCTGTGAGGATGATCCACCCAGGAGCTAGTTTTGGAGCCCAGACCTCATGGTTTCATATTACAACCAGAAGACTAATCTGCCAATTTTCACCTTCACAGTAAGTGTTTATGCATTTCATAGCTGTCTGTGTGACAGATGCTGTGATTTCCCTGACTCCATCTGTTTCTGCTGCTGAGTTAGACGCCTACTAGTGATAAGAGGTGTCAGTTTTCTCATCAGAGATGTTGTCTTTACTGTAGTAGTATGCAGAAGTCAAATGGGATGAAATCATGTGAAAGCTTTATTACTCTGATGTACAGAGCGATTGTTCCAGACATGTACCCACCTTTCCTGAAGGCAAAATTCAAAATTCATTCCTTCCTGCAGATCAGGCAAGTGGGTAGTTATGCATTTTTTTCTCCTGTAGCCTTGCTATAGGAACTGGAGCTGCATGTAATGTCATGTCAAGGTAATTGAGTTATTCATTGCAGATCAGATTATCTGATGAGTTTCACCATTTTTTGCAAAATAAATTATTCAAGGATGCATTAGATGAACAGATCTAATTTCAGGTACAAGTGTTCTATAAATTTTATTCTTTTCCTCTTTTTGAGAAGCTCACAGTCTAATAACTCTGTACTTCAAAGGTAAGAGTAAAGAATAAATCTATGACTCATCTTAAACAGCACGACTTAAAGTACATGACTATACATCCCAGAGAGGCAAAGGACTCCTGTAAAAAAAGCAGCATGTAAACCACTTAAACCTGTCTAAATCTTTGGACAGTTTAAGCCTTCCACAGGCCTTCTGTATGCAAGACAGCATATTATTTTAAAATCATTAACATTCACATGGGATTAGATCCAGCAAAGCTCTGAGACACCAAATCTTCCCTAATTGGCCCCTCTTCATTGAATAGGCAAGGTGTTACAACTAGTTGTGACAGAAGCCATCACTTAGCTTATTATTTGTAAAAAAATCCCCCATACAGAAATGAATGGAAATTTTTCTGAAGGGGGTAGAAGTATGAGGCAAAGATAACAAGTGTGGAAATGATTTGCATTCTGAATTAACAGCCCATGTTAAGAGTATGCTTGCAGTTTGCTCAAGGAGGTTTAATCAGAAAAGTAAACTGTAAGCAACCTAACAAGCAATTTATTGCCAAGTTCCCTCTAAAAATCAAATCCTTCTGTTTACTAAACAGGGTTTTAAAAAGAAAAAGGCGGAATCTACTTTTCAATGAAAGGAGGGATATCTGAGGGGTTGCATCTTGAGGAGCAAGTAATAAAAGAGGTATAAAAAGAAACTAAATGTTTTCAAGTTACAAGGGAGATAATTTAGTCATGTGGTCTTTCCCTAAAGTTGAAGTTATGGTAATTTATCACTTAGCTTGGGAACATCTTAAAAATTCAGACATTTAATATTTTGGTTACAGTTTTTGTTCAAATCAGACACTCTTTGACAGTAAAAATGAATAGCTGGAATGTTTTTTTATTCTCCTGGTCTCATAGTAAAACTGCATTGTGAAATTTTCAGTATTTAAAACAATTAAGGTAGTCAATATATTCTAAAATGCATAAATTTTAAAAACCATTCATTGAAAACAAGTTTCAACATTTATTCAATTTTTATCAGAGTATTGTACATATGAAGTTTTACACTTTTAAAGTTTTGATTCATTTTAAAGAATGATTGGTAACAGGAATTAACATTTTTGCATACGCTCACCTTTTATTTCAGTCTAAAAAGCAGCTCTTCTTAATGGACTTTTTGGTTGAACATTATTTAAGAAGAAGAAGAAAATATAAACTTTATTATCAAGGGGTAAATAATGAGCATTTCAAGAGTCTTTATTTGACAATAAGATATTAATTTTTAATGCAAAAAATATAACTATACTTTCAACGTGAGGTATTACAAAGTTTTTATATACACAAATAAAAGGAATATTAAAGTATAAATTTGGTAAACAGAGCAAGTTTATTGGGTTGTCAATGACTTTAAATGGAAAGATGGGACTAAAATATCAAAAAATAATTTTACTATGTGGAATAGGATTTCTGATAGATATTTATTATGAAGTCATGAATTTCTGTCTACTGTCTTTCCTTGGTTGCTTACCTGCAATGTCCCAGGAGCTAGAGATACTGCATTTCCTTCAAAAATATTATAATTGATGGAAAAAATTACAGACTTACATATTAAGGGAAAGGACACTAAGCATCTGGGAGAAGGTCAAAGTGCACAAATTCAAATAGAGGAAGTGCCACTTAAAAGAAAAAAACAAACCAAACAAACAAAACATTTTTATTCTGCAGGTGAGTAAACATGAGAACAGGATGTCCAGAGATGAGTTTTTGGACTTTCCATCCTTGTAGACACATAAGCTAAAATCCTCTTGCTACTCAAATAAATTTTTCACCTTTTAATCCCTGTGAGTACAGACAAAAGGAGATTTCTCTAGGCAATTTTATGCATATTTGTCTGTTGCAAGACTTATGATCCATTCCTTTCTGTATCATGTCTTTTCTAAGCTCCTGATAATTCTCAGAGTTTTCTGGATCATGCCTAATTAAGACCATTTGGGACATGGAAAGGTTTATTTTATTTTATATACCCGAGTTATTTATTTCTGTAGACAGAAATAACAGAAATCTTTCTGTTTTGCAAACCCCAATATTTTTCTGACAGAAAAATATTGGAGTTTATAAATATGTGACACTGTTGCCTGATGATCAGTTAAAAAAATTAAATTATCTCCCAGACTGTATTCTGCAGAACTATCTGGACAACCATTCCACATGTTGCAGGTGCAGATTATTCTTACTAAATGTAGTATCTTGTTCTCTTTCTTAATAAGTTTTTCCTATTTTTCAAACATTTATGAAGCTTGTCTTGGTAATTTTGAATTATATCCCTGCTCCCCAAAGTACTTGCATCTTTTTCAGCTTGTTATCATTAAATAGATGTGCTCCCAATTATTGTTATAAAAGGAGTGGTATCAGACTCAGAACAGATATCTACCTGACCTATTTTCTTAAATTATTTGATAGCAAACTGCACAAAACTATTCTTTGTTTCTTAGCCTGCTGTCCACCCAATTTAAGTAGTTTTATCTATACTCTATTTAAGCTACTTTGATTATGATTATGATGTCACCCAAATCTGTTTAACAACCAAGAAAATCTACATATTTCATTTATGTCTCTTCCCCAAAGAATAGCTAGAAATTTTATTGATTCAACATGATTGTTCTTAACAAATCTGTGTTAGCTGTTACTTACTGCCTTATTATCTTCTAAATGCTTACAAATAGATACTTTGATTTTTATTCCAAAGCCTGAAATTCAGTATATGCATTTCATCTTATCACCTGAGATTAGTAACTACATCTTTTTCCAGTTTTCTGATGATTCAGATGTCTTTCCTCTGCTGAAAATAACTATTAACTAGTCTGAAATTATTTCAGCTAATTCCCTAAAGGCAAAGTCAATTAAATCTCTAGTTTATCTAAGATTTTAAAGATTTTAAACTTTTCCTATTATAAATTGAATTTTGACCCTTATGTGATTGGTGCCAATTGTAAGTCATATCCAACAGTTTAACTTAAAAGAGAGTAAAGAGTAGAAATGACAATGACATTTCTGGTATTCTCAGTGGTTTTTTCCTTAGTAGCTTTCCAACCTGATGGCTAAATGATCAATTCCTCTTATTCTAATGTACTGATTCAAAGCATTTTTATCTTCCTTTAGATTTCTGTTAAACTGTAACTTGCAATTTTCATGCGAGTCTCCATTCTTAGTTTAAACATTTTCTCCTCCTAGATAAATACTTCGTATTCTACAGTTATGTAATGCTCCATTAAAATCACTTCAAAGATGTAGGTTTAGACCATAGCATCATATTCTATCATCTAATGTTAGCTATTGAGAAATTCAGGTTACTCTGAGATATTTTCATATGTTATTCCTACAATAAATGATAAGAAGTAGGTTGAAATGAAGAGGTAATCTTATGACACATCCTGTCCTAAATTTGGTCTCTGAGATATAGAGGACAAATTGTCCTTTGGAAATGCTCATCACTGTTGCTAGTCACAAACTGTGCTCATCACACCCACAACATTGTTCTGAACTTCAAGCAAATGTGATGGATCCAGATCCAGTGTTTTATTTCTGTGCTATCTATGTAACTCTCCTGAAATTATCCTATACTGTCTTAGAAATATTAGTTAACTTAGGTCATAATAACTCAGTGAAAGAAGGAAGTGAAGACTGAAGAACCCATCTGTTCTCTGTCATAAAACAATGCTGCTCAGCAGTTTAGGACAAGAAACATTTTTCACCTAACTAAATATGTAAACAGAATACAGAATTAGGAGAAATGGTCAGAAAATACCATAAATAAAATGAGAAAGGCCTGAACAAAACCCATAATCTTGATTTAAACCTGAACTACTTTGCTCTAAAGAATGTAATCTGTGATTTCTAATACAAAACTACTTCTGAAATTTTGTGTTCCTTTTACTCCTTCAGTCAGGCTGTTCTAGCACTGTACAATCACTTGGTATGATTCTTTAAAAGCATTTTTGTTTTAATGTCTGAATTTTCTTAGTTACCTACCCCATGTCATTAATATAGTAGCTAGAAATTAACTGCTTTGGTGAGCCTGTTTTCTCAGTACATACAAGTTATACCATTAGAATAAATATTTCTCGTGCTGGAATAATCTTTAGGGAACCTTCATGCTTCAAACATTGTTTTCATTTTCAGAAAACAAACAAATAAACAAAAACAGAAACAAAAAAACCCGACCAAACAAACAAAAAAACCCAGAAAAAAACTAAAACATAAAATTGAAAGACTATATGTCATTTCTTAATGCTCAACAGTAAAGAAGCATGACACACAATTCCCTAAACAAGTAAACTAAAATACGTTTCAGAGAACAAAATCAGTAGTACAAAATCAGTGCCAAAGTGTAGGACAACGCACTTGCTGTTGAGTGTTATGATGAAACTCCTGCTACAAAGATCTAGCTGTTGTGGTCATAGTTGCCTTAGAATCTAAGTTAACTATTAAAATATGCTACTTTTGTCAGTTTCAAATCAATACAACTGAAATTTATATTGTCCTCAGGAAGATAGTGTGATGAAGGAAAAGGAAAATTATCTTCATATAATCTGGACTTCACCCTCAGTCAGGAGAAAGAGATAGACTTATTTGTATTGACAGACTGGGGCACAGTTTAGTGGGGTTGCTACCTGACATGATATAAAAACAGTCCCAGAACTTCAGTTATCTATACAAGATGATCTAGTGGAGGTTCCTCTAGCTTCCCTCAGCCCTTACCTATGTGCATGGTTCCTGTTGCTGTAGGCACCAGGCAGAAGCAGAGGTACCCCATGGTCACCAGCACTCACTGTCTGTATTCACTTCTGATTGTTTATCAGGCCAAATCACTGGTGAGTATCCTGAGCTGCTGCATTTAAATGCACTGCAGCTCATGACTCACAACTGTCCATCTTCATATCTGTAAATTGAGATGGTAAATTGCAAGTTTCTTATATGCTCTACAAGGTTTAATTTGCATTTGTAAAGTGCTTTGAGACACTATGATTTATAGAAAGATTCATATGCATACCCTATGTGTTATTATATCAGTGAAGTTTCTTTTATTTATGTATGGGAATATTTCCTTACAGTTCTGGCACAAAATACATAAAAAACAAAATATATAGAAAATAAAACATAATAACCTTTTTAAAATATAAATTATAGTGGGTGTTCAGAACATCAAATGATGGAAGAATTTAGACCCCTCAGCTTGAAGCTGATAAACATATGTACAGATTTTTAGAAAGAGGCTTCATATTTCAGAAAGAAAAGCTTAGATCTCAAACCCAAACAAATGGAAAACATAGTTAACTGATCTGCATGATGCAATGGTGGATCTGGAATGGTGTGTGTCTGTCCACCCACTGTTGTACAGGCACTCAAGATACCAGTCCTGAAACTATTTTTACCATCATGAGCTTCTTCTTGTAACCACCCACATTTGTCTTTTAGGTTCTCATCTATCAACGATGTAATTCACACCTTCACTTATAGCCCTGACCTGAAGCCAAGAGTAAGAAACTAACAACATTTTTTTTATTTCATTACTTTCCCTAAGATTTATTTCTCTCTCTATTTTTTGAGAATATTTGCATGAAATTATTACTACAACAGAATTCTTAATAGAACCACAAGTTCTCTGAGGAAAAAAGTAATTACATTTAAAATATTCCTTAGGAAGTAAACAGTTTGAGCTACAGACTAAAAGAAAAGAGACAATTTTTATTCCTGTTTACAGAGTGGCTTCTACTTTGCAGTGATTCTGCATGGGAACTCTTCAAGAACAAAAGTAGCTCTTTCACCCTAAAGATTGTCCATCTAATTTTTGGTACGTCGTAACCATCAGAATTTTCTGTTCACTTGTCCAAATTAATTTGCTTTCCAACTGATCCATTTTCCAAGTCTCTAGAGAGCCTTTTATGTTCTTTACCTTCAGACGTCTTTTTCATAGTTGTTCATCTATCTTTTAAGTGGATCGAACCCATTAGCTCAGGGATAAGAAATTTTGTTAACATTTACACAAAGGTACCATTAATTAGTATTTTTTGAAAGATGGCTATTTGACAACTGCTCTCTGACTACACTTTTAAACTTTATTCTAGTCTTTCTGTCCTCAACATTGATATTCCCAGATTATGATATCATAACAAATAATTGCGATTATCCAAACTGACCTTAAAATAGGTATCTTCTATGAGTTAATTTTAGAGCTAGGACAGCAGGTAGCAACTGTAGCCTAAAAAGTGCTAGTAGCCAGCAAGGCTAAATCAGTCTGTTTAAAGATGCTTTTCAGACCATATATAGTATTTGCAGAAACATAAATCTATATATAGCAACCTCCTGCAAAATATAAGAAACCTGTTATTCGGCGGTAAAAGCTCAGTAACTTCTGAATCACAGTTTAAAAAAAAAAAAGAGAAAAGCCTTGCTTTGAGTATTCAGTCATGCAGCATCTACTAGAAAATTGAGAAGTTCGTGCAGCAGTCAGTTACTCCATTGATTTATTATTCTGCCACTGTCACTGTTAAAAACTTTGTCTACTTTCTAGTGCAAATGCACATGATTTTAACTTCCAACCATTGGTTAAAAGCCCTAGTAATTCATAATTATGTTAAATGCAGCAATCAGCTATGAACAAATCCTTATATTTCAAAGGAGTTAATTCAGGCGTTCCAACAGAATTTCTGCCATCTTCATTTCTGCTGAGTACACAGGTAGTTTTTGTAGAACTCTTACACTTATTGATTTTTCTTACTTTAAATAATTTTTGAAGGACCCCAATTCTTTTCAGCTTTTATGAAGATACAGAATTGTGACTGCTACAGACTCCTTCAGATAAGTGTATTATGGAAGAAGTTGCTTCTTAGATTGATAACATGCACTGTGGGCTCGCAGCCTTCAGAGCAGGCTGAAGGCTCCATTGCTCAGTTAAATACATAGAAATCAAGCACTGTACATCTTTGGACCCCTACCCAAGGTACAGGAGTTCTGTGGTGAATCCAAGACATTACGATCACTTTCCACATTCTGCAAGATGTCCTCTTGCTGCCATTAGCTTGGGTTGAGTGATGTTTATGAGGAGCAACTCTTAACTATATTATTTGGTCAGGAAAGAGCTCAGTTGCCATCCCACAACTGTCATAGCTTTAAGACTGGGCAGAAATGTGTCAGGGAATTAATGCATTCCTGATAGTACCTGTGCAGCCATTGAGGAGCTGCATTTACTAATAGCAGCACAAGCACTTTGTCAATCACTGCACACAGACTCATCCACAAATCTTGATGGTTCCATGTCAACAACGCTCCTTCAGGAAGGACACATAAAGATTTGCTGTCACCACAAAGACACTTTTGCATGAATTACAAGCTATATGCTTACATAGCAGTCATTCACTGTTGTCAGGTGATTTGAGAAGTCTGTCCTTTAAGTCTGACATATGAAATATGGATACAGAAGGGAATAACCCTAGAGACAGCGTACAAAGAACAGGAATCACTTGTGGTGGGAGTCCTCTGGATGTGGGTTTGTGGTGCTGGAGTCATGCATGGATATATTAAAGATAATGTAGCGCAGATGAAATGTGATCTGCTGGGTTCAGTGCCTCAGTAGTCTGATATTTGAAGCATTTAAGTGAGAAGCAAGTTCAATATCCCATTGAAAAAAAGGAACTTTTCTACCTTTTACAGTCACACAACAGTCCACTTCAAACACTGCGAAATGACAAGACACTGAAATAATATCTCTCATTCTACTTTTTCAAAAGCCATAGCTCACCCAGCACATAATATCATTCATGTCTAAAAACAGTGCAAGTAAGTTGCTGGTAAAACCTCATAAAAATATGTCCAAATAATATTTTAAATAGACCACTTACTTTGTAAGAGAATGCCCTAATAATATACAATTATCTACACATATCTTTTTGCTTATTTTTATTTCCTCCAAGTCTATTTATTACCTCTCAGATTTCAAATACCTCACAGCTTCCTATGAAAGCTTGCAGTCCCTCTGCAGCATGCTGTAGCATGAATGTCTTTGGCCCTTTTTTCATATTCATTCTGCAGTTTCTAGGCTGCTGCTACTGAGATTTCAGCTGGAAAATGCTCTTCCTTCATGGTTGCCTTTGTGAGGGATTCAGCCTAAGATTTAGCTCACTGAACTTTGGCTAAGGTAAAGTCTGCTCTAACTTAATCAATACAGAATCCTTCTGACATCCATGGGTCATGTAGTCATTCTGATTAAGATATTAAGTCAGTTTGAGCCTGCTGGCAATGTCTATGACTCTCTATTGAGATGAGAGAGGCACTGGGTGAGGAGGCTAAGACTACATGTGTATTAGTATAAATAGAAGACACAGACTCTTTCGTGGCCTGAGCCAAATCAGCAGGGCATGGTTTTGAGTCCTCCATTCAATAACGTACAACTACTTGTCTGCCAAGGCAGGGGAGCTGCACCTAAACTTCTATTGGAATGATACCTGGCTTAAGCTGTCCCCCAGTAGTGCATGAATATTGTCTGGGAGCTGGACATGTGAGCTGGAGATTTGCTCAGTTGGTTGGAGCATGGTGCTAATAACCCCAAGGTTGTGAATTTGATCCCAGTAAGGGCTGGTCGTTTAAGAGCTGGACTTGGTGATCATTGTGGGTTCCTTCCAATCCAAACCCTTCTGTGATTCTGCGAGTGCCTGCCGGTGGTAAGACTTACCTTCCATCTTCTGTAGTTTCCCAGTATAAGTGGTTTAGTACATTTATGTAGCTTCTGTACAGCTAAAAAGAAATCAAATTAATATATATTCTACTCTTGAATGTATTCTATATTAAAAGACTATTGTGGTAAAGGAAGCAATTTTTTTTTTGACATGTAAGAAAAGGGATTATTGAAACATTACTAACCAATTCACCCGCTGTGCTAAAGACACCACCTACAGAACATTTATCCAAAAGCTACATATCTGAGTACTGTCTATACTAGAACAGCCCCTGCTGCTGTAATTGTGCCAGTTATCAAATCTGGCGCTGTAATCATGCCAGAAACAAAGATTGTCACTGGTGCCACAGTAACTTTTTAACACAGACCTAGTTTTACTGACAGGCAAGAACTAAAAATAAATTTCTATATCTTGGACAAATTAAGAGAGTTCCTCTTATACATGAATAAACAGAGGTGGACTGTTTGAATCTGAATAGGAATTCTTTTTTCAAAAATAAAAATAAATTCTAAGGTAGATTTGCATGTGAAGGACAATTTATATACACCAGAGTTTATTTATAGACTGTAATATAATAAATGTTTTTATTATGTGATTGTCATTTTTCTCATATATACCTTCCATTTCAGTATTCTTTCATTTCCTCTTGACATGCCTATAGATCCCTTTTCTGAATAACTATTATGAAAATTATATTGTCTGATTAACAGCTGTGTAACTTCCCAATAACCTAAGAGCTCATTCTGTAATCACAGAAATAGTCTTTCTGAGTGCAATGGGGCTATTTGCATGAATAAAGACTTGCAGCCTCAGTCCCTAAATTTGTATTTATAGTATCTTTAAGTATAATAAAATTAAATTACAAATGAGTCTCTGATTAAGTGTCCTTTCAAGTGCCATAAAATCTTACATTGAGCCAGAGCTCCCTACTGTTCCTGTGATAAATAAGTGTTCAGAAAGATAACGCTGGAGGGTTTAGTAGGACGCAGATCATGGGATCATCTTTATCTGAGTTTTCAATAGAAAACAGCTTTTCAGGTTTGCATATAATATGAAAAGGTATCCAGGAGCACCAAACCTCACTCTAGTTCCTTTTCAGAAACTGCAACTACAGCTTTGGAAATGAGGTCTGGAAAGATTTGATCAGTTCTCCTCTGGCACAAAATAGGGGATGGCTGGCAAAGCTACAAGTCCTTCAGAAACAGCTCTTGTCAGAACACCTTAGTTACAAATAGTTACAAAGAAATCTGGTGAGAAAAGAAAACTCCAAGGAGATTTGGACACTCTTGTGAAAAGATCCCAACAGAAAAATAAGGTAGGCAGTGAAGACTATGATATATGATTCTCTGCTGAGAATACTGATGTCAGAACCCAACTTGTTAAAGCTCAGGTACTATTTAGTTGTCTCTTTCTCTCCTATCAACCTTTCCCCTTCAAATATCTCCATACTTCCTGCTCTGGAAAGAGTTACCCATATATCCCATGTCTGAGACTCTGCATGTCTCTCATTTCTTTTGTCCCACTCTAAAAAGATTTTTCTTTTCCCTCTCACCTTATAGAAGTATACAGACATGGTTTTCCCAGCTACTCCCCCAATTACCACCCAGCTTTTTTCCTGGCCCCCAGCCGAAGCAGACTTTGGGGAGGAAGTATGCTTCAAGACAAGAAGGAATGATGTGTGTTTCATTCTTCTTACCCCCTGCCTTCTCCTGCTGGCTGAATATCTGTCCCACATGCTCTGGACAGTTCCCAGCTGAGAAAACATTGGTCAGTTGTTTAAGTGGGGTGTGTGTGTGTGTGTGTGTGTGTGCGCGTGTGTGTGTGTGTGTTTAACCCAAATCTGTAGAGTTCCAGATTTTAAAACTTTAAGCTACAGATCTGACTGGAAATTGTGGCCACGATCTATCATGTTTTATGTACAGAAAGTATACACAATGCGTAGGAATCAAGTAGAAGTCAAGCTAGAATCTTCTTCCATTTCTGTTTGGAATCATACAGCTTTAAAAGTGTAATATTCGCCTGAAATCTATAACTGAGATTTCTTTCTCCTCCTTCCTCTTCATGACCTTGGTGTCTGCAGAGCTGTTTGTCTCACATAGTCTCACTCCTCTCTTTGACTGAGATTTTCTCTTCCACAGTAACTTTTTACCCTTTCTAAATAAGTTATCCCAGTGGTGCTACCACCATCTCTGAGAGCTCAGCCTTAGCTGACAGCTTGTCCATCTTGGAGTCAGATGTCATCAGCTCTATCAGACATAAGGAAAGTTTCTGTCATCTTCTCAGAGAAGCCACTCCTGTAGACCCCCACTACCAAAACTTTACCAAGCAAACCACTAATACTGCTAGACAAATATATGTAAGCATCTTATCGCAGAAGGAATTGTGTAAATGAATATTCATTGCTTGCTGAAGAAGTCCCACAGCCTCAGAAATTACTTCTGTGAAAAAAGAGCCCTGAGATGTGAAGAGTTTGTCCCTAAGGGTAGCAGGACCTAGCACTTTGTGATTTTTTAACTGAAGAGTTAAGCAGGGGAGATTCAAAAAAGAATTTTTTGTAATTAAGTGGCTTGCCCTCCCAAAGTTCAAGCGAGGTAAAAGCTAGAGCGAAAGCCACCGAACATTTCACCTTAAATTTTACCTTGACTCTCTCCATCTTGGCACTGACATACGAGCACAAGTAGATTGAACTTGTTTGGCTGAAGCAGCTATTTCCTGCTATTATTCACCTTGCTTCTTGCTGATGTGGTCACTTTCAGCTGCGAAGACTGGACCAACTTGAAGGCTATTTCTTGAACAGCTTGCCACTGCCATAGTAAGGCAACAGGCCAGCTCTAAAATGATGCCATCCAGGAGCTGCCCCACTTGGAACCAGCTGATCTACCCATGGGGAATGCACCCTCAGGAAAGAGGGTAAGGCATAGAGCTCCAAGACAGCACAGTAATCTCAATTTAATCATCCTGTGAGTTAATATGCTTGGTCACCCTGAATATTCTTTGGATCTTTTGCTCTTATTATCTCATTTACACACTAATCCATTTTCTATGTCCTGCTCTGAAACCCCTTGCACATGCAATTTCTCTGGTGTTTCCAGTTCCAGGCTTAGCAAAGACCACAAAATTTACTCTTTGTTAGCACCTCAAGCTAGACAGCAACTTGGCTGCAGAAAGGAACATTCAGTGTTTTATTCATCATTAAACACAGACATCTCTTAAACTGTTCATAGTGCATTTTTATTAAACAAAAGGCATATTATTGGCTTAGAGCCATTTCACATAAATATTTCTTGGTCGAGATCTAGTAATGTAAAACATCCTGAAAAACATTAAAAGAATCATATAAAAAGATTTGTATGTCACATCACATAAAACTGAGACATTTAAGGTTGATTAATTGGAAATTATTGAACTGTATGAACTGAATGTTGCTGAAATCTATAAAAATATAATAAGAATATATAAGCAGAAGTTCTGATATCTATTCCAGATGTATCATTTTAGTCTGGTTTCTTGCTGCAGTAAGGCTTATGCTACTATGCTGTCTATCTTACAAATAACTTCTGTAGTCACTCACCAATTTCAACAAATTTAATAAAGAATTTAACTTTTCAGAGTTCATAGGATAATTGGAATCAGGATACAGAAAAGACCCTAAAATTATTGTCTCCCCTGAGGGAAAAGCAAATACAAGACATCCCTGTACCTCCTTTGAGAGGAATCAGACATCTGGTTATTTGGCAATTGTATATTGGCAAGAAATCATCACAAACAAAACATGAAACTACTTAGAGCAAGTATTAAAAAAAAAAATCTAAATAATGCTGAGGAGGAGGGAAATAGCATCGGTGGCAAGAAGAAAGGATAAAATTTTTGGAACAAAATTCAAATGAAATAAGACTGTACTGATTCCATTATTTGTTGAATATCTTTTTCCTTCAAAACTTTTTTTTTAATTGTTAAATCCTATCTTTATTGTTCACCTCTCCTTTTTTTTTCTTTCCTTTTTATATAAGAAGGAGTTTGTGTTTAAAAGCTATAATAAAGAACAACCATCAAATAAGATGTACAAGATAAGGAGCTTTTTTTGTGTGTGTGTGTGTGTGTGTGTGAATATTGCTATGAGTTATGGAAAGTAAACAGCAACAGAGAACAGTAACAGTAAACAGTATTAGAGATGCAAATCAGACTGAAGTTCAGGATGGCATGCATGGAGATACTGAAACATAATTTCAACATATTTTAATCTGTCATGGTTTGTAGGATGAAAGCAACAGGTTGACCAAGTTAAAATATTAAATGTCATGAAAATTAGAAGGAATCAGCCTTTTGAGTATTTTGAGGATAAACATTGCAAGTTTTACAGGTCTGGATAATCCCATGAATCACTAACAGCACTCTCTGCCTCTTCAGTGGAAGAGACACGTAATTGCTTTCTAGATTCAGCAGAAAATATTGCTTATTTACTTGTTTTTTATGCTTTTAACAGTAGCTGACCTCCTTCACCTCCAGTTCTAGTAAAGATCTCAACCAAAAAGGGAAAAAATGGACTGAAAAGCAGGGAGTCATTGGCCACTGAATGACCTGATTTTCCTCAAGGAATAAGATGCAAGGTAAAACTAATGCTGAAAGCTGTGCTGGGAAATGGTTCGAAGTAGTTACTACATGTATCTACACATAGACAGAGAATTTAAGAGAAATAATTAACAGCACAATGGGATGTGAATTTAAAATGGATCGGCCTGACACACAAACATTTAGTATAAACTTTAAACTGTACCTATCACATTAAATTCAGTCATGTCTGGGAATGTTTCCAGATGCTGGAACAAAACTGTCTATGTGAATAAACACTTAAATGTTCCTTGGCACTAACCTGGCTCATGCCAACTAGCACTGGCAACTAGTCTCCAGACCAAGCCTGGAGATAGAGCTTGTACGGACTAACCATTCCAAATAAACATCTTACATGCTATACCCTGAAGTGGAGCTAGGAGAGTCTGCTACCAGAGGGGTGAGCAGCATCATGCCAGCTGGCCTCAGCACCCAAAAGTGTTCTCATGCACGTATAATCCGCTAGTACAGACACAGTATTAGTGAGAACTTTGAATAATGTTGTCTCTAGTAGCTACACCATCTTGAACAGAGAGTAGATGGTCCCTGGCAGAGAAATCATTGTGTACATCCATAATAGGAATTAATGAAGAGCAAATATTATTTCCGTGCTTGATGGTTGCTCTGTGACTATGCGTATAGAGACACTAAATAGTGATATCACTGTACGCAGTTTAAAGCGCACATTGCCGTGCAATTCCTTGTATTTCAAGAGAGAAGTGGTAATCACAGATTTCTACAGTAGGTTTTTAATGACAACCAGATTTTTCATTTAAATGAATGTTTACTGTTTGCTAGCGAGAAGAACATGAAAAAATAAAGCTCATCCACTAAATTAGTCAGCATGAATTATTCTTCCACTCTAATATTAATGACTCAACATCAGCTTGGCAGAAGATATTAAGTTGGGTCTCTCAGGGATGCATTCTGGCTTCAGTATCATTCAATATTTTCAATAATGACTTGGAGACTAAAGTTGGGAATATGTTAATTGCATTTGTAGATGAACACAGGGCTGAAAGTAATCAAAATATTGCGTTGGTACAGGCCAGGTAAACGGCTGAGCCTGTGTCTACCTCATCAAAAAACAGTATTGCAGAACTCTGGTAACCATGACCAGGGATTATGAATATATTTGTCCTGCCAATGATAAAAAAATAACTGCAAAAATGATAACTAAGATACAATTCCTGAAAAGGAATACAGAATCCAATGATATTAGGCAAACTGTTCCTGATAAGAAGAAACAACTAAA
This sequence comes from Phainopepla nitens, assembly GCA_013400175.1. Classification (NCBI taxonomy): domain Eukaryota; kingdom Metazoa; phylum Chordata; class Aves; order Passeriformes; family Bombycillidae; genus Phainopepla; species Phainopepla nitens. Next base: position 234,452 of record VXBQ01003828.1, read on the forward strand.
TGCATACGTATAAAATAGAAGAATCAGTAACTTTGCAGTTAGAGAAAAAGATCTAGGTATTTTAGGAGATGATGAATTAAATGAGTCAACAGCATGACATATTTCAAAAACCATAAATGCTATCTGGGTTGCATTATTAGGAGTGCCATGTTAAACAAACTAGGCAATTATGCTGCACTGCTTATCAGTATATCAGTGCACTTCAGAGTACTATTTTCAGTTCCAGTTACTCCTCAAAAAAGTGCAGAAGAAAGGAGAATAATTGATCCACTTTTCCTAAGCAACAATTTAATCAAATTTGCAAGAAACTCTCAAGTGGATGAGTTTTTAAAACAGTAAAATATGCAGATTTAATAAATGTTAAATAAATCAATTCTGTAAGTACTACATGACTAAACTATCCTTGCGTATTAACCAGAAATAAACATAATGTTACAGGATTAAATTTAAGGATTAAAATAGAAACCCGATCATGGATATTTTATAAAGCTTTGACTTCAAGTTGGCAATGAAAACAGCTGCCAGTTGAATCAAGGAAACACCAATCAGTGTAACAAAATAGGCACATTATGTTGGGTTAATAGGAAGATTATTCCTTTGGTACATAGTTTGGAAATCCTGGGACCAGAAGCCAGATTTCTGTCTTTTGTGAAGAAGCCACTGCCGTTCCTGGCAGAAAGGCTGAAAACAGAACTGACCATGATTCTCAGTGCTACTGGAAGTGTCCTTGGAGAAAGTGCATTAACTGGTATACTGCAAGTGCTTTTCAGACACAATGTGTGGAGAAGGGCTTTACATAAACAGGGTAAAAGGTGTAACAGAGGCAGAACAATCCAGAGTATTGCAAATGATGATTATTATTCTTTTTATTGTTATAAATAATAATAATGATAATAATGATAATAATGATAATAATGATAATAATGATAATAATGATAATGATAATTATGATAATGACAATGATAATAATAATAATAATAAGAAGAAGAAGAAGAAGTGGTTTCAGGAAATTTAATCCACTTCCAGTATTGAAGAAAATTAGTGCTTCATGTAGGATCAGTAGAAAGGGTAGATGATAAATGGGGATACGAGGTAGTTTGAGAGAAACTTCTGAATACACCAAGTCCTGTGAAAAGTCCCACAGAGGTGAGTTTTGGGAATGGGGGCTATGGGGAAGGGAAGAGACAACGTAGCAGAGAGGGTGCACAGAAAATGCCTAGTATGGAAAAATATTTTTCCATAAGGAAGCTGAATGCAATGTTGTCAGCTGACAAAGATACTTCAAGTCAGGATATGGGGAAGGATTCAAATAGTGTGCCTGTGTCTTATCTTTCTACAGGGCTATGTGGCCCATTGCAAATACACATCTCTTTATCTCCCTGTACAGAACAAGGAGTTCCAGAACAAATGGTCATGTGGTCTATTGCAATGCAAAATAATTGATGTAAGCTCACTTCTTTTATCTTGCATCTGGTTTGAACACTATTTCACTTAGACTGAAATTTCACTCATATTTTTTAGCTGTCAAAAAATTAGTTATCCATTATTAATCAATTGTTTGGATCTCTCTCTAGTCAGCAAAGGAAATTAGATTTTCAGAGGCCCGTCCTTTCTCACTCTCTTTTTTTTCTTTCTGTTTTCCTCCACCCTTTACTGCTTTTCTCTGTTTTGTTTGTTTGCTTGTTTTCTTTCATTCTACTTTTCTGTATTTCTTATTTGGGATAATTTTCTGCAGACTTTGTGTACTAGATCTAGCTCTAGAGGAATCTGCGGAATGCCATAGCTGGGTGCAGTTGCTGAGTGAGAAGTGAAAAGTAATGAGTATGTATCTGTCAGGGGGAGCTGTCAAGGGTTCACTGATAGCTACCCAGCAAAAACTGATGACACTACTAAGCAAAAGCCATTATTGTTTTCTTTAAATGCTTAGTGAAAACTTCCCAAAAACATGACATAACCCACTATACTCTCTCCTCTTTAACCAGAAAAGTCCATTCACTTTTTTTCTAATACCTTCAGTATATTTTCTCTGTTGTTTTGGGTTTTTTTCCATGCTGTCCTCTGCATACAACATTGTCCCTAGACTGGAAACTTGCTATCGGAGACCATTCACCAGGTGGCACATGGGAAAATTCTGCACACATAATTATGTGTTTTAATTAGCACTAAAGGGAATTTCATGTATAAATACCACATATTTTTGGAAGTCTGTTTCATGCAAGGCAGGAAGATTAGTGAACTTCTATTAAAACAAAGGAACTATTTCAAGAACAAAAGGAAGGGATGTTTTCCTTAAATGTTAAAAAATTTTACCTCTTGGTTATAGTCCCTAATCTAGTGTGGTAATGTAGTGATTCTATGAAGAGGAAAGAGATCCCATTTCTTTCAAGACAGGTTTTATTCTTGCATTTCTTAGAAAATAATGAATGATTTTTTTAGATCAATTTTTAAAAGCCATGGAAAAGCTCAACTTACTAAGTGAATAACCATGTACAAGAAAAATCCTTGTACTCCATTAGAATTTTTATGACTCTTGCTTATTGTAATCAGAAACAATCTATAGCTTATAGTACTTAAAGGCCATGATATGGGAGAAGGAGACAAAAGCAAGTTGACAGAAATATTAGCATATTCTGAATACAGTGGCAGTCTTGTGTAACACAGACTAATAGATAAGAGTTATTAGTTCTACCACACTGTTAGGAATCTTGTTTGCCCTATGTAGAAAAGCAAAATAACAATGGAAAGAAAAACATAATTGTAAGCAGCATTAGAGATGAACTGTAAGGAGCAGTTTAGCTCTTCAGTGATATGTGGTCGTTTAGTTGGAGGGAAAGGTTGAAATTCCCAAAGCAAAAAGAATTCTCGTACTTTTTATGGTTGCTTTTTTAAAGTTAGAGACTGAATGTTGATCAGAAACATAAATATGTTTAATAACTGGCGGGTTCATATGTTTAACAGAACTATCATGAGCAATCTTTATAGAGAAAAATACTTCATGAAATGAAATAAAATTTACAAATCTTCTCTTAGAGATTTATGAAAGAAAAAAGTCCTCTCATCAGTGATTATACCTTTTTTATTTTATATATCCCATAATCTACAAAAGGAAATGCTAGGATAAATCACAGAAAGATCTCATCTACCAAGCTGTAGATGCGTTGTTAACCTTAATCATAGTACTCATATACACAAATATTTGCAAGATCAACACTCAGTTAAGTATTCAAAATGACAAGAACTGAAGCCATATGATTTTCAAACACTAATTACTTTTCTATTTACAACTGTGGAATTCACAAGCAATGTTTTCTCAATTAATGTGGATAACTCATTTCACTGGAAAAAAATTTGAAATTACTTTTTCTTGTTAAAAGAAATATGAAGGAATTCAGCCTTGGAATTTCACTGAACTTAAAAGATAAGTGACATGCGTAAATCACATCTGTCATTTTACAGATGAAAGGATTTGACAGGATGTGAATTGCAGCTATAAATCTTCTATATATGAATAGGATAGTAGACAGTCTCAGCTTCAGTTTTCTAAGTCATGATTTGTTGACAGTAATGGCCCTGATAATTAGCAGCAAGTTTTTATAATATTTAAGGAATAAACTTCAAGGGTCACTGATTTTAAATCAAACCTTGGAGCAATTTGAGTTACCTTGTGTTGGGGAATCAGAAGGCTGTCACCTCATAAATCCCCTTGTATTCTTAACTCATATTGACAGGGCTCTGTTGCAGCATTATATGACTTCTGATTTATTTTGTATGGGAAATGAAGCACTTGCTGTGGAAGTGTTTCAATACTGGAAATTCTCAGAGGGTGGCTTTATTGTACTAATAGAGCAGTACAAATAAAGTTTAAATCGCTTATTGTTCCATACCCTGCAAAAAATGAGCCTGAAAGGGTCCTAAATATTTCTTTATCCCAAATGCTGAAGAAAACTTATTTTTATGATTACAATCTGACAGCTAGATCTGGCATTATGAAAGTTACCCACCCTCATATCAGATCAGCATCAAGTCAGGCAACAAGATTTTTTTTCCTTCAATATTCAATATATATGAACTGCTTCCTCCTACACAATATTTTTCCAGACACCTAGGTTAATCACCTCAGCATGAGAGAAAGCCATTTCCAGAATTAAATAAATCACTATTTGAAGGTGTCTCTCTCTACACTGGCTATAAAGGGAGCTTGGAGGGTGAAAACTTCAAGCAAAAATAAGGACTGCCAGGCTTAGACCAAAGCTTTGTCTAACTAACATCATTGTTCCCAACAGCAGATGCCAATAGGTTCTGTGTAATAACTATGCTCCCTGTTGCCATCAAAAAAGGAGAATCTTGCTGAACCCTTCACTACAGGTATGTAGGTGGTAGAGATCCTCTTGGTGTATGGAGGAAGGGTGTCAGCAAGGTTGGAGACTGACTGGACTAGAGTCCATGGGTATGTGTGGGCCCCTATTGCCTCACGTCTGACTCTTAACTGCCCTGTGAAAACAACTCCTCACACACATGTAATTCTTTTACTCTGTTTCCTTGCATTTGCACTCCACCTAGACTAATTGATAGTTAGTAAATTATGACTGTTAGTTATCAAGTTAGTAGAATATGACTGTGAAGCCATACACTCCACATTTGACTGTTAATTATTGGAAAATTGTCCTCATGCGGGTATGTTCATGAACACGGAGAAGTTCTTAGTGTCCTCATGATTCCTGCAGCAAGAGACACATCCAGGTGACCATGTATATCACGGACACCATCTGCAGTTGCTCTTCTGCCTCCTCAAGAACCCCTTTCTGATGTGTTTTTTTTTTTTCCTCCATTTCCTTTTCTTTATATCTGTGATGCTTGAGGACCCGCCATGCTCTAGCATCTCATTACCTTCCTGTTGGCCCTGGTCATTCCTGGAATGAGGAAAAGGAGGTTGTATGGAAATGGGGGCAACTGCAGACACTATAACTGTTGCCTCATCCTGTCACATTTCCATACATTCCATCAGCAGGCAGTGCCCACCTGTCCTTGGATGATACTTCCAAGAAATGATGAGTGCTTTTGGGGCACTCTGCTTGGTGTCTCCTGCTGTTTCCCTGCTCTTATGTTTGTGACCCTTAAATTGTTACCCTCCTTCCTGTTCTGTTTATTATTTCTCCCACAATCCTCTGCTCCACCAGAGTGGGTTTTCTCTCCCTATTTGTCTTCCTCAGATCAGGTTTCAGAGAAAGACATGAATTTGTCCACAAGAACAAAGAGGAGCACCAGAAGCTAATTTACATTAAGGCAAGACTGCAATAATAGGATACACATAATCTTTCTTCTGGTGCTCCTATTTTCCTCTTTTCTCCATAAGCTTTGTCTTCTACCTGCTACCTGGATTCTAGAAGCCATCAAAGTTTGAGATTTTAAGATTTAACCCTATGCTAACAGGATTAAATTGCCAATTGCCCTCATCTTCATTTGACCAACCTTATACATCAGCTCTACAACTGTATCACTGTATCTATCAAAAAGTAATGGAATGTAACAATATTTTGTGTGAAAAACAATCCATCCTCCTTGTCTTTCCTTTATACTTGCTAACTGTTAATTTCATTGGGCTACCCCTAACTTGTGCATGGTGAGACCTGGTGCATAACACTTCCCAATTTGCTTTTTCTATTCAATATGTGATTTTATAGGCCTCCTTTACATAATTTTCTTTATATGCCATCTGCAGTTCCTACTATTAGTTACTCAAATGAGAAATTCAAAAATACTAAGATTATTGCATGTGACACTGATAGAATGGAACCTTTTTTTTTTTCCCCTCAAATGAAAAAATGTTGAAAATTATTTTGGTCTTCATTTTGGAGTCTCATTATCCATTTTTTCAATATGTTATATTTCCTGTTTATTTTCTTCCTTTCTCTGAATAATTATCCCCTTCTCATTCTAGGATTTTCTTGAATCATCTCAATCACTGTTAACTCCTTGATTAATGTGAAGAGAGATGACCTTTGCATACAATCATCACCCTATTGGTAGTGGTAGCTTATCTCTTCTATGCAATTATGACAAAATTATAAACAAACTAATTCTGTGTCACCATTATACAGTTATTTGTCTTTCAAGGCATTAGAAAAATATTTTTTACCTTTTTATTGCTATTTTCTTTTCTTTGGTTCACTTCTCTGTACTCTTGTTTTATAAATTATTTGTCTCTATTTCCTTACAGTGACATTTGACTACATTTGTTCACAGTGAATACTTGAGTAAAATGTTACTTCTTAATTTACCTAACTAGAGCACACACATGAGCATTAAAATAATGATGTCATTTGGTCCCTATACTGCAAGTTCTTAGACTCAAACAAATCTTGTTTGAATCTTGTTTTATTTTTGTTAAGTATTATATCAGTTTCCAGAACTGTAGGAACTAATAGTATAATTTTTAAAAATTACAATGTATTATAAATAGAAATAAAGACCAATAGTATCATTAGTCCTTATCTTGATTGTTTAAAAAAATTAGCCTAGAGCAAAACCATGATTTTTTTCCCACAGGCCTAAAATTCATGAAGCAGTATTCTGCATCTCCTGAAAGAGTTTAGGAATGGTTGCTTTCCTCTGGGGTATTGCAACTTCATACCACTTTCTTCCTCTGAGCTGTGCCTAAGTGGAATAATTGAACCCATAATTTGCAGTAACACTAGCGGGAATACAATTATAAAGAGTCTCACTTCTAAAACACGTCTTTTTTTCATTTGATTTAGGCACTTAGAAGTCTAATTCCTATTGACTTTCAAATGTGATTTAGCCTCTTGTGCCAGATTTGTAAAGGTATTTAGGTTCCTAATTCCTGTAATCAATGGAAGATAGTAGCCTTTAAAAATCTGGCCCTGAGGTGCATAATTTCTATTGACTTTCCTAAGTGTCTAAGCCACTTTCAAACTTCTGAGTCACGCAGGTGTTTTTGAAAAGTCACTAAATAGTGTCTACTAGAAAACCCTCTCCAGTCAGTGGGTGAGCAGCAGTTGTAGTTACAGTGTGAATACCCTCAGCTTTTTATGGAGGGAGCTGATAACTGCCTGCAGTTGGAGAGATGGTACAGAAATATGTGATTAATTGATTGGATGTAATTAGTATATAAGGCATAACTGCCAGTCTTATCTTGCTCACATACCACGATCACTATTGTTACTACTGCAGCTAATGGTATTCTTGCAAGGCAGCAACTTTTACCGTTGTCTATACAGGTAGCAGAAGTAGACTTTTAAGGCATGAGTCATACTTTGATCTGATAAATTTAGGTCTTTATCAGTGGTTTATTCTATGCAAAACTTTAGTTATTACTCTCACTTTGATAATTAAATATAATTCCATTTTGCACTCAGTGAAATTACAACACATGAGCTTTATGTGTGTGCCTTTTAAGACAGGTGTGACCAGAACACTTGTTTTCCACAAACTGTTGACCATATGCTAGTTTTAGATCATGTACTTCCACTGATGCCAAATGGATTTTCTGATTCACATCTGAAGATGTCTGCGGCTTTTTATATGCAAATAAGAATAGGCATTGTCCATTTTTTAATATAAATTATGGCCAGATTAAGTCAATATGCTTTGAAGCCATATGTGTCTTTAGGCATTGATGCACTGGTGCGTCCTCCTTAGCAACATGTTGGTGAGTATCTACACACAGAGATGGTGTGGATGGAAGCTTAGGCACTAAGGCTTAATAGGCTTAAACTGATTCTGAGTTAAACATTTCATAATAAATGTTGCCCTGAACACGGAAAAAAGATTTGTTTCAGACACATATTTCTCTTTTCTCAAATGAATAAACCCGACCAAACAAACAAAATCCCATGCACATTTGCACAAGAAAACAGCTGTGATTTTTATAATGAAATTTTGCAGGCAATTAGCCTGGAATGTAGAATAATCAGTTTAAGTAATTTAAATTGGGCAATATGTTGTCGTTTTAAAGTAACTATTGCACACTCTCAGTAGTTACTTGCCAATGGGATATTTGCTCTGCACTGAGCACTGCATGTGCATAATATGCAATTTGTACTATTACAACACAGCGTTTCCATGTTTAAAGGAGTCATTATACCTTAATGCTGCAAAGTAACAAAAGTAGTGACTGTGTTTTACATATATAAAGTATAAAGATGTTGAAAAAGTGTTCAGTGAGCTTGCTTTGTAATTGTGGTAGGAGCTGCAGATCCCCTGTGGCTATTTTCAATTATTGTGGATACACATTCATACTACATATGATATTGACCCTTAGGAAGAATAGGAAAAATATAGCTTCATGCTATAGAAAATATAGACATTGAATAAGCCTGTACATCCAGTGCACTGTAGAAGATCACTGTCTTTTTCTTTTTTTTTCCTAATTTCCATTATAAAAGAAATAAAAAATAAAAAATCACCCTAAAATAACATTGATAGTTATGCTACATTTTCAGCACAAGGCAGAGAATACAGACTACACAATTTATTTTATTTGGCTGCTTTCTTAGTTAGCAATTCTGATTGTACTAGAGCTGCCATATGTCCAAGTTTTTCCTGATATGTCTTCTTTTTCCTCCCGGAAATGGTGTTCAGGTGGAATTTGAGTACTTTGGAGATTTTTTTTTTTGAGAATTCCAGATGCCTGGCAGCTCAGTTGGAGGAGCAGCAGACATACAGGCTACATATGGGCAGGTCAATCCATCTGATTTTATGTGCACATGCAGACCATCTGTACAGCTCAGGTGCAGCAAGCCCAGTGTGTTGTGGATGTATTTCTCCTGGGAAATCCTGCAGAAAAGGAAGGTAAACCTACAAATTACTCAGACTGAAGGCATACCTCCGTTTTTACTAAGTTAGAGAACTTCAGAATGAAAGACTCAGTCCCAAGCAGTGCTCTGTACTATTGCCATACTATGGAACTCTACACCAAATGAAGTTGAAATTGTCATCTGCTCTGATCTCTGCAGTTCTGTTGAGCTGCTTACAAAAAGATAAGAGAGTAATGCAGGGCCAAAAAAGCTGACCTTTGTAAGGCAATGGATGGCCTTTTAAAGCCATCACATTGTGAGGACGCAGATCAGATAGCACCATATATCAGACACAGCTGAGTGAATACTCTTAACTGGCAATTCAGTGTTTAGCTGCTTCATGGTATTACAGTAAAGACTGATTACAATATATTACTATTCAAGACCATGTCAGTACTCAGTCTCCACAGTGTGAAACAATTCTTTACAAAATATATCATCTTCTGCCCTAAAGAAATCCAGATCAGGTGATATATATGGTTAGGAATCTATTCATCAGTGACATCCTGCCCCAAATCTAGGCAACATTAACATTTCTAACTGTAGCAGGTTAACACCAGTTATATTCAACCTTTTTCACTCTGTGATTTAAGGATGCATGGGGTCTTCAGCTCCAAAATTAGTAACAGATGGTGAGGCGGGTTCCATTCCCAGTCCTGAGGAGTACTTTGCTGTACTTTCCTTGCTCCAAAAGTGATTGAAAACGCAGCCCAGAAATATAGGTGTGCAGATTGCTTGTCATGGGGAACACCTGGTTTGTAAAGAATCCCCTTGAACCATAGCTGTGCCTGACTGTTTTCTATTATGTAAACATAAACTCAGTGAAGTTATGGCTGAAAATTAAAGAGATTATTTTAAGAAATGTTATATACTCTAATATTTCTAAATACTTCTCTATCAGTGCCATACATTCTCAGTGCCACCATAGGATGCTGAGAAATGTTTAAGCCCTTTGCTATTAACAGATCTTTTTTTTAAAGAATTACCTTGTTATGTGTTATGTATACTGAGTGGGAAACAAAACCTGAAACCTGGTTTGTTTGGGCTTTTTAACTTTTGTAGAATTTCTCAAGAATAATTCATGGCACCATACAAGAAAATTGTTACAATCCACTAGAGCATTTTAAGGTAATCTGTGCCTGAAGAAAATGTATATATAATTTTGAACCAGTACTCATACAAAATATCATTTGATAAAAAAACATGCTTTTCTACCCTACCCTTCATTCTGCTATCCCATCTCAGGAGAAACCCCTTTTTTCTTCCTCCTTTTGAATATTAGGTACCCTCTAATTCCATAAACCTATTGTTCCTTTTTATTTGTTTCTATTATCCACAAGCTCTCAGTGCCATGCTCTTTTCCTCCCAGTGAAACAAACATTAACCTCGCCAGTGAAAAAAACAAATCGCACTTCTTTCTACTTTAGAAATAATTGATCATTGTTTATAAAATTTTCCTTATTTTTTTCTCTAACCTGAACAATGTTCCAACATATCCTCCTATGTACAATGAAACGATTCTTACTATAATTTCTAATTACTCTTTTTTGCCAGACACTATTTCATCTTAATGTATCAGCTGTGTTTGACATTACTGACCTCTTCTTAACTCTTGTCTCAGTTAGTTTCTGTGATACTTTCCTGGATCATCTCTTGCTTCTAACATCTGACCTTTCAGTGCATTCATCAAAGAAGAAACCTCCGTGTGGTGGAACTACAAACTATGTTCTAGATTACTGTCTTCTTTTTCATTCTCTACAGGTAATTTTATCTCCAGATGCAAACTGATTTTATTCCTCCTCTGATATGACAAATCATACTTCTACTTCGGCCAAGCCTGTTTTCTCCTGTACAAATCAAAATGCTGTTTCATCTCTCATACATTCCTGAATATACCTAGTTGTTGGCTCAGATTCCATGCAGCTAAAATAGAATCTTGTTCTTTTTCTTAAAGACTTCCTCCATTTTTTTCCTTTCTGCTGAAAAAAGCAGAGACCTATCCATCAGTCACGTCTATCATCTAGCCATCACAGAAATCAGTATGAACAATTAAAGCTAAACAGTAATTTAGACTTTTTTAATGGTTAATGAAGATTAATAGCTAGTTTTAGGCCTATTTAGACTTTCCCCTAGATCTTTATTTCCAGAATATGTCTAAATATTGTGAAATATCTCTTGGTTGAAGCCTTTTCTATCCTTTCTATCTATTTCAGCTGGTTCCTGTCATTGGTCATTTCAGTTAGCATACCATCCTTCTCACAGGACCTAAGACAGTTAATCTTTCTCTTTCAATACATTCAAAATGGTTCTGTAAAGATCTTTTTCATAGTTTGGCACTTTGACCAATTCAATCTATCCCTCTCTGTCTTTCTCCTAAATTTTCTTTCCCTCTTTCTTGCACTGAACCCTGACTCCTGCTTTCACATTCAAGGAAGAGCTTCTCATGGCTAATCTTAGCCATTTTCATTCTGTTAAATGCAGTTCTTTAATTTTTATGTCAGGCCCTTATGTTCTGTTTCTTTTTCGCTTTGGTTTTTTTTTGTTTGTTTGTTTGTTTTGTGGATTTTTGTTTGTTTGGGTTTTTTTTGACTCACATCTAGAAAGGTATCCTTGTAAACATCTGCAATCCTAACTCACTGTCTTCCTTTCAATCTCTCCTTTTCCCTGATGCTTTCAAAATACTTCCCAACTGTCTAGCTGCAAGTGCTGAGCCAACTTCCTGCAATGCTGACCAATGTGCCTCATTGTTACTTTATTTTCCTACTGTAAAAATCTAAGCTTGAACATTTTGCCTAATGCTGAATTCAGTTGTTCAAAGTAGTCAAAAATTCATAAAACGATACACCCGCTGTTAGAGGAAAGTGGTATGAAAATGGCAAAAAATAACTTATTCACATGACAAGAATCTTAAAAAAGCTTAACACCTATGTGAAGATTGGGCTAGACTGAAAAAAAAAAAGAATGAACCAAAATCAATATTACAGAAAAGGAGCTAAATTTTGAATGAAATAGTCTCGGATATTATATTCCATCTCTAGCCTTACTTCTCAAAGCTTTAAAAGAAAATCTTTTCCTCTCAAATGGCTTCAGTACTGAGTCCGAGGAAAAAAAAAAAAAAAAAGAAAAAGAAAAAAAAAAGAAAAAGAAAAAAAAAAGAAAGGTGCTGTTACTGTTTCTGTTATTGTTATCACCACTGTCATCAAAACACGTCCATTAAGCACTCATGATCAGCAGGATGTACCCACAAAGGACACCTGATCACTAGTCCACAGAGTTACAAAAAGAGATCTTTATCCTCTTTCATTCCTTCAGCATATTTCTGCGTTTTCCTCAGATTCTTGTTGCTGTCACTCCTTTTCTTGCTCTCTTCCTTTCTGTTTTTCCATCCTGAGAGCAATCACAATGGCAGCAAAAGCAAAACAGATGAGATGTTTCAGCCTAGCCTCAGCAAAAGCAAGTGAAGGAGATGGACTTGGTCGGATCAGTCACGCAACACCCCAGAGTGTCTAGTGAGAGCATAGAACTGAAACTGTCATATTAGAACTGGCTGGTTCTCCTGAAAACCTCTAAAAGATCTATTTCAGCCAGCTTTTACCCTCCCATTTCTATTTTCACTTGTGTATTTTTAAAACAGGAAAATTGGACTTGGCACACTGATTTTCTCAGCATTCACCAGCAGAGGTAGTGCTGAGTTTTTCTCCGTGAGGGAACTTGCTGAAGATACTCAGAGAGCAATTGGTGACCTGCAAGCCAAGTCATGCCACGTGCCTCATCTCCACCCAGCTCAAAAGTAGCTCCCCCTAGAGTGGACTGGTCTTGTTCACAGAATATAGCACTCAGCCTGAATTTCCTGTAGGTCCTATTTGTTATACCTTGGAACTAAACAGTGAAAAAGTCTATTATATTCTTGTTTGTTTTGTGTGAGGTTAAGTTACTTTTCATTATTTGAACATTTTGGTTTTGCTCTGCATTATTTTCTGTCTTAGAGAGCCAGAAGATAAAACAGCCTTATTGAGCTGATGATTTTTAACATGCGAATCAAGACTGTTTTAGGTCTTTCCTAAACATTACCTACTCACTAGTGACTGGATTATGTTAACATTCCTGATTTTCTGAGACCATCCGTTCCTTTAAAGTTATACCAATGGGTATTATTCGCCATTCCTTGGTTCTAGTCTATAGATTACAGGTCTTTGAGGCACAGATTTTCACTTATTATCATAATTGCCTTACCATGGAGGTCCTGCACCACAGTACTGATGGTTGTTGCAAATAACAGTTAATGTATCTGGTCTTGTTTATCCTGCTGGCAGTGGGAACAAGTTTCAATTACAATCAGGGCCTGTGTGTTTTTGTTCTTCACAAACAGCACCAAACCTCACCACAGAGAGTGAATGCCTTCCTCCCTGATGGAAAGGTCCCCCTGTCTCTACCCAGCAGGCAAAGATATATATATACAAAGCCAAGGCTACAAAGGAACGAGCTGAAGTAACTCTCTTGAGCTAAGAAGCCCCAGGTTAAGGAACAGGTGTTTCCAAAAATTAGGAATCTGGGAATGGAAGAAGAGGTGAGCTCATTTCCATGAAGAGAGCTTGCCCCAGGCAGTCCTGTAACTCACTGTAGAAGGCTTTCTCAGGGACTAGCCATCTGTCTAAGGCTGACCTATACACTGAATAAGCCACAGAGCCATTTCTGTAGCAGTTGAGGGCTTGCTTGTAAAACCCCAAATATCTGCTGCATCTAACTGATCTGACTTCTTCTCTATAGGAGAAATTTTAGTTTCCAGATAACTTTGAGGCCAAATAATAGAAAAGACTATCATTATTTTATGTTACCAAAGATAGATACATCAATTAAGCATCTCTTGAGCACATTATTATCTTGGTGTGTTTACTATATAACTTCATTTTATAACATTGGGGATAATGATAGAGAGCTTTTACAGGTAATTCAATGAAAGTAAAACTGAATTTCAGAGACAAATTAACACCTAGGTTTTCTAGAGGAACAAATATTTCCTTCAGGATATTTGGTAGTCTTTTCCTCTTAACATGTGCGTTCTCCTAGAAGAATGTAAGTTCTTAATTTAAAGCTGTGGTTTTTTATGACTTTTTTAAAATTATTATCAATTATATAAATAAATAACTATTCACTAGGCCACAGAATAAAAATGAAAGTAAGTCTGGGACGTGCTAGAAGAGCAGATGCCCCATCAGGGATTCGCATCACCCAACCTTGGCCCACTTCCATAAAGACACAAAAGTCTTAGGTAATAATCTTAATTCCCTTTACCATGAGCAGAAAAAGATTCAGAGCTTAAACTAATCCTAAAATCGGTCTTAAGACTGTTTTGCTGACCTGACATTAACTATAGATGGATTCTAGAAGATGGTTTATAAAAAATTACTATCATTTAGCGGTATAAATCTAAGCCACATAAAACTGCCTCTTAAATTTTAGATTGTGCCTTCAGGATAGTCTCAGCACTACACAAAAAAAACAAAAAAGCTGTAACATGAGAGATTGGAGAAAGAGTAATTTACTGCAAATATTCACAAAATTGTGTTTCTGCTTCAATTCAAAATGAAAATAAGTTAAAAATTTGGCCTCCACAGTCCCAGAGAAGGCTTCAGGAGTAGGGTTACCAGAAGCAAGTATCCCCACTTCTACTGCAAAGGGACTTTCTTGATTTTCTCAGTGATGCTCACATCAGAAGAAAAGATTGTTGGGCAGGCTGAACCAGAATATTACAATGTTTCTTTTTTTCTGTCTTTTTTTTTTTTTTTTGCTTCACCAAAAAATATTTATTAAACTTAATCCAAGATCAAATATTTTCCAGTTCTCTAAGGCTTTACATTTTGTTAGAAAAATTGATCCACTAAAATACCTTCACACAGCTCTGAATATAAGTGTGCCAAATGCAGCTGAAAGAGGATCAAAAATATGTTCTGTCTGAAAGCCTTTGCACTGTCCTAGTGAAAATGTGGAGATACTATCTAAGATTGTATCTCTCTTCCCCTACCTTAAGCAAAAATTATTTCCCATAAGTCTGATTCAAACCATTAGAATTTTGGTTGTTTCTATTTTTTCTTACCTTTTGAATGAAAGAAGCTGTTAAACCATTTGATTCCCTTCCCTCTTGCCCATGAAAGAGCTTGAATCATTCCATACAGCTTCTTATGAGGACAGCCCTGCTGGGTAGGACTAGGGGTGCTGGTGGATGAGAGGATGGACATGACCCAGCAATCTGCATTTTGCAGCCCAGAAAGCCAATTGTATCCTGAGCTGCATCAAAAGCTGCATGGCCAGCAGGGTGAGGGGGAGGATCCTCCCCCTCTACTCTGCTCTTGTGACAATCGATCTGCAGTGCTGTGACCAGCTCTGGGATCCACAATACAAGAAGGACATGAACGTGCTGGAGTGAGTCCAGGGGAAGACCGCAAAGATGATCAGAGGGCTGAAGCACCTCTCTCTCCTATGAAGACCAAGAGAAAAAGCTGTTTTGGAGTTATTTAGCATGGACAAAAGACTCCAGAGAGACCTTATAGCAGCCTTCCGGCAAGTAAAGGGGACCTACAAGCAAGCTGGAGAGACAGTTTTTAAATAACGTCTTTTAAATAGTGATGGGACAAGGAAGGAATGGTTTTAATCTCAAAGAGGGTAGATTTAGATTACATATCTGGAAGAAATTTCTTACTGTGAGGGTGATGAGACACTGGGAAACCTGTTTAATTGGATGCCCCATCATTGGAAGTGTTTCAGGCCAGGCTGGAAGGGGCTTTGAGCAAAATGGTCCAATGGAAGGTTCCCCTGTCCTTGGGAAGAGGGTTGTAACTAGATGATCTTTAATGTCCCTTCCATCGCAAACCATGATTCAGTGACTCACTGGGCTAAAGACTTACTGGTAGCATATCTGATGGATACACTAAAACACTGGACAGGATAGGAGAAGTAATCTGAACATGAGTCAGTTTAACAAACATCGGGAGAGGCAGACCATGCTTTGAGCCCTGCTGAGAGACTATCAGCTCAGCAATCCCAAATTTGAAATAGCTTCTAAACTGTAGGCCTCCATCCTAATATGCTCATGATCTTACCATAATCCATCACAGCTAATTATATTAACTTTCTCAATTTCATGCCGTATGCTTCATTATCTCTGCAAGAGAAGTCAAGATTTCCAAAGGACAGTCTCTTCTTTAAATTTGAATATATTGTATTTTTTAAAATTTATTTTATCATTGTATTACTTATCTTATGCATTTAGTGATGTAGTCAAATTACCATCATCAGATAACAAGAAAATTGGATTTGTCTTTGTCTTCCTTTTGTAAAACTCAGTTAAACAATGTTTCCCCTTTCACAGATGAGAACCCTGCCCAATGACACAGTTGAAGTTAAAATTAGTTGAAAGGGAGTGATTGCTTTTGTCGGGATCTGGCTGGAAATCACTGCTTAGTGGAAGGCAAAAGTGCTCCTAGGTTTTCCACAAACACTTTACAGGGCAAGGAGGAACTTTAAAGAGGAATGACAGCAAAAACTATTGGAAGATTAATGAGGATCCCTGCAGCCTGGTCTTTTATGGATCACCAGCTTTTCTTTCATCAGCTATATTTACTCAGCAAGTAAATCTACTACTAAAAAAATATGAAAAGCTCTTCTACAAGCCTGTTTAAAGGTAAGAGACCCTAAACGAAAGAGTTAACAGCATTCAAACAACAAAGAAAGCCTTGAGGGCGGGGAGGAAGAAAAAACCCTTAGGAAAACCTTCATCTTGCCTGTCAATTAGTCATTTTGCCATTCACTGCATTGCAGCTCCTGAACTATCTTTTCTCACAAACGGAAAGAATGCAACACAGAGTGGTTAATCATATTACTGCATTGATCTTTTATTAAGCAATATGCTGAACCTCTTGGATTGTTATTAAAACTAAAATGTGTTTATAGCATACAGCATGTATATCTAGCCTGCTGGATCAAAGGATCTTCTGGCACTGTCACATACTAATGAGGCGAGTTGAGCTCAGAAACTTCACATTCATCAGGAGAAACAAAATTTTGTATATTATACATTTTTAATGACTTGTCTCAGTCCTGATTTTAACTTGTAATAAATTACATTTGTAACTTATTACAGCAAATGCAATTTGTAATCATACAAAATAGTCCATGGAAATAGCATTCTATTGACAGAATTTTCTCATGCATTTTTGCTATATTCTTGATGACATGGTGATGATTCACACTCTATTAAATATTATCATCTAAAACAGGCCACTCTTATTTCAGGCCAAAAGCTTTTCCTTGTGCTCTGCTCATCTGGGGTGAGGCTCTCCCACATGAGAAAAGCTCTGTAGACACTGAGGATCAAGTCCAGCAAGTAAACTAAACTGCTGCCAAAATTTTCACAGAAAACTACTCTCTTTGTTACAGTTTCACTAAGAAACTCAGCAGGATCAGGGCATGGCTCTAAGTAGGGACCTGTGACCATCTATAGTCTATCCCACCCATGCTTGTATTGCAAGCAGAGGCTCCGAGATGGAACTGCCTGGAGCAGCCAGCACTAGCTCAGGTGGGGGACAAGGCAGCAGGAGTGGTTGCAGGAGCAGTACCTCCTTCAGGAGGGAGGAGATGCAAACAGGAAGAGCGAACAGAACATGTCCTCTTTTATTTATTTGTACAGATATAGCTTTTGTTTGTTTTCTATCACATCTAAAAGCTACATTTATATTTTGCGACATTGTCTCACTTTTTGAATCACCTTTACAGCCATTTGGCAGCTTTTTGCAGTGTCTTCCTAATAATAATACTCAATATATAAGTACACTTGGTTAGGGGGATGTTTTTGAAACAAACCTTTTTTATTAAAATTAATGAATAAGTAGACAAACAGCTTCTACCTAAGGTATTTCTCTGAAAAGAAAAATCTGATTTAATTTTTCAAATTTCTCTTTGAAAGAAAATAAAATTCCACCACCACCAAAAACCTTCAAATAGAAAAATATTTTCATTTTTCTCTTGGGATTTACTACAGGGAAGCAAAAATGTAAAGATTTTTCAGCAAAATCTACAGCTTTATTCTTATGCTCAGATGTCAGTCAGGTGCCTTTGGACACAGAAAATCCTGCAGACTACCGGGTTCCCTACAAATATACCACCATAAGATGCAAAAGATATGTTTGTGCTTAGGTCCCATGATCTGTTACAGAGGACAGGCTATAACTTTAGTAGAAAGAAACAGACAGTGTGAGACAACCAAACTGGCAGAATTCATACCGTAACATTTCCAGTTACATCACTTGGCTAGTGAAGCTTATCTAAAAGCTGGGGCGATTTCAGCATGCTTGTTCAAAATGTGCAACAGAAGGCACAGTTGGAGTATCTTATGTATTTTCCTCAAAGGCACATCAGAGATTCTCTCTTCACTGAATGGGCTTCAGCTGCCCAGTACAGCACGGTACCCACAGAAGGCACAAGTGTGCATATGGGGAAGAGTGGCAAGTCACGCACCCTCTGCTGGGTGTGCATCAAAAGCAGCTGGCACCCATGTCCTCGTAAGCTGGTATCATGTTTCCCATCATCCCAAGGTATGCTGTGGGATTTCCATTCCAGTTCTCCTAACTTCAGTCTTATACATAGCAAGAAATCCTTTACCATGCATACAAGGAAGCTTTTGGTTTTAGGAAGTGAGCAGGATAAATAATACAGGTAAAGATTTAAACAAACCCAACTCAGAAGCTACTCATACAAGCAGGATAGGGACAACATAATCACATGTGTTTCTTTGCTTAGGCTCCAGGACCTTGTAATTTTTTTCTGTATGTCTGTGAGAAATAAGGAATTTCTCCATCAATATTTTGGTTGTGCTTATGCCTCTGCCCCCAAAGACTTGCTATTTCATACACCAAGCAGTGGGCCAGCCCTGACCACTCACATGCTACCACTGTGTAATACACACTTACAGCCAAGCTAGGTTAATCAAAAAAGAATTATTGAAATGCAGCATATTCAAATGAACCCTGCAGTGAAAGAGTGAGCTCAAGGACCTTTTTGATAACATTTGCATGTGAGTCATTAAGCAGATGCAATGCTTAGAATGAACATTGCCCAGTAACTCCTCTTCATTTGCTGTTGATTAGGCTATTGGTTAACAATAGTCCGCAAACATTTAGATATGTTTTGAGTAATGAATCACTGGCTGCTTTTGTTAAAGTTTGGGTAGATCAATAATTCTTAGGCCAGAACTGATGTGCGTGATCCTCACCCATGTTATGAAATTATATCTATTTTCAGTAAGTGGCTGGTTTTTTAAGTACTGCAATAGAGATTCTAGTCCATAACAGACACATATATAATGGACTAAAGGGAAATAATCATATTTTTAGGAGTACTTATATGTGTTAAAAGATATGGAACTTTTTAAAACAGTAACTAGCTGCACAAATAACCTTTACATTTTTACATATCACATTCTTTGAGTCTCAAAAGTCATTAGCAATCACAAGTTAGTATACACTTACCTATGAATGTCTATGAAAACGCCCTGTTTGGCCACATTTATTCAGGTTATACCACACCAGAATGCAGAAGAGAACCACTGCATACTGCAGAGAGCCCTGTACACATTTTAGTTTTTAAATATATTCAGTAAGTTTATTTTTAAAATAAAATACCCCTGTTTAGATACCTGGAAAAGAGAATATTTTTAAAAGAAAATTTCATTAAATACTTCTTGTCTCTTCATTCAACCCACTTCCCTTTATTACCATTTGCTTTGGTTTCACCCCTTTTCAAATTTGTTTTTATATTCTTAGAAGATAACATCATATTTTATAAAGCTTCTACTGTCCTCAGCATTGCCAGCATTGTATAAAGACAAACAGCAAATGGGTAAAAAATGACACAACATAATTACTCTCTACCTGAAACGTTTGGTAACTTTTTCTTGAATAAAATAGAAAGGTTTTTTTCTCCATGATACCTTAAGCATCAACTGTCTGAATTAATCAAGCTATCAGCCTAGATTGTAACTATCATAAATGCTGTTTTCTAAATACAGTAAAGCAAAAGATCATGCATTTTGTTCTTCATAAATTCTGTCTTCTACACAAACAACAGGTTTGTCATTTTCAGCACAATAACCATGTCATCAATAAACTTGCCATTGTATAGTGCCAGAGGAGGGCAGCGAGGCTGGTGAGGGGCTTGGAACACAAGCCCTGTGAGGAACGACTGAGTGAGCTGGGGTTGTCCAGCCTGGAGGAGACTCAGGGGTGACCTTATCACTCGCTACAACTTCCTGAAGGGTGGCTGTGGTCAGGTGGGGGTTGGTCTCTTTCTCCAGGCAGCAACTGACAGAATGAGGGGACAGAGTCTCAAGCTGCATCAAGGAAAATATAGGTTGGATATTAGGAAGAAGTTCTTCACAGAAAGGATGATGAAGTACTGGAATGGCCTGCCTAGGGAGGTGGTGGAGTCACCATCCCTGGATGTGTCTAGAAGAAGACAAGATATGGCACACAGTGCCATGGTTTAGTTGAGGTGCTAGGGCGTGGGGTGGATGATCTTGAAGGTCTCTTCCAAGCTAGTGATTCCATGATTCTATGATTTTCCTTCCATGAATTTTGTTTTCTTTTTCCAACCTACTTATTCAAATCCAGTTTCTTGGCAATTCAGCTGGAGTTTTGGCTCTAGGGTATTTAGCCAGTCAAATTTGCCATCTAAGATGAAAGTGAGGGATGTGGTTAATGGAGACACTTGCTGTGTGGTTGTACACATTGATCACACACACCAGCCTCTTGTTCAGTCACTGCAAGGTTCACTTGTGGTAATTGGTAGGTTCATATGCAGATTGATTTGCCAGGTAGCAGACTGTGATCTTTAGTGCGTGCCTATTCCAAGGCTACTATTAAGAAAATAACTTTTCAGCAAGAGTGGACAAAAGAGTATCTTATTTTTCTCTTATGAAAGAGCACATCCAGGACAGCCAGCCAAACACTGTGTCTCTTCATGAACACAGCCTCAGCCCCCTTATAAACCAGGATTTTTTTTAGCTATATGATGTGCAGGTATCAGTGTTCGTGTATACACTGGTCATTCAAGGCTACCAGCTCTCAAGGCAACATGATCTTTGTCAGCTTGAAGGTCTGGCCTTCTCAAGCTGGATTCCCCATTTAGAACTGGCAAACTTCACCTTGATTACATATTTCAGTTCTGTCCAAACCAACCTCTGGCGGTCTTGTCAGTTTGAATAAGCTCAAAATATCCATCTGCACTAGTAAATAAAAGAACAGTGTGGAATGCTGCCAAACATCAACTATTTGTGCTGTTAGACCAGAATGTGGCCAGATCAGTGAGTACTTTCCTAAATGATTCTTGGGCATGGACAGAAGAAATTCCCCATGGAGAGCCTGGAAGTGGGTACCTGATTTGGTGGCTCAAACAGTTGAGGAGTGGGATACAGAAACTCCTCTACCAGACTACTAGTGTGAGACAACATGGACAGACATGGCTTATCAAGACAGATTTGGCCAAAATAGGTATAAAAAACACTGCCAGATGGCAGAAAACAGGATCTCCTTACCATCGTCTCAATATCGTACAATCACACAAGAGTTTGGGTCAGAAGAGACATTTAAAGGTCCTCTAGTCCAACCCCTTGCTACAAGCAGAAACATCTTTAACTAAACCAGGTTGCTCAGAGCCTTATCCAACATGAAATTGAATGTTTCTAGGAATGGGACATTTACCACCTTTCTGGATATAAGTGTGTGGGTAGTCCTGTCTCCCAAGTACAGAACAGTACAAAAGAACGACTGCATCACCTCTAACATCCTTGAGTACAGAGCATGTACTTAGAGATCTAAAAACATGGTTCTGGTCCTCTTCAAAATGCCCTTAAGGAATTCTTCCTATCCCTCTCAGAGGCTTCAGAGGCCTGACAGGACATCTACCTTCCTGAGTCATAATACTCAAGAATCACAGCACTACTGACTTTTGCACTGGTCGGACTTTCTAGCAATATTTATTTTTGCACCCAAGAGAATAAGTTCTGAAGAAATAGTAGGCTCTGCTTCAAAGTCCTATGAGATCCCAGTGGTCAAACATACTCTGGACCAGCACAAATTTGGATGAGCTGGAAAAGAGGTCTCAAATCCCTGATTAGTAATAAAATTGAAAGACATAACCTAAAAGGATTAGAAGATTGAGTAAAGAATTTCAGCAGTTCTATTGCAGCCCTATTACAAGCTGAACTCACACTAAACTGGGTCATCCTTTGAGGGACAGAAAGGAAAAAAAGGCAAGTTCTATCCTTTATGTTATAGAATCATAGTTCTCCTGATCTATTAAATGGTATCCTTTTAAAAAATTATACAAACAGAAAAGTCATCAATAGAACTTCTCATTTCTGTTTCTTTCGAAGCTGACCAACTGAAAAAGGTAAAACAGATTTTCTTAAAGTTTTGTGAGGAAAGTATAATACTGTAGTGAATAGTGTGAACAGTAAATTTCATCCCAGAGTTAATTTCTGTAGCCCATTTATAAATCTTTGAAATACAGGTTTGTAATGGAAATACTGACAGACCCTTAACAATAGTGCTGCTATAATGAGATTTGTCATTTATGATTAATTGAGGATAGTCTTAAAACATCTTTTCTAAAAGCATCTTTTTCCATTGGATTTATTCCCCATAAAGCTCTATCACAAAAATCAGTTCCCCAATTTTGTGAAGTGCCAGAGACATTCTGCTTATTTACCCTTAATGATAATACAAGCTTCTGACAAGTAATAATTTCATCTGTGTCACTTCAATCAAACTGATTTTATTGAAAACCTACAAAAGCAAGGTCTAGGAATCTGGAGTGGTTTTAATAATGTATTTCTAATCGCAATATTGTTTTAAAATCTGTGAAATACAAATGGATTTAAAAAAAAAGTATGCCTAATGATATGATTAAATTAAGAATGAAAAATGTATAGTTAGCTAAAGACTATTTTAAAAAAATGTTTAATTCTAAACGTTTCACTTAGTGCATTAATATCACTTTCTGAATGCAGTTCGTTTACTCTAGTGTAATTGAATTTGCTTGTTAATCTGTTTCCAAAAGGTGTTCGAAAATACAGCTGTACAAGCAAATGGAATTTTAGAAAAATGAATATTTATGAAGATCCAGATTTCCGTATTCCCAAAGGAATGTTCAAATTTTACTCTAAATCTTTAAAAAGATTTTTTATCTTGCTTCTTGCGTTTATTAGTGATGTGGGCTGCTTATTAATCAATGTTTAACAATGTAATTACAGCTGGTTTTAGTCTTACCAGATAACACAGATTAATAAATGACCTGCAACTAGT
The DNA here is from genome assembly GCA_013400175.1 of Phainopepla nitens. Classification (NCBI taxonomy): domain Eukaryota; kingdom Metazoa; phylum Chordata; class Aves; order Passeriformes; family Bombycillidae; genus Phainopepla; species Phainopepla nitens. Next base: position 257,622 of record VXBQ01003828.1, read on the forward strand.
GAAGTGTGTAGAAAGGGTAATGAATTCCTTCCATCAGCACAATAATTTATAAGTAATAAACAAAGAGTATGATGAATTAGAAGAATTTGTAGATTTTCTAAATATTGCACCAAAATTTCCAGATGAAAGCATTTAATCATGCAGTTTTCATTCATTTATTTCCTTTGTAGCATTTCTGTGAGCTATACTATGCTGATATTTGCTTTTCTGAGCTGTGTTAAGATATCCATTGAAAGCCAGGTTCCAGAGTTTTATATCAGCTCACACTGCTACATACCAATCTTACCTGTCACTGAAGTTAGTGTAACTTTCATGTGAACTAACTAAATTCTTTCCTTTTAGCAATTTTTTTTTTTAACCAAGCAAAGCTGTCTCCTCACTGATCAGAAGTATGTGGAATTCCTTTGGACAACAATATGCAGTTGCAGGTAAAAAGAAGCAGTTATAGAAGCAGCCTGATTAATGTGACCTAACTGCCAGGGAAGTGGGGTTATCATGAATATCTGCATGCTAGAGAGATGTAACAGCAAAAAACATAAGCAAATGTAGTTTTAAAAGAATCTTGTTATTTTAGCCTCCTTATGAACTCCTCTGGCTTTTCATCATTTGGATACGGTCAGACACCTTTTGAAATCAAAGCTACACCTTTCTGAGAATTGTATAATTCCCTGTGAACAGCAAAACTGAAGGTGAGAGAAAAAGATAAGGCATAGATAATACAGCATACCCGATGGCATCATCAGTAGTTGCACCAAACAGCAACAAAACTGTCAAGTGACTATGACAGTACCCACAGTGATAACCCAGCACATCCCCTGCACAGCACAGCAGCGTCCCCTTTTTGTGTCTTTACTCCTGCTACTCTGCTTCCCTGAGCAGCTCCTCTCCCCAGTTCAGTACGGCAGAGGAGTAGGCAAGCTGTATACTCAATCTTCCCTCACTCCTCTCGTTCCTCCAGCACAGTCTGGAAACAGAACCTAAACAGTGAGAGAGCAGTCACGTAGATCTGCTGTGCCCTCAGGTGAGAGAGGATGCTTCCCGAGGACAGGCTGAGGTCAGTGAGGATGTGCAGAAGAAGGCAGTTCAAACATCTCCTATCTGACTGTAGGTTACTGTCTCAACTGTAAGTCAAACTTCTCAGGAACAACTCCCAGCCTCCTAGAAAAATCAGGTGGAAAGCTAATGGGGGAAGAGGTGGAGAAAGAGCTCTCCATCCTCACAAAAGAATGCAGAATTTTTGTTCCTTTTAAAATCTAATATTATCCAGATACTTGATTTTTTAAAAAAAATTTAATATCCAGATAAACAACTTTTGAAAGCTTTAAGTGGTGTAACTCATCATAAGTTAGATATCTTAACGGGTAGAAATCTTAGCAGGTACATAGAAACAGTAACTCCAGGGGCTTGCTTCAGGTAAGGCTCAGGCTCACAGCACTTGGTAATTGGAAGCGTGTGGGGAGGACGGTTAAGAGAGCTCAGAACCTACTGTGCTTTGACCAGCATCCAGCCCTGTTACATATTTGCATCCAAACACTGCACTGACTTCCATGAGCATTGTACAGGTGGAAGAATTGCAACAGTGACTCTCAGAGTGACACAGTGACAGAAGCATACCCCGGGGGAACCTGAGGGCACATCAAAAGAGAATTCAGAGCAGAAATCAGTGAGGATATACAAGCTATGCCTAAAAATATGCATATATTTCAGTAGGTTAGAATAGGCTGTAATGAATTATGTAACTGTCATGAATTCTTGCCAAAAAGCCCCAACTAGCATAATGTTGTTGCAATTATGTCAATTCACAGGAGATAAGAGACTGGCCCTCTGTAAACAGTGTTTCGTGCATGAAGCTGTATTATCTCTACATTCCATTTATCTAAGACTTCTGAATTTATGAGGAAATTATGTATGTAGACACATACATATGCATATTTGACAAATAAATGTACTGAAAAGTCTCAGTATGAACAGATACGGTACAGTACTTGTTTTGAAAGAAAAGTATCCTAAATAATCTCCTAGTGAATCCAAATTCAGATGAAGCTCTTGCCAGCTGCCAGCAGTTACTAACAGGTACAGCAGAGGCAGTGCAGACTTAAAGCTACGTTCTGATTTCAGCAGGAAGGAATGTGACAAACTAGGGTCTTTTGCCGAGCCTGATTAAGCACCTAAAATCTAGCTTAATTATGCTACATCTGGTTATATGCAAGGCACATTTTATGGCAGGACAAAGAGGCTGGAATAGCAGTAAAGCCTCCCTGTTTCTTTCTGAGAGAGGAGAGCCTTTGCATAGGTATGCCACAAGAAAACCTTCAGTGCGCTGACTTGCAAATCACAGCGAGGGGCAAAGCTAAGGACAGGCTGGGGGAAGGAAGAGTGGGTTGGGACAGGGCTCCAGATAGCAAAGGCTGAAACTGGTCCTGCAGTGCACCAGCCAGCTTTAGAAGCATGCCATAATTTGACAGGACTTCAGAGCATTTTGGAATACAATGAGGGCATTTTCAGCTTACCAGTTGAGAAGGACACAAAGGTGACTTAATTCTCTTTCAGCCTGCCATGTCCTTTGACTGTAAACTTGAAGAGGCACACAATGACAAATTTTTGGGTGGATTTGTTTTGGTATTTCTGTTTGTTTGTTTGTTTGTTGTATAGCAACATTCATTGACAAGCCTGTGACCATTTGGGGGAAAAACAAACTCCCACTACCCATATGGGATGATTAGGAAGATACATGTTAACAATGAAGAAGGAAGAAGAAGATCTTTTCTCCTTGAATTCAGGAGGTAGATTTTTTCTAAAATATCCTTGGCAGATGCCCCAGGTCTGGCAGACTAGTTGTTTTTTTTTGTTTGTTTGTTTTTTTAATCTTAATACTGGAAGTTCACTTAGGTAAGTTGATTTCTTACTGTGGGGCTTACTACAGTAACACAGCAGTTTTAGAAATCTTCCTGGTAATGTACAAATGAAATAAGTGAAAGAAATACAAAATCATATTACCTCACAGCATAAATCTGAATTCGTTGGTTTTGAGGTTCAACCTGCCAGATATATTACTTAATTTCCTTTCCTGTAACATTATTTGAATATTTGTTTATATTTGAAAATGGAATAAAGAACAAAATTTTAAAGTGAAGGGAAATAGAACATAATTCATGTATCAAAATAGAAGATGCTGTTAATTCATGTATGACAGATGACTTTAATGTTTTGAATTGTATTATTAGAAGGAAAAAAATAAAGTTTCAAATAAATTGATACAAGATAGTCTTTTTAGTCTACCCAAAGAACACTGTTAAGACCAAAATAATTACAGAGTGCAAGGTAGACACCTGTCAAAAACTACAGTCTGGCTAAAGGATAGAAAACAAAGTGTATTGGAAATAAATGGTTAATTAAATCATAAACCCAAGGAAATTATAGCATGCTCCAAGATCCCTACTATGAGTAGAAAATATATTTGCTACCTATCACATAAATTGTAGAAAATGATGTAGCAAAAGATTATTCAGGGTAGCCAGAATTAAGAAATGTTATGCATTGGATTAGAAACCCTAACTCCAAGCAACCAGGCAACCCAACAACAGATGAATTACTGTAGACAGCTGCCATATTATTCATGAGAAAGAAGGAATACACAAAAAATTGATGTATAAGAAGCCACACCATGCTACATGATTTAGCTCTTTTTAACACTACAGTTCATATCAGCCTCTCAAGAAAAACATGCACAAAAGAACAAATAAAGAATTTCTTGAAATTCAGTGCTTTTCACCTGAAAGAGCATGAAAGGTACTTAGTGTTGAGTTAAGAGTGACACTCTCATTCAGCTGGAGTATCACCTAGCTCTCATCTAGATCAATGGAACCACTTACATGAGGAAAACATTATCTGAACTGAGGCCTTAGATGGGAAACAACTAAGAATTTGCCTTAAAAATGCATGTGAAATTAAATTAATCAAAAGAAAAAAAAACCAAAATCTATTCAGGCGTGCATAGGGGGAAATTATCCATTTGTGGTGCATGTTTTCATGGGGCTAGAGACAGCTAATCTGGTTGCAGGAAGGACAGAAGGGCACCAGTGGCAATACTGCAACACTGTGGTTTATATTTGTCATATTTACTGATCCAGGAAGGGGTTAGCTTGCCCTTTAGGGTCTACTACAGCAAAGCCTTTTTTTCTTCATTATACAGCCATGTAGCTTAATTTTATAGAGGATTTGCATCATCCCTGCATTTGTATTAGAAGATTATTACTCTAGACAAACCAGAATTGACTGAATAAAGACAGTTTGTTAGGTATTTCTATTAACCTTTGTCACACTATGGTAAATACTAAAGAAATCACATCCTGAAACTACAGTTGGCAAATTCAAGCCAAAAGGAAATACATTCTGAATAAAGCATTACTTACCCATGAAAAACACTGTCACATGCACTTTCATATTTAAAGGAGATAAAATATGCAAGGTCTTGTGATTTCGTGTATCTGGCAAGCATCAAGTGTCTGAGGACAAAACAAGCTTCCACAAGTTAGTATGTGTATTACCTGTCAGAAATCTGGTTTACTTGCAGTGGATAATGAGAGATCAGTTTTGGGGAGAGGTAAATCCATAGATCAAGACAGAAGTGGCAGTAAATCTGCATGGAAAGTTGACAGAGTATGAGAATACGTGAAAGATGACAAAGAAGGAAATCTACAGAGGGTTGTACTCCTGAGAGATGCAATTCTTAAATTATTCTACTTCAAGGAACACCTTCTCCCATACACTTTGGCAGCTTTCCTGTCAGTAGTGATGCTCCACATCACTACACTTCCTGGATCTAGAGGTGAAAGCACTGGAACTCCTGCCATTTGAATCTGTAGTTTCGCTTTCAGAACTAAATAAGGGTTATTGCATCTGTTCTTCTATCCTTTCCCCTCCTACCTCCTAACACAGAAGAGAGATGGAGAGAAGAAGTTCTTTCATGCTCTTTCACAGAAGGAAATTGAGAGATTGAGATTGACTGTAAGAGGAGGTAATATATGGAAACAGGAAATCTACTGGGTCTGATTTTTCACCTCAGCTGGGCTGGAAGAAGAATCTAGGACTGTCACAGATGGAAGTGATCGGATGTCACTTGCGCCGAATAAGAACAGGAAGATACTAACCTCACTGGAGCATATTGCTAGAGTTTATCTGTCACTTACAACTAATTAACTAAAATACAAATTAGCTGCCCTTATGGTCAGGCTCTTCTGTGCACAATTTTTAGTATAACAATCACCCTAGAAAAATTGAAGCTTTAAATCTTACAAAGAATTGAAGCCAACAAGGAGCTTATATGTGCGGGTTCTTGTTGTTGCAACCAGACACAAAGACACTTCTTTAATTTATAGGTGAGAAAGGCAAATTATCTGCTTTCAGAATATCTCCAGATGCTATCACAGGATGATGGCACTGGCTTGTCCTGCTTAAGCTTCCCAGGGGAAGGTCCACAACACAATGTGATATACTAACAAACTCTGAAGAATGATCAACAAAGAGACAGTATGTTCTGCAAAGGCTCTTGTTCTTCAGTAAAGCAGTTTCCAAATTCAGGTTTATCAGGGGAAGCAGTCTCACAGGACCCAAATACAGCATGCTTTTGGACCCTCTACAACTCTGCTGTTGCTCCTCGGGAAAGGCAAAGGCATTTTATGTTCACTGTATGTTTAAATTGAATTTAATGTGTGCTGTTCTATAGAATGTATTTCATTTCCATTAAATGGCAAGATGACACACCATCCTACCTCTATTTCTGTACAGTGTTTTTCAAAGTGTATTGAAAATTCATAGATTTGGAAAACATGATCTATGTATCTATTTAGCACAGTACAACTTTAAATCTCCCAAGAGAAAATTTGACAGTGAATTTTTATTACCATTCTGATATAAGTAAAGACTTTAAAGTGTGAAGCTTTATGACACTATTTTTGATTTGTGTTAACTAAAATAGTTTTTAAAAACCCAAAACCAAACTGGCATTTTAACTAGAAAAAGAACTTTTTATATGAGCATACTTTTCAAAATAGCCAGTCCTGATTCTCTACAATTTCTTTATGAATCACCAATATTTATTTAATAAATTGCCTTCTTTACTATAATAAGAGCTACTCTGACTTATAATCCACCAGATTATCTGAAATTGACAGTGTATAGAAAATTCATCTCTGGTCTAGATTTGGAATGTAAGTGCCATTACATCTGCAAAACTAAATGCAAAGTCTAATATAATGATTTATTATACATACATGACTTACAGGTGAAATGTCACAAAGCCACTGAATTTTTTATTAAAAAGTATACAAAAAAATTGTAAAAAATTGCACAAAAATGTGTACTATGTATTTCACAGAAGATCTTGTGCATGGATAAAAACTGCTTAGGGATTGCTTGGATTAAGACCAAAAATTCAGGGTTTAGAAGATCTTGTTTTATTACTTAAACCTAATATCTTCCTTTGCTACTGTAAAACAGAATTCAAGGTTTTTTTGGTTTTGTTTTGTTCTTTTTTTTTTTTTCAAAACCAGTTTTAAGGATCGTTCTTCTGTGGACAGAACCAAGACTCAACCTCATTTACAGAAACTGTGTCTGAGGCTAACCTTCAACAGCTTTTTGAAATTATTGAAGCTTCACTTCAGCCCTGCATAAAGTCAGAAAGAAAAATGGGTGAATCCTGGAAGAAGAAAATTTGTGAAAACAGAACTTTTTAACAACTTTCAAATTATGCTCATTTCCTTACATATGCTTGTGTAGCTCTGGAATTCATCCTATATTTCTTGTGCCATGATTTCAGATTGAGTCGTGGTGAAGATAGAGTTAGTCAATTTAAAGGAGGAGGAAATTACTTAAATATTTCTCCAAAGTGTGGCTAGAACTTTGCAATTCAGTATAGAGAAGCTCAGCTAGTATGAAGTTAGTACCAGCACAAGGAAGCTTGGTAATGCCATGAAAATCATTCTAACTACAAGTAAAAATTAAAGACAGAGTCTGGCTTACAGACTTTGAGTTAGGAGAAAAAGGACAAAACAGAAGAGACAATGTTGGATTACACTGTTCTTTTCCCATTAACCATTTCTTTTGGTGGTGCCTGAATAGTAACACATTGAATTGAAAGAAATTCCCAGTTCCTTTTTTTCCCCCACTTTTTTTTCTTCCTTCTTCTCTCAGAGGTTTTGTTAGCAAATCTGAAGATTGTATTCCATTTAGCTTGAGTATTTTTGCTCAGTTGTATTATCTCTCTTTTCTGTTTTTCTTTGCAGAAGCTCTAACACGGCTGGATGAGATGCAATGCAGGACGTGCATCCTACAGAAAAGAATGAAGTATTAGAAAACACTACAATTAAACAGAGGAAATGGAAATATCAAATTGACTAAAAAATATTTCAAATGCTTCATCAATTTCACAAAGATTTAATGTGAGAACACCCCCAACACTATTAGACACTCTCTATGTATATGGAATGTTTTGATGTAACAGTGAGTACATCCATGACTGTTTTAACAAAGCAGTACATGTAATATGTCATCTTTTTCTTAATTTAAAATTATCAGGAAGACAGGGCATTTAAAATGAGTTGATCGGGAAGACAAATATACACTTTTTTTTTTAATCTCTTATTTAATTTCTTTGTACACTCACTCATGTACACACATATCCTTTGTGTGGTAAATACATTTATATAACTTTGAGAATCCTTGTACATGTGTGTGATCTGATACATATATCATACACATACAATATTAGATTGCATAAAATAGCACTGTATAACCTGTATAGATGCAGGTGATGATAAAAATAAGTGTCTGGCCTAATACTATATGTAGGACAGGAATACACTTCGTTAACATTTAAGTCTTTCTCCTGCAAATACTTCCATTTAGCAAGTTTCTACATTTTTATAAACAGAGTCATTCAAAACCTCAATAAAAACTTTTTAGTACATCCTTTAGGATAAAAATTGTCTTTTTGGTTTAGTGACATAGTAAAATCCTAGCACTTCATGCTAGGAAATTGTGGAGGATTAACTGGGTTGAAGACTTCCCACATCTTCATTAATCACTGTTACAATATACACAACATGAAAACTAACTTCACCCATGAAAATTTGCCAAGAAGTCACAAAATCCCCGCATGTATTTAAAACAGCCTTTTAAAAAGAAGATAAGCCTACTCACTGTTCTCCACAGCTCCCCTTTCTCAGTACACATGCATAAGGATGGGAATGACAGACGACAGAGGATGAGAAAATCAAGAGTCTGTACTATGCCTACACTTATCATGGCACCCAAAGTATCAACAGAACATTCTGAATGAAACACAAAAACTGTCATATTCTAAGCCATATTAATTATTCAGCAAGTGAAAGAAATACAGCGCATTTTGGAGCCTCTCTACACTCTTCTCGGAAGTAACAAGGCGCCCACAGGGAAAGTGCTCAAAGCCCGGAGTATGGTAGCTGTTTATCCGTCAATGCTGAGCATTGCATTATCGTTATTATTAGTGGTACTAGCTCTAATTTGGTCTTATGTACCTAAAGGTCCCATAAACAAACCTCCCCCCCAATTTAAATTCCCATTTATGGCATAACATTTTCTATATCAGGATCCGCATCTGCGCAAGGCATGTTTCAGATTTTAGCACAATCTTGCCATCGAATTGCAATTACACCCCTCGCTCTTCGCTGCCTTCGCTTGCTTCCGAGACGACAGTCACTTATGCTGTTTACATCGCAGCATCTATCCTTCGAAAGGACACGACGATGCACTTTTAGCGGAGCAGTACAAAACCCAGTCCATGCCGCTCGGCATCGGCCCCGGGAAGGTTGAGCAGGACAGAGGTGGAGGAGGCAGGGGCCGGGCAGGGGCTGCGCAGGGGGCGCGGAGCGCGGCCAGGGCTGGCTGCCGCCTCTCGCCGCGGGGGCTGCGCGGCCCCGGGGCGCCCCGGGAGGGAAGCGCTCCTACCGAGCCAGCGTGCCCCGCGCACCACGCTCCGCTCCGCGGCCTCATCCGAGGAGCGGGAAGTTTTTGCGTCCGTCCCGCAGTTGTTTCACTCGTTGAAAGAGCGAGGGGTGGGTTTGGAGAAAGGAATGCGGAGGGGTGGGGGCGTAACGGATCCCCGGGAAAAGCTCTCTCGGTCCGCAGGGTGAGCCCTGACAAGAGAGATTTGGCAAGTTCCTCTCTCCCTCGGGTTTCACTTTTTTTTCCCTCCCCCTCCTATTTAAATTGTCTCATTGTTAGAGGATTACACGCGCTTCAGGTTACAACCCGGAGAAGGCAGGGGAGAAGCAGGGGCTCCTTCCCTCCCCACAATAATATCTATATTGCCATTAACCTGTTCTTCATATCTGGGGAAAACCGGAGATGCGGGGCGGAAAACACGAACGCAACAGAGGGAAGGGATCCCAAGTGATGTCAGCCCCGAGGAACTTGACTGTAGTGGCAGGGCTGTCTCGCGGAACCATCCCGCAGCTTCTGCCGAAGTTTGCCTTTCGCTGGCAGCACCCCAGGTGCGCGCTCAGCCCGGCCACGGGCGGGCACCGGGCGGAGGCAGCGCCGGGACCCGCCGGCGGCGGCTCGGCTTCGGGCTGAGGCCGGACCCTGGCCGGGACCCCTCTCCCTCGCTAGCCC